>JANAVB010005597.1:46074532-46491306 GCA_029216955.1 Iris pallida
TTGAGTTGAAACTTGGCGTGGGGTATGAATAGTGATTTAGATTTTGTGGGTAAGCTCCCGGGTGAAATCGGGTCGTGGGGCGCCGGTATCGCGCGTGTCAGCGCGTATCTCAAAATACTTGGATATCTGCAACGGGCCGTATCGTGGACTGGATGCCCCGTTACCCAAGTATTTTGGTAGATATTATATGTATAGGATAGTACCATACTACCCTAGGGAGATCGGGTCAAAATAACGAGCGTAGGTGGGTTAACTAGTAGTCGCCGAGGGTGAAATTTGGCCTTTTTAAGGCTAAATAGGAATTTGCCTACGGCCGAGAAATTGAGTTTGAAGTCCAAGATGGACTTCGATATAGGTTGTATAGGTGTAATGGATAGAATAGTCGTCTAAACCTAGTTTTGACTCCGGTTGACCACGGTTGACTTTTTAGGCTAAAAGTCAACTAAGGGTCAACACTTTACCCAATTTGGTCCCAAATTCCATCCAACTTGGACCGTTGACTAAAATCAACTATTAGTCACCAGTGACCTAAGTTGACCTAGTGTTGACCTCGATGACCAGAATTGAACCCTTGACCAAATCAACGTTAAACCAGTTTTGACCTAGATTGATCCGGTTTAACTTCTAATGTTCTCCCATGACCAAGATTGACCCGACTAGGCATGTCTTGACCTAGGATGACTAATAGGGTTATTTTGATTTAACTTACTTCCTGAACTTAGTATTGATACGTCTTGTTCTCTATAGGTCCTCGAGACGCTGCATTGCTCCGATTGACGTACCATATCATATTTCAGGCGAGTACATTCTCTGACACTTTTCCAATTTATGCTGACTGATATAATCCATGTAATTAGTGTAGATATGCTTGTTCTCGACACATTGGTCACACGGGTTGGTATTCATGGATCCCGACATTGAGGTGTTATTCCTTGTTGTCTTGGTATGTCTTGTGCAAGCCCCCTTGTAGTTCTTGTGCAGTACATGGACGCCGATTCTCGAGGAGACTAGCTCCCTTCTCGTAGAATCCGTGTCGTGACGTGTCTTGTTTGGATCCACTCTACCAGTCGGGGACGGGGAGTATTAGTGTAGACATGTGGTCATTATCCCCTTTCTCTTGTAGACCTTGTGAGTGTTAATCATACACTCCACTATGATTAACCATGCCAGTAGACCTTGTGCAAGACCCAAGCCGGCCACATGTTGTAGCTAGTATTCCACACCTAGATATATGATTCTTGATATCTTGTACATGCCATGATCAGTTTACTTGCCTTGTTCTAGCTTCATTTACAGCTTACCTTGCCATGATTCTCACATATACATTCCATATTTTCTTGTATATACTCTCTATTTACAGATTATAAGCTTTTGTCAATCTTGTGAAATGTTGTTAGTGGATTGTACTCGTTCCATCCTGACATATATGTAATATATTACAGATCAGATGAGGGAGACTACTGTACCTACTACGGTCCGGATGACGTAGTGGAAATAGACTACTGACTTTGGTCCAGCCGGGGTTAGCCGCTCCGCCTGAGAGACCCTACCCATTACTAGTTAGTGTAGGTCTTTTGTACTGGACATTGTCTCCAGCTACTTTTGAGACTGTATTACATTTTGGACTGTACTAGAGACTTGGACTGTATATATATTCTTTGTGTCTGGACTTGACAGGTTTATTATTATTTTATCGTCTTATTGTCTTTATATTCAGTCTTTACTTTGTTATCTTAGAGTCGTGATTGAGTACTCGTATATATATTCATTGCTTGTCCTCCGTTCGGAGTTGACCATGACTTGACAGGTTTGTGTTATATATATAATGGTTTAGAAGTAGAAAATCCACCAGTTCCACGCCGATTTTTTGGGTGAGGCTGGGCGTTGTCGCGTCACGTGCCCTTTTAGCGGGTGCGGGTCGTGACAGTAAGAGGAAAATTGGAGTGCCGGACGTACGACGCAAACCCGAAAGACCAAAAGAACCGCATCCAATCCTGGGAATCATCAACAGAGAACTTCGTTGCGGTAATTGTGGTGTGATGGGTCACAACCGAAGGATGTATAAGTCAGCCAAGAGAGTAAAGTATAATTGCAAATGCACTTAGAAATATTGTACTGGCCTAATATTGTTACAAATTATACTTGCAAATAATAAAGTTGACAAACTTGGTTTCATTCCAAACTTACAAATGTCTTAGCCAAACATTGTTACAAATTGTCACGCCCCGACTCGTCGAATCGGTCGCCATCGTCTTGACTCGATATAAATCGATCCACGGGTCGGGACGTGATGCCGTGCAAGTCTTTATTGGACTTGTACAAGACAAGAATGTGCAATTGAAAATTCCTTTTTGACATGACGCGTTTGAAATTAAACAGTGCAGAGAGTTGAAGACATAGCATAGGAAGAAATTTAGCTTTATTCATAAACTTACAAAGTATGTGCAAGGTCATTTTTACATTACATATGCCGTTGCGGCTACATCTTGAAACACAAAGAAAAACTCTCGACAAGCTTGCCCTGAAATAATCCTTGTCGTTCCATACATTCACTCCCCTTTATACATTTGAACAAAAGCCTTCGATCTGAGTTGGGCTTCAAAATACTTCAAAATAGGAGAGCTTCGTGCCGTCTCCCGTTCTTCAGCTTCAGGTCTAGTCTCGAGCTCCCGCAGCGCGCTCGTTACCTGGGGAGTTGGGGATTAGCACACTTGCTAGTGGATGGGACGAACCCACTCGTCTAAACCGACACTGCTCATTAAGGATTCTAGCATACGAAGTGATCTTTCTATTTAGAACTATATGAATTGCAGTTCATATCAAAGGCACATTTTTAAACGATAACACATGACAAATTTTAAGCATTCTTACAACGGCCATGCTCCTTTTCTGCACAAAATATACATAATACTTGCCACCCTGCACAAGACAATAGGTGAGCATGCAATGTAGCTCCCCTTTCCGAAAATTTGGTAATATTTTATTTTAATTATTTTATTCGAATGGTGATTTTTAGATTTTGTAAATAAATGTTATTTCGTGTACACAATTTTATGTGAAGGACCTACTTTAGAAATTAAGATTTTATTAGGTCCATCGAGAAAATACAGATAGATATATGTATATATATAGGTTTATATATATTTGTATATATATATATATATATATATCTCTCTCTCTCTATACTCTCTATATCTCTATCTATCTATATATTATATCTCTCTATATATATCTATATTGGATTATCTATAGGAATATCGGGCACCTATATATTTTGTGTAATATGTATCTAGTTGAGGGCCTATTTTTTCTCGATCTCTATCTCTCTCGGACAAATCTAGGGACATATCTTTTGTGTAGATATTATATGTGTATAAATAACATGTATCTATCTATCTCTTCTATATCTCTCATCTCTATCTCTATCTCTCTATCTCTATCTCTCTCTCTATCTATCTCTCTATCTCTATATGTTGTGTGTGTGTGTGTGTGTGTGTGTGTGTCTCTCGCTCCCTTTGCTGCATATCTATATGTATATATATAGGAATATATATATATGAATTGTATACATATAGATATATGTGTGTTAGTATACCTATATTTGTATACATATATAAATGTATATATGTGTAAATGTATTTATAACTTATTAAGGTATATACATATATACATATTATATTTATATATAAATACGTGTATGTGTATGAGAATACATATATATGTGGAGTGTATATACATGTATATATATATATATAAATGTATATACATATAGATAATAAGAAATAGAAAAAGAAAAAAATTAGGCAAACAAAGCCAGGCCAGCCCAGCCAAAGCCACAGCCGGCCCAATACTCCTTCCCCCATCGAACAGAAGCAGCCCGGGCCCAGATTCCCCCACCCGAGCCTTTAGATAAGCAGCAGTAGCCGAGACCAATTTTCATATACATCGTTATATATGAACATCAGACGGAGAGAGTTATCCTCGAAACATCTAAACCCTACCCGAACCCACGCGCGCCATCGACCCCCACACTTGCGCGCCACTCCCACGCGCGCGCGTGCCGCCTGGGGCCACCGCGGGCGGCCGTCGGCCGGCGACAAGGCCGCGCGTGCGGACATCAGAACAGCTGCAGCGGCCCGAAGAGCCTACGTCGGGGTGAGTTTTCTCCCACGTCCCTTAGTTATTTTTTGATCTGTCGCTTCCTATGTATAGACAACATAACCCTCTCGGAACCCATCTAGATAGTCTGTATGGAATCAATCCAGATACGAAAGGAAATCGACGCAAAGTCGGAGGAAAACCTGTTCAAAAACAGGACGTATAGCAGTCCAATCACCCACGTTCGGAGATCGATTTTGATCGATCCAGTACCATATTAGAAATTCTATTTGAATACAGTTTTAGACAACATATAGGGCTAGAAAACCCTTTTAACAGAAATTAATTTGGATAACTGTGCGTCGAGAATCGATTTCCCAATATTGAGAAAAACCTACTTTAAAAACAATAAAATCCTCCGATACAACGTCCGTCCCGCCATTCCGAGCGACGTGATCGCGAACCAAAGGCATCGAAAGGAGCGTAACAGTTTCGTGGTCGTGTGGGCTTTGACGGAATTCAGATTGGTCGCGTGTGCGCGACGAATTTGATGCGTATCCGTCGAAATTCACCGTATCGGCCTCTGTGCAAGTTTCCCAATTACTTCATGCACGTTCGTCGAATCGACGCGAAACTTGCGCCATCAGGACCGTATCATTTTTCTGGTCCTGCATGCCAAGTTTGGTCTGATTCTGAGACAGTCGAATCAGAACGTCGTTTTGCGGGACCCACGGTCCCACTCAACGGGCGATTTTGTGCACGGCCCGCCGAAATTCAACTTTGGACATACGGTTGGGTTCGTATCAGAAAACCAAATCCGTAGACATATAGTTTGATGACTTTGGAGACCATAGAATTTGGCGCACTTTACGGTACAAGGCGGATCCAACGGCGGACATCGTTTTTGCCCGAAATTACCCTTTTGCCCCTGTGTCCAGAATTGGACTTAAGGACAGGCAATCTTAGCTAATTTGACTATTCTGAGAATGTTGGTACTATTTATTTCAGTATCTGGAGACTTCTGCATGTGTTGACTGATTGTGGCTCATTGAGTGGTATGGTATTATTGGTTTCACCAGCTAAGGACCTCAGGCAAGTGCACTTTCTGATTGCTTTCGATTCATAGTAGTCTTTTCATTTCATGTCTATATATATATCTTGCTGCTTGTTGACACGCTCGTCACACGGAGTAGTCGGAAGGGGAAATATCTTAGTATTCATGTGGACTACCCAGAAATATCCCAATATGTCTAATCGTGAATGATAGCAGCTGCACACGACACGTGCAGTGAGCCGTATTTACCCCCTAGCCGTTCACATATTGAAAATGATATTTCACACCACCTAGGTAGATGTCTTTTATTTTTTCTTTACATCTCTATCGTGCTATGTCATCAGTTATCTTCCAGTTTTTATCTCTCATATGTTATTTTTATGTCTTGTTTATTCTATTATGTTTTTGCATTGTCGTCGGTTTGTGTACTTGTTCCATTCCTGACTGGAAACCATCATTTTTCAGGTTTAGCCACGATCACTCTTAACACTGGAAAGGCTTGGGTATGCTGAGGTCAACCTAGAAATAGAAAGCAATTGTATCAATTTCATTTATTGTAAAACCTTGTATTTCTTTAATTATAAATATTGTAATAAATATAGAAATGTGAATGAGCAGCAAATATTGTATTTTGAGCATTTATTTCTTGCGGGCTTGACAGCGTTCTACCGTCGACTCTGCGGCGTAGGCTGGCTTGGACACGTCTCGTATTCGGAAAAGCGGGTGCGAATCGTGACAATTTTTTGTGGTGGCCCACGCAGGTCAGTTTTTGCAAAGATTGCGAACTCGTGATGGTACGTTAGTCGTACTATTACGAGCATGCGCCTAGGAAATGCTCATTCACAATTAGGATTAAAATAATTTAGGAGAATAACTAGGACTAGGAGTCCCTTGTTCAAATTGATCGTTGGGTACTTAAGGTTATTAGATAGGCCATGCAATTTAGATAGCTTGCTAGATCCCTATAGGTACACTATTATTTTTGATATGACAATGTGATACAATGTAGATATACTATTCCCTTGGTATGTTAAACTTGCCTAGAATTAAGGCGTTAATTTTGATAAAATATTTAATTTTTGCTTTATTAGATATAAGTCTTATATCATAAGTTAGAATTGCCTATTTTAAATTCTATTTTGCTGTAAGGAATTGATTTATGATTTATGATTCTTTAATCGTGTACGAATCTCGAGTTAGATTTGATTCTCATAAAACTTGAACTACTTATCCCTTCTTTCAAAAATCTCGCATATTTATATTTTGACTCTCTTGACCAATGCTGCTATTACAGTCTAGTTTTTGCAAGCTTACTCTTTTATAGAGCTTGATTCGAGACATATGTTTATTGGGGACGCCCGCTAACATAGTGTCTAATCAGAATCATTGTATTACGGTCTGATCAACCATGATGCAATTGGTTCGCTCTTCATCTAATTTCCTTACGTGGATTGAGATGTTGATGTCTCTAGGATCTCATCCGCGACTGCTTTGGCAATTTCTCTTGAATTATACATTCGCCTTTGAAATACGTAATTGTATTCAGTGACATCATTCTTGAACTCTTTATTGTTTTTTGGTCTTTCACTGATTTGGAAAGACGAAAGCTCGTAATTGATAGATAGATACATAGTATCCCCATGACTATGATAGCTGTATACGCAAGTGTAACTACCATCGTCCAGCCCTGTGATCGAAACCTTGCCTTGAGTTACTCGTTCTCCTCTTGACCTTCAAGCTACTATTGTCACCCCCAGTTTTCAGAAATAGGGGTATTTTTGTCATTTTACATTTTTGAATATTTTTAAAATTTATTTTATTATTTATGGTATTATTTTGGGGTTGAAATTTATTTTATTATTTATGATATTGTTTTGGTGTTATTTGAGTCGGGTTCGAATTTCAACTCAATCCGACTTGAAACGGGGACCCGGGGGTAGTTTGACTCTAGTGGGACCCACACACTAGTTAGACATGGCCCACATGATATTAATTTTAGTCCATATGATAGAAATATTTTAGTTAGAGGTTAGACTAATTATTATGGATAAGGTTAGTGTGATTAGAGACTTTAGAATGACTAATTTAGCCCCAACCAATTAGCCCTTTCCTAATACTCATAGAATAGGTTAGTGGGGACATTTTGGACCTTACCATAATAGGACAAATAGCCCTATATGGCCAGCCACTTTGGGAGAGGATAGGCTCAAGTTTATTTCATTATTCTCATCCACACTCTCTCTCTTGTTCTTCCCCAAATTTCTAGAGAGCAATCCCTAGCAATTTCTCCACCAAATCCTTCCATTTCGCCACCAAATCTTCTTCTTTCCTTCTCCATTCTAGCCAAGAAGGAAGCTACCCAAGTTTGGGAGGATTCGGAGCTCGTTCGTGTCCTTTTGGAATCTCTACGTGTCGGTGTCGCTCCGGGAAGGCTTTTCTTCGATTCGATCTACCGGGAGGTATAAATCCCTTCTTCTTTTCATTTTCTCATGCATATAGGTCTATTTTGAACCCATAGGAATGACCCCCATGGTTGTATCTCCATTTGTGTCCATTTCGTGTCCATTTGGAGGTCATAGGAGTGTCCTTTGTGTTGTGGTTGTGTCCATGTGGGAAAACCCCAAATTTGGACAAACTATGTGTTGTTGTTATGTATGAATGAATTATTACATGTTTAATCTCATATTTTTGTATTGGAGATGTGTTCTATAGTGTCTCATATATATATATATATATTAGTGTAGAGAGTGAGTTCTTGATATATTATGTTATATACTTGTGTTCTTTTGTCTCAAACTACCCAAATCCGTCATGATTTTTATCCACGTTTTTAATTTCAGCCCTAACTTAGAAATGTCATAACTTCTAGCTCAAAGCTCGGTTTAATCTCCCGTTTTTTTTACAAGAAGTGTATTGAAGTTAGATTTCCAAAAACATATATTAATAGGCCTAATTCCTTCTGTAACTTTCTGGAGAATTATTTGAGTGTCAGCTGTACGAAAGACAAACGCGTTCTCGGTGTTTTCACAATTCCGGGAGTTTTCGAAAACGAAAACGCGATCCGTTTGAAGTTTCGGAAAGCTAACACATAGATCTATAACATACTTTAATCCTAGATTTTAATTCATGCTGAGATGGTACAGTATTGATTATTAGTAGGAGTTACTATTCGGCATATGCATTTTGTGCACCCTTGTGTGTAATATAATATTCTATTTGATTTTAACCCATGTTAATGTATATACATTATGTAATTAAATAGAGAATGCAAGCATGAGTAAATGTTTAAATAAATGATGTATGAGGTCTAAGTATCCTATCTAATGTAAGCATGTATAAGTATGGCTTGTAATGAATATGTAGGTTTCATAGTATGTAATGTATGGTGCATATAGTAGTGCAAGAAAATAAATGAATGATGAATGAATGCAAGCATGAATGTAATGTAATAATAGATGTAATGTATGCAATATACAAGTTAATGAGATGTAATGTTCTATGTTAACACAAATCCTATATTACCTCATGTACCCCTTACACTATGTAGACACTATCACACTTGACACTTTGTTCACTTACACTTTGACACTCTTTGATATGTATACACTATGTATGCCCATTTAACCCTCACTTGCCCCTTTGTCATGTTCATATACACACACATAGCCTCTTAAATAAGTATTTATGAATACAGTTAACTTAGCTATGTATGTATATTATATATATGTTAGCATATTGTGTTGTAATATATAAGTTTATATAACCATTTGAAATGCCATGATTATAGACCTAATATTGAATACCAATATATGTATGTGTATATATGTGTAGACATATATAATTTAAAGTAATAGATTACCTAGTGTATATCCAATGTGAATTCTTGCCTATTTGAGTATTGAATAATTGCATGCTATATAGAGTTGGGTGTATGTTGGCTTGTATAGTCTTGTATTGATGTGTACTTACTAGGATAGTCTTGGTTAGGCCTAGTAAGACTTGCTGGGTTAGGACATGACCTAGTTTGACCTAGTTTGACTAGTGCAGTTGACCAGAGTTGACCAAGGGTTGACTTTGGCCTAGTTTGACCTAGATTCATGTAGAATACATTGTAGTGCTTTATATTACCCTTCTGGACATGTTGTGACTTGTGCTGTTCCAATTAGGAGCCAGACACCTTGTAACCTGTGTTGCTTTAAATAGGACTCTGTGGCTTCAGTCGGACCCCCTATACTTATCAGCTGTTCAGGTTATCAGGCGAGTACATTCTCTGATCGTTTCATACTTGTCACGAATTATATTCTCGTTCTAGATTACTTTTACTTGATGCTGTCACGTTATCATCACGGATTGGTACTATACGGATATCTTCTTGGGATGTTACCCCCTTAGCGGGCGCATCGGATACTTTATGACATGTGTTTCATGTACATCATGTATTCCTTGCTTCTGCGTTATTCATGTACACTCATGTTCTCTCATGTTGTTACATGTACGTTCATGTACTCTCATGTTCTTTCATGAACGCTCATGTTTCCTCATGTGTTTCTTGTATAACCAAAATATCATGTCCGTAACGTAACTTGAATAGATCCTTGTGTATTGATTGTGGGTAGGGGTGAGTATAAATGGTCATGTGATTTACCCATCATGTACACTCTGTTACTTTTCATGTTCATCATGTACAACCTAAGCGAATTACATGCCATCTCGTACTCTAAATCACTAGTCACTTACAGTTCTTACTTATCATGTATATATTTCCAGTTATCAAATCTCTCATGTTTTCATGTACATCTTCTTACAGCGTTTCATGTATCTTATTTTATTGCCTGCTTTATATTTCCTGACATGATATGAACTGCATGAGATGTATTGTGCTCGCTCCTGTCCTGACTGGACCTGTTGATAAATTTTACAGATGGCCTGGGATTGCCTGCTAGCCTAGAGAAGACACAGTAGAGGTTGTTTAGATAGTTATTTCATTTTGTCTGGAGCTGTATTTACTTTATGTATTACTGTATTTGAGTTTTGAGATGTATTTCTGGATTTATGTATCTTAGACACTTAGACTTCTATCTCCTGTATCTCTTTTGGATTTCATGTTTTATCTATCTTTATCATGCTCTACCTTAGATGTGATTGGGACTGTATCTGCTATGTCACCCCCATTCGGGGAGTATAAACTGTTTATCCTTATACTGCTAGATGCATGAGACCTAGGACAGCGTTCTATCGCCGACACTGCGGCGTAGGCTGGGCGTTGTTACGTTCTCGTGCCCTTACTCTAGGGTGCGGGTCGTGACAACTATTAGGACCTTCTAGCCATTTGAATTTGAGGAACGATCCTTGGCTTGGCTTATATCTACCGTATCCCATTACGCCGTGTCTTATTCTTTATTAACAAGAGTCGAGGTACAATATCCGGACTTTGGAATTTTTCTAACCTCATTATTCCTAAAACTGTGTCCTAGCTTCTAAGGTAGGTAGATTGTGAGCCTTCTAAAATTTTTGGGATATACGAGGACTACCGATTGATTAGAATAAATTCTATTAGAATGATAGTTAGTGCCCCATGGACTCCCACTTTCCATTTAGATCATTTTGTGTCCCCGATCGTGCCATTAATATTCGGAGCACGAGACAAGCTACTATCTTCCAACAAATTCCATATGCAAGATCTAGATGAGTCCACCTCCATCTAGGTATGTCATGTCCCACTCAAACCCGTTCCCTTGTACTCTATTCTTGTGGTACGACTTTCAGGACAAAAGGACTAGCTATAACCCTTACCATAGTACCTACCCGTCATACTTTTCGACTTCCATTTGAGCCTCAACTTCGACTAAATTCCTGCGACCCAAAATATGGTGGTGATCTACTCGAAGCCCACTATGCACACGTCACTAGTGTGCCACCCGATTGAGGCCTCATGTACTACTTAAACACAAAGGTCACTGAAGACACATTTCAGGCTTATAGACCTAACTAACCAAACCGACTAGCAACTAGCTCAACCCTTGGATAGAAACCTATACTAGGATACCCTAATCTAGTAGGAAGAGTTTCATCATTGGGATCTTGTCTAGTCCATATAGATTAAAATCCAATATTCATCCAACCAACGACTATGCCCAAATAGAGAACCCATTAAGACCACAATCTTGATTTCTCAAATTCCGTTCCATTATGGAATCTTGTTTGAACTAGAATTTTGAAAACGAGACTTCTGTATTGCATGGACTGCAAGCCCCCTAGGAAACGAGGAGTCCTTCGATTTAGCAAGTGACTAGACTAGAGTCGCTTAATCTAGCAAATAGGTAAATGGTTCGTAAACTTTCTTTTTACCTGCATCATTAGAAATTTCTCTACCGTCTTTAAAACTTCGTATTCGTTCTCGGTTATTCTTCCTTGCCTTCTTGTACCATTAATTCTCGTCCCTTCCTATTTCGAGGTGACGAATGATCGTGTTGTCTAGGATTCATTAGAAAATTTTAAATTATAGTATAATACTGCTTGACTATTGAATGTTTGGTTGTTTATAGATATGAGAGATTATAGATACCATATGTCCTAGATATTTTTGGTAGAATTATTAGTCACTAGTTAGAAGATTATAAGATTTTAGTGACCTGTGTTCCAAGGGAGTAGTGTGACCAAAGGTGGGTAGAAGTTCTCGAGATTTCGTAAATACCAAATGACTAGAGGAGGTCATAGAAATATTTTTGAGAAATTAAACTTGAGGAGATTAAGGTGATAGTAGACTTTGATTTTTAAGGAATAGTTATGAATAAGAATTTTGAGGACGAAATTATTTTTTAGGTGGGTATATTTGTAGCTCCCCTTCCCAAAAATTTGGTAATATTTTATTTTAATTATTTTATTCGAATGGTGATTTTTAGATTTTGTAAATAAATATTATTTCGTGTACACAATTTTATGTGAAGGACCTACTTTAGAAATTAAGATTTTATTAGGTCCATCGAGAAAATACAGATAGATATATGTATATATATATAGGTTTATATATATTCGTGTATATATATATATATATATATATATATATATATATATATATATATATATATATATATATATATATATATATATATATATATATATATATATATATATATATATATATATATGTATAGAGGATGAGGGAGGTGAGGTGCCACCTTTTGGAGGGTGGCTACATGTCACCTCCCTATTCTATCATCATGCACCCATGTGCATGATGATAGCATGGGGGGGTGACATGGTGCCACCCTACGGTAGGGTGGCACCTCACCTCCCTTATTATATATATATATATATATATATATATATATATATATATATATATATATATATATATATATATATATATATATATATATAGTATGAAGAGGAATATAATATTTTATCGATATCTATATATATATAGGAAAATATAGGGACATATATTTTGTGTAGATATTTATATATATGTGTATAAATAACATGTATATATATAGATATATATGTGTGTATATAGATATCATTTGATGAATATATATGTTTTTTTTTTTTGATGAATATATATATGTATATATATAGGAATATATATATATATATATATATATATATATATATATATATATATATATATATATATATATATATATATATATATGAATTGTATACATATAGATATATGTGTGTTAGTATACCTATATTTGTATACATATATAAATGTATATATGTGTAAATGTATTTATAACTTATTAAGGTATATACATATATACATATTATATTTATATATAATACGTGTATGTGTATGAGAATACATATATAGGTGGAGTGTATATACATGTATATATATATATATATATATATATATATATATATATATATATATATATATATATATATATATATATATATATATAAATGTATATACATATAGATAATAAGAAATAGAAAAAAAAGGGAAAAAGAAAAAGAATTAGGCAAACAAAGCCAGGCCAGCCCAGCCAAAGCCACACCCGGCCCAATACTCCTTCCTCCATCGAACAGAAGCAGCCCGGGCCCAGATTCCCCCACCCAAGCCTTTAGATAAGCAGCAGTAGCCGAGACCAATTTTCATATACATCGTTATATATGAACAGCAGACGGAGAGAGTTATCCCTCGAAACATCTAAACCCTAACCGAACCCACGCGCGCCATCGACCCCCACACCTGCGCGCCCCTCCCACACGCGCGTGCGCGCCGCCTGGGGCCACTGCGGGCGGCCGTCGGCCGGCGACAAGGCCGCGCGTGCGGACATCAGAACAGCTGCAGCGGCCCAAAGAGCCTACGTCGGGGTGAGTTTTCTCCCACGTCCCTTAGTTATTTTTCGATCTGTCGCTTCCTATGTATAGACAACATAACCCTCTCGGAACCCATCTAGATAGTCTGTATGGAATCAATCCAGATACGAACGGAAATCGACGCAAAGTCGGAGGAAAACCTGTTCAAAAACAGGACGTATAGCAGTCCAATCACCCACGTTCGGAGATCGATTTTGATCGATCCAGTACCATATTAGAAATTCTATTTGAACACAGTTTTAGACAGTATTTTACTAGCACAGCATGCGCCAGGAAACAGCATGCGCCAGGACAGCATGCGCCAGAAAACAACATACGCCAGCAAACAGCACGACAACAGTATTTTGCCAGCAAACTACATGCGCCAGGAAACAGCATGCGCCAGAAAACAGCATACGCCAGCAAACAGCATGGCAACAGTATTTTGCCAGAAAATAGCATGCGCCAGGACAGCATGCGCCAGCAAACATCATGGCAACAGTGTTTTGTCAGCAAACAGTATG
This sequence comes from Iris pallida, assembly GCA_029216955.1. Lineage (NCBI taxonomy): Eukaryota > Viridiplantae > Streptophyta > Magnoliopsida > Asparagales > Iridaceae > Iris > Iris pallida. The sequence continues at coordinate 46,088,519 of JANAVB010005597.1, forward strand.
CGCCAGGAAACATCATGCGCCAGGACAGCATGCGCCAGCAAAACAACATGCGTCAACAAACAGCATGGCAACAGTGTTTTGCCAGCAAACAACATGCGCCAGGAAACAGCATGCACCAGCAAACAGCATGCGCCAGCAAACAACATGGCAACAGCTTTTTGCCAGCAAATAACATGCATTGCTCATCTTCTCCAACCAACCTCTAATGGTCATGAAAACCCATGAACCAAAAGAACATAAATCACTCAAAATAAGTCGAAATCAGGACTTCTAATAGTCTAAATTGGGTAGAATCAAATTTCCTACAACATGGAACAATCAAAAATTAAAACAAGAAGGTTTGATAGATCAAAACCATAAAAATCTGAAAATAGCTAAAACCTAGATCTACAAGAAAATATACAAGAAAATATAAAATGACAAGAACTAAGGTGGATTAGAAAGTTGCATAGAAGAGTTTAGAACAATAAAATGGTGGGTTCCTTCATGAAGCAAGTTGCACTAGACTAGGCTAGGGTTCTCTTGGTTGGTGGTGGAGAGTAAATGAAGAAGGAAGGAAGTAAAGAGGGGAGAGAAAGGGAAGGGGTTATAAATAAGAAGTGTGGTGGTAGGTAGGAGGGTTCACCTTTGGTTCATGATGAACCAAAGCAAACCAAGCCAAGCTGAACCAACCCAAGAATAAACCAATCAATGAAATACTAGAATAAATCAAGCAGGGAGACATGCAATACGGGTCAAATTACGTATACGTATACCAAGATACGCAATACGAACCACATGTATTACATATGCGAACTCCACGAGCAGCAAGTGTGTGTCCCAACTAGTCTTCAAATCTATCGCACACAGACGTAACATATCCTCCAGGATCTGATTCACTCTTTCTGTCTGCCATCGGTTTGCGGGTGATACACGGAGCTAAGGTTCAACTTAGTGTCCAGCGCCGCCTGTAGACTCATCCAGAAACGTGATAAGAATCGCCCGTCTTTGTCCGAAATGATTGTGGCAGGTACCCCGTGTAGTCTGACGATCTCGTTGATATAAATCTGAGCTAACCGATCGATGCTCCATGATGCATTAATAGCGATGAAATGAGCGGATTTGGTCAAACGATCGACAATGACCCAAATCGCATCATTCTCCCGCGACGTCTTCGAAAGGCCCATGATAAAATTCATAGAGATGTCATTCCACTTCCATACTGGAATGTCGAGGTTCTGTAGCTCCCCATCTGGTCTTTGATGCTCGGCCTTCACCTGTTGACAGGCCATGCACTGTGACACAAATGTTGCCACGTCTTTCTTCATGCTGTGCCACCAAAAGGTCGTGCACGGGTCCTTATACATTTTGGTACTCCCGGGGTGCAACGAGTACTTCGCATAATGGACCTCCGTCAGAATCTCCTTTCTAAGTTCAGCATGGTCCGGCACGCATATCCTCCATTTCATCCGCGTCATTCTGCCCTCGTCCACCACAAAGTCGGTCACCTTTCCCGTCGAAATCAGCTCGCACATCTTCTTTTGGAATGGGTCGTCCTCTTGTGTGGTCTTTATCTTATTGTGCAAGCTCGACTCAAGGTACAATTGGGCCAATCGTGCTCCACGGTAACGGATTCGGAGTTCGATACCCATCTCTGTCAAGTCTCGTTGTATGTTACGGTTGATAGACAAACACCCAGCAAACATTCTACTCATAGCGTCCGTTACGACGTTTCCCTTACCTGGCGTGTACTCGATAGTCAGATTGTAGTCTTTAATGAGTTCGAGCCAACGCCGCTGCCGTAAGATCAGGTTCCGTTGAGTGAAGATGTATTTGAGGCTCTTGTGGTCCGTATAGATGCTGCAAGCTACACCATAAAGATAGTGCCGCCATAGCTTCAACGCGAACACAATGGCCGCTAACTCAAGATCATACGTAGGATAATTCTTCTCGTGTTGCTTCAATTGTCTCGAAGCAAACAAAATTACCTTATCCTTTTGCATAAGCACGCATCCCAAACCAGTCCGCGATGCATCGCTAAATATTTGAAACCCTTCTGGCTCGTCCGGAAGTGCAAGGAGCGGCGCTGAGATGAGCCGTTTTTTCAACCCTTGAAAGCTCGATTCGCAGGCGTCGTTCCACTCGAATGCGACTCCCTTCTGGGTGAGGTAAGTCAGAGGCGACGCAATCTTGGCAAAGTCTTTCACAAATCTACGGTAGTAGCCTGCCAAGCCGAGGAAACTTCGCATGTCACCTGCTGAGGTAGGCCGCTTCCAATCAACTATCGCTTCAATCTTCTTTGGGTCCACCGTGACGCCTTTAGCTGAGACAACGTGCCCAAGGAAAGTCACGCTGCTCATCTAGAACTCGTACTTGCTTAGCTTGGCATAAAGTTGGTGTTCACGCAGAGTCTGTAGCACCGTCTTCAAGTATTCCACGTGCTCGTCCTTGTTTTTCGAATATATGAGAATGTCATCGATGAATACGATGACAAATTTATCTATAAACGGTCGGAACACCCGGTTCATTAGGTCCATGAACGCGGAAGGAGCGTTTGTCAAGCCGAAGGGCATGACCAGAAATTCGTAGTGACCATATCGAGTTCGGAAGGCGGACTTCGGCACGTCCTCGGACTTGATCTTTAACTAATGGTAGTCTGAGCGAAGATCAATCTTAGAAAATACCATCGTCCCTTGCAATTGGTCAAACAAATCATCTATCCTCGGCAATGGGTACTTGTTTCGTACCGTGGCTTTGCTAAGTTCTCGATAGTCGATACACAGCCGCATCGACCCATCCTTCTTTCTTACAAACAACACTGGAGCACCCCACGGGGAGACGCTAGGACGAATATATCCGCGATCTAGCAAATCTTGTAGTTGTGCCTTCAGTTCATTTAGCTCTGCCGACGCCATTCGATAGGGTGCTTTGGATATCGGTCGGGTGCCCGAAAATGTGTCAATACTGAATTCTATCTCTCGGTCCGGCGGCATCCCTGACAACTCGTCTGGGAACACATCAAAAAATTCTGCCATGACTTCAGTCTGGACCGTGCTTGCAATCTCCGTTCTCGTGTCTCGAACTGATGCTAGGTACCCGCTACACCCAGAATACAACATACGCCTTGTCGAAATTGCTGATATCATCATTACTGCCTTTGATGCTGCTCCGCACGAATAGGAGAATCGGTTTCGCCTGGAAGACGGAACACAACTCTCTTTTCTGCGTACTCGATCGTTGCGTGGCATGCACCCAACCAATCCATGCCGAGGATTATATCGTACTCCTTGATGTCGAGGACGATAACTTCCAAGGATAGATTTTTCCCTCCGATGTAGATGTAACCATCCCTACAAATTTGAGTGGCAGACATATCTACTCCCGATGGAGTGATAACGCAAAGATTCATATCTAAAAGTTGTACGGGTAGTTTATTCTCTTTTACAAAGTCGGCAGATATAAAACTATGCGTAGCACCCGAACCGAACAATACTCTAGCAGGCATATTTTTATAGAGTAGTATACCTGTCACTACAGTATCGGATGCAAAAGCTTCGTCTCGAGTCAGTGCGTAGACTCGGCCTTGCACCCCTTGGCAATTTTGTGGGTTCACGGGCACCGCGTTTGCGCTATGGGCTGGAGGCGTCCTGTTCTGGTTCTGGCTCTGGACGTCCCTTGGTGGATGTTGGTTCGCCCTCCCTATGCGACAATCTACTGCCTTGTGACCTAGCTGGCCACACTCGAAGCATCCCCTCGACAATCGATCGCCAAATGTCCCATCTTGCCGCAGCGATGGCACCGTACGCCTGGGTAAGGCCCCCGATACTCAAACGTATTTTGGCGCTTTGGCACACCAGATCCTCCCGTGTCGTGAGGACGTTTGTTGAAGTTGTTGCGGACGCTTGACCCGATCTTCTGCGAGGCTCGACCGAAGATCCGCTCACTATCAAGGGCAGCGTTATATGATTCCCTGTAAGTCTGGCATCTTTGGTTCATGACGTCCCGACGCAAATCATCATTCAAGCCTTGCTGGAAGCGCTCGTACCACGCCTCCTTGTTCGGTAGAAAGGCTCCGGCGAAATTTGTAAGCTTCGCGAACTTCGTATTGTAGTCTTCAACCGACATGTTTCCTTGATTCAAGGACATAAATTCCTCTTTCTTCTGTCGACGAAGGGCATGAGGAATGTATTGCTCGAGTAAGGCCAGTTTGAATGTCTCCCACAAGATCTTGGCGTTGGGGTTGGCCTCTTGGAGTTCCTGCTTCTTTGCCTTCCACCAGTCGTAGGCCCTCAAGTTTAGCTGCAATGCTGCACACCCGACTCGCTTAGACCCCTTGATGCTGAAGAGATTGAACAGACCCTCAATCTTCACTAGCCACCCCATGATTTCGTCAGGCTCTGCTCGACCATTGAACTCAGACGGATTCATCTTCTTAAATTTGGTCATCTTGAGCAGGAAGGAGGAAGACATATGCTTCGCTTTTACGGGTTGTACTTCTTCTTCTGACATGGCGGTCGTCGAGTTCTGTTAGGTCGCTATGGTGCTCACGATCCGGGTCAGGGCCTCCATTTGCTTTTGTTGGGCATTGATTTGGGCCTGGATCTGTTCTTGCAGCTATCGTTACTGTATCTTCGACTAGCGTTATTGGAGTTCCATGAAGCGTAGTAGTCGCTCCATGGCAGATTCGCTAGGCGTCGCGCCTTCGGTGCTATACGTGCTAATCAATGTGGCATTGACAGCAGAGACACCCAGTCTTTCCGGTATTCCTACAAAATTGAGCAAACCCGTTAGTATTCTCAAAATATCTACGGGCTTATATGTATGAAACGATTATTTCAGGCCACATATGTCGAAAAGCATAGTTTTGAAAAATTACAACGGCATCTAAAAGAAAGTATTTTGAAAGGTCCGAGGTGTGAACCGAGCTCTGATACCAACTTGTCACGTTCCGACTCACCGAATCAGTCGCTATCCGCCTTGACTCGATATAAATCGATCCCACGGGTCGGGACGTGATGCCGTGCAAGTCTTTATTGGACTTGCGCAAGGCAAGAATGTGCAATTGGAAATTCTTTTTTGACACGACGTGTTGAAATTAAACATTGCAGAGAGTTGAAGACATAGCATAGGAAGAAATTTAGCTTTTCATTCATAAACTTGCAAAGTATGTACAAGGTTATTTTTACATTACATATGCCGTTGCGGCTACATCTTGAAACATAAAAGAAAAACTCTCGACAAGCTTGTCCTGAAATAATCCTTGTCGTTCCATACATTCATGCCCCTTTATACATTTGAACAAAAGCCTTCGATCTGAGTTGGGCTTCAAAATACTTCAAAATAGGAGAGCTTCGTGCCGTCTCCCATTCTTCAGCTTCAGGTCTAGTCTCGAGCTCCCGCAGCGCGCTCGTTACCTGGAGAGTTGGGGGTTAGCACACTTGCTAGTGGATGGGACGACCCACTCGTCTAAACCGACACTGCTTATTAAGGATTCTAGCATACGAAGTGATCTTTCTATTTAGAACTATATGAATTATAGTTCATATCGAAGGCACATTTTTAAACGATAACACATGACAAATTTTAAGCATTCTTACCACGACCGTGCTCCTTTCCTGCACAAAATATGCATGATACTTACCACCTGCACAAGATAATAGGTGAGCATGCAATCTATCCTATATGCGATCATTGGTGATATCGACACCATGAAGGATGATTACGTAGCCTTGCGACGCGTCCTCCTGTCCAGGTAGCGAGCCTAACTGGAGGTATCGCAATGCCTCGTGCCGAAGCACGATTTCTATAATTTTCTCCTAGGTCGATTCGGTCCCAGGGCCCCGGGTATCATCTCGAGGAAAGCTCACCTTGTGCACAAGTCATCCTTGACCATGTGAATATATGAACAGTTTAATATGTATGAAGTAAATTGCATAGCGTAACCATTATCAAACCACATAATCATTCCTACTCGTGCAAGGGTCCTTTTTCCCGAAACCGTACGTTCTGATTTAGCATCCCGTAGGCACCAAATTCTCCGAGGCATGATATACCTCAACAAGGTTTTCTTCGTTGTATTTTGCATGGCATGAAAATATATTCTATCTCTTTCTTAGAACTTTATCTTTTCTCTACTTAGGGTGAACTTATAGATTCGGAGTTAACTTCTCAAGGTTGATACATTATCCCGAGTTCTTGATCTTAGTGGCAAGCATACATCCCGTTAGCATCATCGATTTGAACGTTGAACTTTTAAGAATTTAGTTGGCGGGAAGGAGTAGAAAAGAATGGGCCGAAGAACCACTCACCTAAGGAGATTGCGTCGAGAGTAGGAGAACGCTTCACGACGGTCAAGCGTCAGTTACACGAACTCCTACAATGGCACGAGCATCGAATTAGAACTCTTCCTTCAATCCCTCCTTCGAAATTCCTAAAGACGCATTCAGAAATTGACGCGAAAGCACACTATCAAATCCACGCAACAATTCGTTCAGAAAGCCAACAAAACCAATAAAACCAACAGCAGACGGGGTACGTCGCGCCCTTTAGAGTTCCTTCGCCAAGACGCCGCCTACTGCATCTAGGACTTATTCCAACAGTAGCCGATCCATTAGTTGGAACGGTACTCATATCACTCGTCCAAATCGATTTTATTGATGCCATGCTTTTTGTATATCAAACTCGTCGTCGCGTCAGACTAGCTATCTATGTTCCTGACCATGTCTGACTTGCCACGAGCCTATTACATAGTGCTTCGCCCCAACGGGAGCGGGGCACTACACAAATCATACTTGCAAATAAGAATAGAAATATTCTATCTAGACCCCTGGCCCCTTATGGCAAGTCGTTTGTAATTTACTTGTTCTCCAGGTCTAAGGCCTAGTAGGCTTCTCCGGCCTGCTGTATCTTCTACCTCATACTCATCTTCCTCCTCTTCGTCCTCATCCTCCTCTCCATCCTCATCCTCCTCCTTCTCTTGAGTTTGGGTAGGTATCGGGCCTGATGGGGTGGAAAAAATTTGTGCATAGAAATCCATGTCTGGGTAGGCATATGCTGATGATGGTGAGTATTGCTGACTACTGCTATCTCCAGCATACTGGTGAATACTGCTATCTCCAGCGTACTGGTGAGTACTGCTCTCTCCAGTGTACTGGTGACAAGTGGTCCCTCCAGCATACTGAAAACTAATATCCCCTCCAGCATATTGGTAACTAGTGTCCCCTCCAGCATACTGGTAGCTAGTGTTCCCTCCAGCATACTGGTCACCAGCCTCTCCACCAACAGCCTCTCCACCATGCCTCCTATGACGATGGGAATGTCTTAGCCTAACGGTGTCGGTCGGATAATCTGATGGAAGATGTATATGTAATGGAGGCATTTCTGGTTTCCGCCCAAGACCCAAACGATGCACACGACTCACAAGTTCCTGCATAAGCACTAGGCTATGCTGCTCCGGGTATCTCTCGCGTTCGTGAAAATATTGTTCGTACTCACCACTCTGAATTATAAAATTTACAAATTAACAAAGTCATACCAAATAAGATGAATGTGTAATTTTAAACTTGTAACAAAGTCATACCAAATCAGATACGCCATCGACAAAAGCACGCAAACTAGCATCATATATGGCTCTACATTTGAACCTTTGTTCCTCAAAAATGTAATATCTGTTGCGTACACGAGGGCATCCCCACCATTGCCTATAAGCAACGTCACCAGTGTCTGTAAATATATGGACGAACTGTTTGCAAACAATTATACTTATTTCTGCCAAAGAAGTAGTACGTTAGAACTTACATTCATCCGTAGATGCCATTAGGGGCATGTTTCTCACATTATAATTCTCATACCGACTATTCCAACATGCAATTACACCATGGATTCTACTAATTGCATTGGCTGTACTGTAACTCATATAAGGTGGATCTTCGGGAATTGTTTGTCTCCTCCCAAATTGATGAAGAAAATGGTCAGCCGGATGGTACATGTTGTACCGGTCGTATATAATATATGATATATACAAACTAAGATCATACGACAAATTCTTCAAGTCTGAATCATCATCGCCAAATGTGTAGGGAATCCATACAACCTATTTAATGACAATCTATCAAAAAGTCCAGTAACGGCATAAGTTAAATGAATTAAACAGGTAAATAATTAATTACCTCATGATGTTCCAGTATATCAAATTGAGAACGATATAGTGATACAACCTTATACTGACAGTGTTGCTGATCCACTACATCTATGGTCCATCGAAAAGCAACTGGAAAGACTCCAACATTACTAATAATGCTAGTGACGGGTCTACCAATATAGAAATGCTCGTATGACCAAACCTGTAATTCAAAAAATATCCATAAATGTATAGTATGACCAAAGCTCTAATTAATCTACGTTCAAGAACTCAATGTTTACCTGAAGCAGTGACATACATCCACAAATACTGGTATTAGGTTTCGAAAACACATAATCCATCAAACATCCGTATAAATATGCTAAAGTGGCAACATCATAGGCATGTCTAGTGGGTTCCTTCAAATTATCCATAAATTGCAGAAGTCACACATTTATTTGATTTTTCGATGCATCTGGAAATAGAAATGCACCACATAAACAGAGCAAATATGCTCTAGTACAACTAATCACCTGTAAATATTATATTTTTATAAATATTAATATTAAAATAAATTAAATCATAAATTAATTTTACTTTAAAATACATACTCGCAATTCATCTACATCTACCTCGCCGTCAATTGTGCGATCTAGATCCATAAAGTTGTCGTGCAACCATGTTATCTTTACATAACTGATATTTCCAATATCAGATGGAGGCATAATACCTAAATAACGTCGGATTAGACTAGCTGGAGTTAACTGTGGATCAAAATATATAGGGGACCCTGTAATAGGTAACTCTAGTATATTTGCCACATCCCATAACGTGATAGTCATCTCGCCAACAGGTAGTTGAAATGTGTTTCGTTCAGGCCACCATCGCTCAACAAGACTTAAGATTAGATGCACATCATATGTTAAAAATTGAATATCATCTAAATAATGGAACCCAAATGAGCGCACCAAAGCCTTCTGTGCGCTGTTTAACTCCTATGTGCGATAGTTTTTCTCAATCCGCCAATTTCTATGTTCCCGCGTTCGTAATTTAAGAGTATGATCATATAACTACAAATAAAATATTTAAATTATGTTACAACTGCATTTATGTGAAACATTATTACTAGCAAGCCAAATATTTTCAAATATATCTTTTAATTAAATATTTAATATTTACCTTTCCATTAAATATCTGAGTAGATATGTGATTTACCCGTTCCTGCCTGATTTTATCAGTCGTTGATCCACCCGGGATGCGTACGTCGTTTTGATTAGCCATCTAAAAAAATAATCAAAAATCTACAAATATATCAAACATATTTATTACAAAATTATTAACAAAAACTAAGAGGAGAAGATGTTTGCTTACACAGAGGAGAGGAGGTTGCTGCTTGCAAAGAGGAGGTTGGTTACACAGAGGAGGAAAAGATGTTTGGGAGGGAAGAAAGTCTCGGGTATGCTTGCTGCTGTAGGAGTGAAGTGAGGAGAAGGGAGGAGAAGAAACTTGCATTTTATCATGTAGATGGAGCAGTCTCCAAAAAATGGGCACAGTCTGCGAACAACACGGTCTTCGAACACATTTTCTCAGTCTCCTGCAAAACGCGGTCTCCCACTTCTCCCTATTTCACTCTCTTCCTCGGTATTCCTCCATCTGTTAACTCTATTACACACACACATTTATCTCTCTATTAAACCACCACCGCCTATTAACTCTCCTCCCTCTCTCTCTATTAAACCACCCCCTCTTTTAACTCTTCTCCTCTCTCTCTCTAGCCTCTCTCCTCTCTCTTCCTCTCTCCCGAAATTCCTCCCACCCCCATCGTGCCATCTAGGATGGCGGCCCCCCTTCCACCCCGCCATCCTAGATGGCGATCCCCCCTCTCTGTAATGACCCGCTCCGTCCTAGCGGAACGCCGATTCAAACGGCAAGTGTAACGACTCAAACGAACCGTCGACTCGAAGAGTTGCGTCGACCCGATGAAGTATCGATGCGAATCGATGCAAGACTTACAATGGCTCATCAAAGATGAATCCAGACTTAGACTATCAAAGGCGCGTTCGGAGTATCACTCGGCCGATGCAAACATCGCTAAGGTGGGTGGCTCCGATGAACCCGTCTTTGCTTAGCCTAGACACATAACAATACGGACACTATCACGAAAATCGCTAGGCGATAACCCCGCGCATGCTAATAAATGAATGACTCAACGCACGTAGCTAAGGGAATAATCCCATCTTGCATGCTTGTATAGAATATGGAAAAGAACATGGAAAATACGAGAACTCTCGTACCGCGCTCCACGCTCGTGCTGAGGCACAAGCTTACGTTTAAGTCCCTTATAGCGTCCAACAATCAAACAATGAATGGGTTACAACAATGAAACGGGAAGACTATCGACATAGTCGTTCTGAGTAGAGTTAGCAACATTGAAAGACTATGGGACCGATGGGTCGCTAAGGCAACTCCCGTACGAGGAGTTGCAAAATGTATGAATGAATGAATGAACAAATAAGTGAATGAATGAATCAACGAATGAAAGAATGAATATGTGAATGAATCGATGAACGAACGAACAAGTGAAAAAAAGAAAAGAAAGAATAAATAAAAGATAAGGAAGAAAGAAATGGTTAGCGACAGGTATGACGGGAACGTGCAACGGGGCTCGCTACCCGTGCTGCACGGACGCCAACCTGGTCGATAACGCAATATGGCTAAGGGTTAGCCTACGGCTCGGTGACAGCCGTTAAGTTAAATGACAAAGAAAATGAAATGGTCGTGGACAATCCATTATTATACGGGAGGTGGGAGATATAAGGGATTTCCAGCGGCATGGTCAAAGTGTGAAGGACGTGCCGGTCCCGACGAAAATCAAAAGTTGGCTTACGTACAGGCCTAAGTGCAGGCTTGGCCACCAGGGGACGTAAGGCCGGGTATTTTAAAAGACTATCAGGGTGTACCAAGCCGCACGTCATGATAGGTGAGGAAATTACCAAGGGGAAAACATGTCCAAATTGGCTTGTGATGCCAGCGACCGATGCATATAGATTAAGTGGGCTTTGCTGGTGGCAATCCACGTGCAAGTCCTTGCATTGAAATCAAAGTAGTCTAAGTTAACTAAATGAAGTACCTTCTGAACAGGCTTGAATATGACACACCAAACAATCGAGAGTACTTCGGCAAAGGAGTTAGAAAATATGCCTACGATGCGCTAGGACCCGAGGCAGGGACACGCCCTTAACATTGAATGTTTACATGTGAATTATTGATTAACTTGGTTTACTTTGGACAGGGAAGGCCGGACGGTAAGTGTAATGACCCGCTCTGCCCTAGCGGAACGTCGATTCAAACGGCAAGTGCAACGACTCAAACGAGCCGTCGACCCGAAGAGTTGGCATCGACCTGATGAAGAATCGATGCAAGGCTTATATTAAGCCCGTCAAGATGAATCCAGACTTAGACTTTCAAAGGCGCGCTCGGAGTATCGCTCGGCCGATGCGAACATCGCTAAGGTGGGTGGCTCCGATGAACCCGTCTTTGCTTAGCCTAGACACATAACAATACGGACACTATCACGAGAATCGCTAGGCGATAATCCCGTACATGCTAATAAATGACTCAACGTACCTAGCTAAGGGATTAATCCTACATTGCATGCTTGTAAAGAATATGGAAAAGAACATGGAAAATTATGAGAACTCTAGCACCGCGCTCCATGCTCGTGCTACGGCACGCTTACATTCAAAGTCCCTTATACGTCTAACAATGAAACAATGAATGGTTTACAACAATGAAACGGGAAGACTATCGACATAGTCGTTCCGAGTAGAGTATAGCAACATTGAAAGGCCACGGGACCGATGGGTCGCCAAGGCGACTCCCGTACAGGGAGTTGCAAAATATATAAATGAATGAATAAGTGAATGAAATAAATCAATGAACAAACGAACAAGTGAAAGAAAGAAAAGAAAGAATGAAGAAAAGATAAGAAAGAAAGGAATGGTTAGCGACAGGTGTGACGGGCACGTGCAACGGGGCTCGCTACCCGTGTTGCACGGACGCCAACCTGGTCGATAACGCATTATGGCTAAGGGTTAGCCTACGGCTCGGAGACAGCCGTTAAGTTAAAATGACAATAAAATACGAAATGGTCGTGGATGGCTCGTGTACGAGCGAAAAGGGATTCCAAGGGCAACGAACGACGATTTCGTGGCCGGCTTAGGCGGAATCATGGCCTACGGGCGGACAGGTGTGCGGGTTTGGGCACATAACCAAACGTAGGGCCGGTTATTCAATAGTCTATCAAGGTGTACCCGCCATCACGCTTGATAGATGAGAATGCCACAGGGGAAAATGTCCAAAATGGCTGACATGCCAGCGACCGGTGCATATAGATTTAAGTGGGCTTTGCTGGTGGCAATCCACGTGCAAGTCCTTGCATTGAAATCAAAGTAGTCTAAGTTAACTGAACAAAGTGCCCTCTGAACAAGCTTGAATGTAACACACCAGATAATCGAGAGTAGTTCGACAAAGGAGTTAGAAAATATGCCTACGACGTGCTAGGACCCGAGGCAGGGGCACGCCCTTGAATATTGAATGTTTACATGAATTATGTTAAGTCATTTCATACGAATTATTGACTAACCTGGTTTACTTTAGACAGGGAAGGCCGGACGGTAAGTATAGGTAAGTCATGCATGCATTTCCATACGACACTTGTATTCGGCAATACGAGATAGGCTATGAAATATGCCATAAAACTGATCCTAAGGCAAGATTAGAAAGACAATGAATGATAGAGATGCACAAAAGTAAATTGAACATGTTTGGTAATGATAGCGTTGTGGGCGAGCTAGCCTCCCCACCAGTGCAAAATAATGTACTGATAACCCCACAGTCTGCTTGCAGGAAGCAGAAAAACGTCGGCGGGTGCGGAGCTTTCCTCGAACGTGCTAAGGCACGGAGCTATCTCTCGAGCCTTGGAGCGTTGCAAGGAGCTGGAGCACCATATACAGGACATGATGTATCGGAACATCGCCATAAATCATTCCATGTTGTAAGCCACTTGGCACGCCTTTTATATTTCAGAGAGAGAGAGCTTGAGCGATTTGTAATATCGGCCTAGCGCCGCTTGTAAACTTCTTGAATATCAATAAAGAGTTGAATTCGCTTCTACTTGTGTTTATTTACTTTCCGCTGCAAATGGGAACACTCTGTGCGACTCTGCGGCCTAGCTCAAATCGACCGTTTCTGGACTTAGCCTTGCACGGGCGCAACCTAGGCCCGTGCGGCATCACGCCTTAGCGAGGACGATCGCTCCTGCGGGAGCGGGGCATGACATAGTGGTATCAGAGCACGACTTTATTTTCTTGGATTTCATTTCAATTTTCTCAGTTTTGAAAGCTCGGTTTTGAAACAAAAGAAGTGTACGCTCTCTCTCGTTGTTCCTTGGGATGTTCCATACAATAAGTCTAATATTTTTAAAAGCTCATACAAGTACTCGGTTGAACGGGATCGATAGGCGAAGGCCTTTGTGCCGAACCACAACGTACTTGAGTTGGAAGGAACCGATGCTAAGAGTTAGCAAAATACAAGACGTACTTGAATAACTTTACACTGACAATAGCGAACGAGTACACGAGACTGAAGTATAGTTCGAACGGAATGGTTATGCACGTAGCCTTTTGGCTAAGTTGTGCTGAGTATCGCGCACCTAGACTCTATGGTGCAAACGAGTTGCGAGTGAGATTGACTATCGCTCGGATAAGAATAAGGGAGACTTAGAACGTATGTTGATAGAGATGCTACTTGACCAGCGCTAAAGCGAGCACGGGAGATGGTTCTTAGACTTTGAGGAATGGGCGAACGCGCGATTGAACATATCGATTGGAAATCGAATGACCTTTTGAGGATTTGTAGAATGACTTGATCCCGAGTGGTGTATGTGATAGCTTCGAAGAAGAAAAAGAGCGAGTGTCGATAACTAGTCGAATGGCTCGAACCCTGAGTGGTGTATGGACGTTATAGAAATTGTTCGAGCGAGACTAAAGGATTTACGGATAGAACGAGTATGTCGGCAAGCGATGTTATCGCGCAAGCCTTGGAATAAGTAACGCTTAGTTGGTTTCGACTTCGAGAGTCTCAAACGAGATATCGCTTGGACGAATTAAGAATGCGTAGTACGAATCATGAAACGAATGGAGGTCTTGGTCGAGGAAACATAGGAGATCGTGCATGCGATTTTGAATTTAGTCGAAGGGATTGAAACTTGAGTTGAGGTGAAATACCCATGGACGAGATCGAAGATAGCACGATCGGAAGATAGCGTGCATCGAAAACGTTGGTTTGAAGATACGGGAATGACTAAGGAATTGGAATTGATGTTGCTCGATAAAAAGTTAGCACGAGACAATGTAAATTGAGGAATTAAGTTGCACGACTCAAAATTCGTTGCAAAAGGAAGATCGTCAGGTTATGTGCATCATCGATGGTATTGAGGCGTATCAAAGATCGATGTACGATAACTCGGGGGTACTCTGATTCGATGAAAGATGACCGTGTTAGAAGTTATTGTTTTGAAGGATGCTATGTTGGGGATCGGATAGAAATGAATGTTGGATGGAGAGGAAAGTGACTTGATTGTTCGGTGATAACCACAATGACAACGATCTTGTCTTGCGCGAGCGCAACTCTAGCCTCGCACATGCGTCACGTCGGATTTGGGACGATCGTTCCGCGTGAGCGTTGGCATGGTGATTCATGTCCAGCGGGAATGGTCGAACTCAAAATATCATGACATGGCAATTTTGATTGCTTCGACTTGTGGTTTGAAGCGAAGGTGAATTCTAGGATTGTTAGGACTTGCGATTGAAGAATGCAAAAACTTGAGGATTGAGTAGACCCAATCCGCGTATCGAAAATGAGCAAGTCTAGACGCAACGCAAGAGTTACGTCCCGATGAGGACGATTATTCTGCGGGAATGTTGACATGGTGATTCATGTCCGCCATGGATAATCAGACTTGCGTGAGATCGGGGCGCGACATATTGCAAGGCTAGACGACCTTGTGATCGACTACGTGAATTGGATAGGTGGATTGTATTAAACATACTTGAAGAGATAGATTACGATAATTGCTAAGTATGGACGCACGATATTAACATGTCGAGGATTTGATTGAGGACAACCTATCGTAGGATGACTTTCCTAAATGCGCTCGGACTTGGAGCGAAGAGTGTGTTAATGCGAATAGAAGGAACACTGCTTGATGTTTAGAAGTTTGAGCGAAACGAACTTGGGTAGAAACTCCCGTACAAACGAACAAATGGTTTGACCATAGGATTTGGGGCGAGCTTCGTGCAACGACCTTGCACGATGAGCAACGGGCTTGACGTGTAACTATGACCTTGTGAGCTGGCCTAGCGGATAGGCGGACGACCCTATGCCGAGTGATTGAACCTGTGCGATGGCATTTACAGTATCGTCTGGACGGACGATAGACTTGGGGCAACAAGACTTAGAGTAGGACGGGGAACTGGGGGTGTGCATGAACGACGGAGAAACTGGCGCCAAATGGAAGAAAAGATAGGAATGGATGATGCACAAGTAAAGTCGGGATAATGAATTGAATCATTGATTGGAAGACGTACTCGATGATGTTACAATACTTGGTCTTGAATCGGATGGAAATTACTTAGACTTGGTCGACCCCGCTAAAAAAAAATCGTATTGATTTCATTGACAAGAGCGCTTGAGAAGCGAATCGGATAATCTCGAGGACCGAGATAAACGATATGTGATACACACATGAATTCGGTTTTAAATCGAAGTTAACAAAAATGATCGGCAAATCGAAACTATCACGAATAGCTTGTCCGACTTCGCTAGTCGCTAAGCTTGATTGAAATGTACGTATTCGGGGGACGCCTTGAATGCGTGCACGATCCAAACTCAGCGATATGATGAACTCGAATGCAGCTGCAAGTTGGTGTTGAGATGCGCATAAATGAAAGTGAGTTTGCCTCAGCCTACGACACTCCTATTTGACGAATTTCAACGCACCTCGTACGACCGTTTCAATCCCATGATATGTCAAAAAGCAACCGAGTCGAAGGAACACTCGAATTGAATAAGTGCCATCAACTCTAAAATGAATGAAAAGTTACTCAATAAAAATCGACCAAACGTATGCGACGCGAAACTTGGAAAGGTATCGACTATAGTTCGGTGCCAGAGAACGATAGAGCCGTTCGATAGAATTTTCTATAAAACACGATGACACGAGTTAAGAAATGGTAGGATGACCTGCACTCAGGAAGTCTCGAGGACGAGACTTGTTTTGAGTGGTGTATTATGCAATGACCCGCTCCGCCCTAGCGGAACGCCGATTCAAACGGCAAGTGCAACGACTCAAACGAGCCGTCGACCCGAAGAGTTGGCATTGACCTGATGAAGAATTGATGCAAGGCTTATATTGGCCCGTCAAGATGGATCTAGACTTAGACTTTCAAAGGCGCGCTCGGAGTATCGCTCGGCCGATGCGAACATCGCTAAGGTGGGTGGCTCCGATGAACCCGTCTTTGCTTAGCCTAGACACATAACAATACGGACACTATCACAAGAATCGCTAGGCGATAACCCCATACATGCTAATAAATGACTCAACGCACCTAGCTAAGGGATTAATCCCACCTTGCATGCTTGTATAGAATATGGAAAGGAACATGGAAAATTATGAGAACTCTAGCACCGCGCTCCATGCTCGTGCTACGGCACGCTTACATTCAAAGTCCCTTATGCGTCTAACAATGAAACAATGAATGGTTTACAACAATGAAATGGGAAGACTATCGACATAGTCGTTCCGAGTAGAGTATAGCAACATTGAAAGGCCACAGGACCGATGGGTCGCCAAGGCGACTCCCGCACAGGGAGTTGCAAAATGTATAAATGAATGAATGAATAAATAAGTGAATGAAATGAATCAATGAACAAACGAACAAGTAAAAGAAAGAATGAAGAAAAAATAAGAAAGAAAGGAATGGTTAGCGGCAGGTGTGACGGGCACGTGCAACGGGGCTCGCTACCCGCGCTGCACGGACGCCAACCTGGTCGATAACGCATTATGGCTAAGGGTTAGCCTACGGCTCGGAGACAGCCGTTAAGTTAAAATAACAATAAAATACGAAATGGTCGTGGACGGCTTGTGCACGAGCGAAAAGGGATTTCAAGGGCAACGAACGACGATTTCGTGGCCGGCCTAGGCGGAATCATGGCCTACGGGCGGACAGGTGTGCGGGCTTGGGCACATAACCAAACGTAGGGCCAGTTATTCAATAGTCTATCAAGGTATACCAGCCATCACGCTTGATAGATGAGAATGCCACAGGGGAAAATATCCAAAATGGCTGACATGCCAGCGACCGGTGCATATAGATTTAAGTGGGCTTTGCTTGTGGCAATCCACGTGCAAGTCCTTGCATTGAAATCAAAGTAGTCTAAGTTAACTGAACAAAGTGCCCTCTGAACAAGCTTGAATGTAACACACCAGATAATCGAGAGTAGTTCGGCAAAGGAGTTAGAAAACATGCCTACGACGTGCTAGGACCCGAGGCAGGGACACGCCCTTGAATATTGAATGTTTACATGAATTATTTTAAGTCATTTCATACGAATTATTGACTAACCTGGTTTACTTTGGACAGGGAAGGCCGGACGATAAGTATGGGTAAGTCATGCATGCATTTCCATACGACACTTGTATTCGGCAACACGAGATAGGCTATGAAATATGCCATGAAACTGATCCTAAGGCAAGATTAGAAAGACAATGAATGATAGAGATGCACAAAAGTAAATTGAACATGTTTGGTATTGATAGCGTTGTGGGCGAGCTAGCCTCCCCACCAGTGCAAAACAATGTACTGATAACCCCACAGTCTGCTTGCAGGAAGCAGGAAAACGTCGGCGGGTGCGGAGCTTCCCTCGAACGTGCTAAGGCGCGGAGGTATCTCTCGAGCCTTGGAGCGTTGCAAGGAGCTGGAGCGCCATATACAGGACATGATGTATCGGAACATCGCCATAAATCATTCCATGTTGTAAGCCACTTGGCACTCCTTTTATATTTCAGAGAGAAAGAGCTTGAGCAATTTGTAATATCGGCCTAGCGCCGCTTGTAAACTTCTTGAATATCAATAAAGAGTTAAATTCGCTTCTACTTGTGTTCAATTACTTTCCGCTGCAAATGGGGACACTCTGTGCGACTCTGCGGCCTAGCTCAAATCGACCGTTTCTGGACTTAGCCTTGCACGGGCGCAACCTAGGCCTATGCGGCATCACGCCTTAGCGAGAACGATCGCTCCTGCGGGAGCGGGGCGTGACAGTAAGTATAGGTAAGTCATGCATGTATTTCCATGCGACACATATCTTCGACAACACGAGATAGGCTATAAAATATGCCATAAAACTGATCCTAAGGCAAGATTAGAAAGACAATGAATGATAGAGATGCATAAAAGTAAATGGAACGTGTTTGGTAATGATAGCATTGTGGGCGAGCTAGCCTCCCCACCAGTGCATAATAATGTACTGATAACCCCACAGTCTGCTTGCAGGATGCAGGAAACGTCGGCGGGTGCGGAGCTTCCATCGAACGTGCTAAGGCGCGGAGCTATCTCTGGAGCCTTGGAGCGTTGCAAGGAGCTGAAGCACCATATACAGGACATAATGTATCGGAACATCGCCATGAATCATTCCATGTTGTAAGCCACTTGGCATGCCTTTTATGTTTCAGAAAGAGAGAGAGCTTGACCGATTTATAATATCGGCCTAGCGCCGCTTGTAAACTTCTTGAATATCAATAAAGAATTGAATTTGCTTCAAATTGTGTTCATTTACTTTCTGCTGCAAATGGGGACACTCTGTGCGACTCTGTGGCCTAGCTCAAATCGGCCGTTTCTGGACTTAGCCTTGCACGGGCGTAACCTAGGCCCGTGCGGCATCACGCCTTAGCGAGGACGATCGCTCCTGCGGGAGCGGGGCGTGACAGATTGGTATCAAAGCACGGCTTTACGTCCTTGGACTTCATTTCGATTCTCTCAGTTTTGAAAGCTCGTTGAAACAAAAGAAGTGTACGCTCTCTCTCGTTGTGCCTTGGGATGTTCCATACAATAAGTCTAATATTTTCAAAAGCTCGTACGAGTACTCGGTTGAATGGGATCGATAGGCGAAGGCCTTTGTGCCGAACGATGTTAAACATGACTCGATAGAAAACACATGCTAAGTTAGCAAGTCACGTGCGTGCCCAAATAGTCCTACGTCGACATTAGCAAGTGAGCGTGCAAACTTGAATATTGCCCGCACGGGATGGTTATGCGGCACAACTTAGTCCGCGTGTCGCGCACCTCAACTTCTGATGCAATCGAGTTGCGAGCGATATCAAGTACCGCTCGGTCGGGAATGGAGATACACTTAGAGTGTATATCGATAGGAACGCTATCAAACTAATGCTTAGGCGTGCACGGAATATTTATTGAATTTTGAGGATTTGTGCGAACGACTTAGTACATCGAGGCGACGTGAGCGATTACGTTAGAGATTCGTCAAACGAATCTGAAGGATGTCTTAGCGCGTGATGCGAATGTGATTGAGGATTTATAGAATGACTTGAACCCGAGTGGTGTATGTGATAGCTTCGAGGAAGAATAAGAATAAGTGTCGACGACTAGTCGAGTGGCTCGAACCCTGAGTGGTGTATGGACCTCTTAGAAGTTATTCGAGCGAGACTAAAGGATATACGGATAGAACAAGTATGACGGAGAAAACGATGCAATCGCGCAAAGCCTTAGTACGCGTCACGCTTAGTTGATCGTGACTTCGTGTGTCCCGAACGAGATGTCGTTCGGACAACTTGTGAATGGGCAACGCAAGTTAAAAAAAAAACTCGGAACGATGAATAAAAAGGAATGGTCTTGATCGAGGAAACTTAGAGGATCGCGTGTACGATTTCGGATTGATTCAAATAAATTGTGACTTGAGTTTGGACAACGATCTTAAAAACTAGCTTGAAGAATAACGATCAAACTTGATCTTGAATATCGAGGAAATTATGGAATATACAACTCGGACAACAGCATCAACGCACGACTCGAAATCGGTTGCAAAGGAAGATCGTCATGTTACGCATATCATCGATGGTATTGAGGCGTATCAAAGATCGATGTGCGATAACTTGGGGGTACTCTGACTCGGCGAATGACGGTCGTACAAATGTCATTGTTCCGTTGGATGCTATACTTGGGATGTTAAAAATGTGTCGAGGAAAAGATAGACTTGGCTCGAGGATTTTCTAGTTGAACGCATGACGGTCAGACTATCAAATTGATATGGCTTGGATGAAAATAAGAATGCTTGGATTTGCTTCGTTGACAACCACAACGTTGACGTTCTTGTCTTATGCGAGCGTAACTCCAGCCTCGCACATGCGTCGTACCGGATTAGGACGATCACTCCGCGTGAGCGCTAATATGGTGATTCATACGACGGGAGTGATTGAACTTGGATGGCGTGGCAATGTGATTGCTTCGACTTGTGGTTTGACGCGAAGGTGGACTCGAGAATGACTTAGCGTGCATGACGGTTGAATTTGAGGACTGCGTAGGTCCAATCTGCGTATCGAGAACGAATTAGTCTAGACGCAAGCAAGAGTTACGCCCCGATGAGAATGATTATTCCGCGGAAGTGTTGCATGGTGATTCATGAACCACCGTGGATAATCGGACTCGCGTAAGATTGGGACGCAACATATTGTCAAAGCTAGACGACCTCGTAATCGAATACATGAATTGGTTAGAGTTGGTGATTTGAATGGATTCGAATACGCGCAAACGAATGCATTGATGCGAATAGGTGATCGTGCTCGATGTTTAGAAATTTGAATGACGCAAGCTTGGGTAGAAACTCCCGTACAAACGAACAAATGGTTTGACCATAGGATTTGGGTCGGGCGTCGTGCAACGACCTTGCACGATGAGCCACGGACTTGACTTGTAACTATGACCCTGAGGGATGACCTAGCGGATAGGCGGACGACCCTATGCCGAGTGATTGAACTTGTGCGATTGACCTTACAGTATCGTCCGGACGGACGATAGACTTGGGACAGCAAGACTTAGAGTAGGACGGAGAACATGGAGTGTGCGTGAGCAACGATGAGATTGGCCCCAAACGAAGGGAATGATAGGAATAAATGATGTGCAAGTGAAGTTGGGATAACGAATTGAATCATTAATTGTAAGACGTACTCGATAACAGTACAATGTTTGGTCTCGAATCGGATGGAAATTTCTTAGACTTGGTCGGCTCCGCTAAGAAGAAATCGTATTGATTTCATTGACAAGAGCACTTGAGAAGCGAATCGAATAATCTCGAGGACCGAAATAACGATATGTGATACACACGTGAGTTCGGTTTTAAATCAAAGTTAGCAAAAACGATCGACAAATCGAAACTATCACGAGTAGCTTGTCCGACTTCGCTAGTCGCTAAGCTTGGTTGAAATGTACGTATTCGAGGGACGCCTTGAATGCGTGCACGATCCAAACTCAGTGATATGATGAACTCGAATGTAGCTGCAAGTGGGTGTTGTGATGCACATGAACGAATGAGTGAGTTTGCCTCAGCTTACGTCTCTCACATTTGACGAACTGCAACGCACCTCGTGCGACCGTTTCAGTCCTATGATACGTCAAAGTAGCAACCAAGTCGAAGAAACACCTGAATTGAATAAGTGTCATCAACTCTAAAATGAATGAAAAGTTATCCAATAAAGATCGACCAAACGTATGCGACACGAAACTTGGAAAGGTACCGAGCATGGTTCGATGCCATCGAACGATAGAGCCGTTCGATAGAATTGTCTATAAAATACGATGACACAAGTTAAGGAATGGTAGGATGACCTGCACTCAGGAAGTCTCGAGGACGAGACTTGTTTTGAGTGGTGTATTATGTAATGACCCGCTCCGCCCTAGTGGAACGCCGATTCAAACGGCAAGTGTAACGACTCAAACGAGCCGTCGACTCGAAGAGTTGCGTCGACCCGATGAAGTATCGATGCGAATCGATACAAGACTTACAATGGCTCGTCAAAGATGAATCCAGACTTAGACTATCAAAGGCACGCTCGGAGTATCACTCGGCCGATGCAAACATCGCTAAGGTGGATGGCTCCGATGAACCCGTCTTGGCTTAGCCTAGACACATAACAATACGAACACTATCACAAAAATCGCTAGGCGATAACCCCGCGCATGCTAATAAATGAATGACTCAACGCACGTAGCTAAGGGAATAATCCCATCTTGCATGCTTGTATAGAATATGGAAAAGAACATAAAAAATACGAGAACTCTCGCACCGCGCTCCACGCTCGTGCTGAGGCACAAGCTTACGTTCAAGTCCCTTATAGCGTTCAACAATCAAACAATGAATGTGTTACAACAATGAAACGAGAAGACTATCGACATAGTCGTTCCGAGTAGAGATAGCAACATTGAAAGACTATGGGACCGATGGGTCACCAAGGCGACTCCCGCACGAGGAGTTGCAAAATATATGAATGAATGAATGAACAAATAAGTGAATGAATGAATCAACGAATGAAAGAATGAATACGTGAATGAATCGATGAACGAACGGACAAGTGAAAAGAAAGAATAAATAAAAGATAAGGAAGAAACAAATGGTTAGCGACAGGTGTGACGGGCACGTGCAACGGGGCTCGCTACCCGCGCTGCACGGACGCCAACCTGGTCGATAACGCAATATGGCTAAGGGTTAGCCTACGGCTCGGTGACAGTCGTTAAGTTAAATGACAAAGAAAATGAAATGGTCGTGGACAATCCATTAGTATACGGGAGGTGGGAGATATAAGGGATTTCCAGCGGCATGGTCAAAGTGTGAAGGACGTGCCGGTCCGGACGGAAATCAAAAGTTGGCTTACGTACAGGCCTGAGTGCGGGCTTGGCCACCAGGGGACGTAAGGCCGGGTATTTCAAAAGACTATCAGGGTGTACTAAGCCGCACGCCATGATAGGTGAAAAAATTACCAAGGGGAAAAACATGTCCAAATTGGCTTGTGATGCCAGCGACCGATGCATATAGATTAAGTGGGCTTTGCTGGTGGCAATCCACGTACAAGTCCTTGTATTGAAATCAAACTAGTCTAAGTTAACTAAATGAAGTGCCTTCTGAACAGGCTTGAATATGACACACCAAACAATCGAGAGTACTTCGGCAAAGGAGTTAGAAAATATGCCTACGACGCGCTAGGACCCGAGGCAGGGACACGCCCTTAACATTGAATGTTTACATGTGAATTATTGATTAACTTGGTTTACTTTGGACAGGGTAGGCCGGACGGTAAGTATGGATAAGTCATGCATGTATTTCCATGCGACACATGTATTCGACAACACGAGATAGGCTATAAAATATGCCATAAAACTGATCCTAAGGCAAGATTAGAAAGACAATGAATGATAGAGATGCACAAAAGTAAATGGAACGTGTTTGGTAATGATAGCATTGTAGGCGAGCTGGCCTCCCCACCAGTGCATAATAATGTACTGATAACCTCACAGTCTGCTTGTAGGAAGCAGGAAATGTCGGCGGGTGCGGAGCTTCCATCGAACGTGCTAAGGCGCGGAGCTATCTCTGGAGCCTTGAAGCGTTGCAAGGAGCTGAAGCACCATATACAGGACATAATGTATCGGAACATCGCCATGAATCATTCCATGTTGTAAGCCACTTGGCACGCCTTTTATGTTTCAGAGAGAGAGAGAGAGAGCTTGAGCGATTTGTAATATCGGCCTAGCGCCGCTTGTAAACTTCTTGAGTATCAATAAAGAGTTGAATTCGCTTCAAATTGTGTTCATTTACTTTCCGCTGCAAATGGGGACACTCTGTGCGACTCTGTGGCCTAGCTCAAATCGGCCGTTTCTGGACTTAGCCTTGCACGGGCGCAACCTAGGCCCGTGCGGCATCACGCCTTAGCGAGGACGATCGCTCCTGCGGGAGCGGGGCGTGACACTCTCTCTAGCCTCTCTCTTCTCTCTCTCCCTAGTCTATCTTCTTTCTCTCTCCCTCGGTCCCTCCTCTCTCTAGCCTCTCTCCTCTCTCTCTCCCTCTCTCCCTAGCCTCTCTCCTTTCTCTCTCCCTCTCTCTAGACCGCGCCATCTAGGATGGCGGCCTCCCTTCTATCCCTCCATCCTAAATGGCGGTCCCCCTCCGCTGTACTTTTTAGCCACCACCGCTACTATAGTTGGCACAATGTCCCTTTAAATGAAAAATTCCGAAACTTCTCCCCTCTCCCGTAAATATTACTAAAATATTCCCTTAGGATAAAAATTTCTGTATCAAATATGGCTTTCCCGACAAAAATACAGAATTCGCACCTGAGCTAATCCTCCTACTTCTAGAACACACGAGTTCTAAATATGGGTTTTGTTAACATGTGTTCTAAAACCACATGTTAAGAATAATTAATACATAATTTTGTTTTTTTTTGAGAGGATACTTTAAAAATTCTTATCAACATGCAATAAACATTAAAAAATATTTTTTTATAGGAAAATATCATCATCAAGACCCAATAAAATAACTTTCAAGTACAAAAGTTTTTTTGTATTAAATCTTGATAACTTTTATCAATGAAAAAAATAGTTATTTAATGTTTATTAGGTATTAATAACAATTTTTAAAATAACAAATTATGTATTTATTATTTTAGGGAAAATTTATGAAATGCCCAAAATTTGTAAAACTTTTATGTAAAATCTACCGCAAAATAACATAACATTTCATCGCGTGTCCAGAATTAGCGAAAAATATATAAAGGAGGTTCTGAATAACCTTTTTGTCCTTCTAATTTATTGAAAACACCCCCGAATCCTACTCTTAAAAAAACGTTTCGATACTTCCTCTTCTTCCATACGCCGCTCAGTTTCAAATCTAGGTTTTCTCCACCAAAATCTTCAAAGCTTCCTTCAAAAACTTATCAAAAAATTTTGGAAAGGCCGACAAACGGTAAAACTATTAAAATGGAGGTCCAAACATAATTTTTTTGCGATTCTAAAATTTCAGATGGCCGACAACGGTGGGACCGTTTATCTCAGGCTCCTCGAAAATACGCTAATTTTGTGACAAATCGGACCTCGTTTCGACCTCCCAGTCAAAAGTTATAGCTCTCCAAAGTTTCAACTAGCCATAAAATGCAGGAGAATGGCAATTCTCTGTGTTAATATCACGAAGAATGGTCATTCTCCTTGTTAAAATGCAGGAGAATGATCATTCTCCGTGTTAAAATGACAAAAAATGACCATTCTCCGTGATATAACACGGAGAATGGCCATTCTCCGTTCTTAAAATCACGGAGAATAACCATTCCCCGTGTTAATATCACAGAGAATGGCAATTCTCCGTGTTAATATCATGGAGAATGGCCATTATCCTTGTTAAAATGCAGGAGAATGACCATTCTCCGTGTTAAAATGAAGAATGACCATTCTCCGTGCTAAAATGACGGAGAATGTCCATTCTCCGTCATTTCAACAAGGAGAATGGTCATTCTCCGTGGTAATATCATGGAGAATGGCAATTTATCGTGTTACTATCACGGAGAATGCAATTCTCCGTGTTAATATCACGGAGAATGCAATTCTCCGTGTTAATATCACGGAGAATGACCATTCTCCTTGTTAAAATGCATGAGAATGACCATTCTTCCTGTTAAAATGACGGAGAATGACCATTCTTCGTGCTAAAATGACGGAGAATGTCCATTCTTCGTCATTTTAACACGGAGAATGACCATTCTCCGTGGTTTTAATACGAAGCATGGTCATTCTCCATATTAGAATTCACGAAGAATGATCATAGAATGATCATTCTCCGTTCGAATGATCATAGAATGATCATTCTCCGTTCTTAAAATCACAGAGAATGACCATTTTCCGTATTAAAATTACGGAGAATGGTCATTCTCCGTGTTAATATCACGGAGAATGGCCATCCTCCTTGTTAAAATGCAAGAGAATAACCATTTCCCGTTTTAAAATGACGGAGAATGACCATTCTCCGTGCTAAAATGACGGAGAATGTCCATTCTCCGTTATTTTAACATGGAGAATGGTCATTCTCCGTGTTAAAACTACGAAAAATTGCCATTCTCCGTATTAAAATCACGGATAATCAATTCTCCGTATTATAAAATTACGGAGAATGATGGAGAACAGTTGACAGAAACCTAATTTTTTATTTTTTTTTGTAGAATTTTTTTCAGGAATAAAGAGTTTCGTTCTTCTTTCAAAACGATGCTAACTCTTATGGAAAAGAAGAAGATCTTCTCTACACAATTGACCTAATCGCCGAAGAACTTTAAATCTCTCCAGGAAGATGATGATGATGATGAGCGATGATCGAAGTTCGACTGAAGAAAAGTACAGTGAACTACGAACGATCTTTGCGATCTCTGCTGAAGATGAGAGCAATGGAATTCAGATCTCTCGTGAAAAAGAAGAAGAAAACGAAGAAGACGAGAATCACAATCCAAATCTGAGTTTGTGCGGAGGGGTAGTTATAGTATTATCAAAATGACAATTTTGTAAATACATAACATCTAAAGGAAATCTTGGAATATTTAACGTGGAAATATATAATTCTGGACATTTCATAAAATCCATCATGAGGGTGAATTTTTCATAAAAACTAACACCAAAATTAGATTTTTTTTTTCCAGCAATTTTTAGATTATTTTAACATATGTTCTTAGGGCACATATTAAAAAGTCCATATACAAAAGCTATTAGACAAAATATGGCAATTTTTTTGTGAACTGGCAAAATATATTAAGAGATAATGACTTAAAAGTATAGTTTCATTCCCACAGACACCAAAAGCTAAATGAGATTTCTCATGCGTTTTTCGCGTTCTATGTTTGTCATTATTTTTTTACTTTAAATTAAAATGCAGGGAAATTATTCGTCCACAAGCCGACTCTACAAACTTTAAGGTATAATATTCTCATCATAATAATGACACATGTCCTCGACAGTCTAATACTTTGTGAAATTAACCTACATCTTCGATGTTGCTCCCCTAGACTTTTAGGTCTTGTTTGCTTGCATTTTTTCTTCTAACTGACCGGCTTAACGTTCGTACGTTGGATTATATATTTTTTGGACCCATTATTTCTTGTTTGTCGTTTCGAAATTGTATTTTTGGAATTACGATTTTAGTTTTTTTTTGTTGTTCATTCCTAAAAATGTTGCCACTTTAAGAAAATTAAACGGTCTGTAAAGACAATCAAACGACTACTATTTCAAAAAATATGTGGTAATATTATACTTAAGCATTCTAACATGTTCTTCAAAATAACAGTTGTTTGGTTGTTTTATGCATTGATCATTCATATATACAGGACAATGTCCCACGAGCTGATCAATCAGGGCTGGTCCTGGTCCAGGATGGCCAGGACGGTCGTCCAGTACCCATAGAATATAAGGGCCAAGATCAAATATGAGGTAAGATCATGATGATTTACAGATAATTTATTCCCACATGAACCAATTTCGATTTGGATCACATCGTGTACCCAACAAACTTTGTAATAATTCAAAGGACACTGCATTTGAAAATAATTTATCTCTAGTTTTTTTTTTCTTCTAAAAAAATGTCAAAGTTTGAATATATCATAATTTTATTCAACAAAACTTACTAATTGAGTAAAAGTCTTGCGCATCACAAAGATTTGACCAATAAATTATAAGATTGTGTTTGGTATTAGTTTATTTGGTATTTTTACTGAGTACTTTGTAAAATAAAAAAAGAGCACTAGTTTTACTTGTTTTTGCTGAACAAGTTTTATTTTCTGGAATGTATTTGAGGGAGGAGGGTGGAGAAAGGTAGAGACATATGTGTCTAAAAATAATTTATGACTTTTTTGTTTAATAAGATGACTTAATTTTTATTATATAAATTAATAAAGAACTAACAAATCAATTGTTATGGATTTGCATCACACAAAAAAATGTTAT
This sequence comes from Iris pallida, assembly GCA_029216955.1. Lineage (NCBI taxonomy): Eukaryota > Viridiplantae > Streptophyta > Magnoliopsida > Asparagales > Iridaceae > Iris > Iris pallida. The sequence continues at coordinate 46,116,710 of JANAVB010005597.1, forward strand.
GGATTAGGGGCAGAACAGAAATAATAAGATTTGAGAGACTTATTTACAAATTAACATTATTAGGGCACTTACATTACATGAAAGAAAACTCAAAACTATGACGTGGACTTCACACGCGCCGCCTTCCGATCAGGGGAGATCGTGGCGTGATCCGGGACCAACTCGTGACACGTGCGACCACCTACTCACATCACGGTCCACCTAATCAATTTACCAATGTACCCTAAAAAAACAAAAAGACCATTATGTCCCCTAGCGAATGTCCTGATTCGTAATTACGTCCCTCTGCTGCTCCTGCCAACTCCTGCTCTGCTGTCGACAGGATTTCGAATCCGGAGCATTGAATTGTAATCACGTGCGATGCGCGTGCGCCTTAAGTTATCCCTCCGCCTCCACAAATTACTCCCATACCCCTACTTTCACGGAACAGATAACAGACAAACCGAGGGCAGAAAAGTCAATCGCGGCCCCTACGCTTTTTTGTCCGGATGACGTCAGCACCGGATGGGTTCTACAGCTTCTCGAAGTTCTTTTGGACCACCGACACAATTTGAACTGGATCGCCCGCATAGAAATAACTAGACGGGATTTGATATCGGCGGTCCACGTGTACTTTTTGTCCGGCTGAGGGGGCCGAGAATTACTGATCTAACCTCATTATATACTTGGTATAATTCTCTGATGCGGTAGGGTGCCTCGCGAGTGAGAATAGAGGGGTGAGGGTTGTTCTGCGGACGATCTGGACCGTCCGTTTTGTTTGATAAGTTCGCATCTTCTAGCGATACGGTCCACATTCCACCAGAAGCAGCGAGCAGAGGCTGTTAGTTTATTTTTGCATAGCCCCCCTCTGTAATTTATATTTGTCGTATATATAAAGTTTCTAATTGCCTATGTATTTTATTTTTATTTTATGGAAAACATTGTCCCTTTTGTTAATTTTTTGTAAAGGGAAGACTAGTTTCTTATCTAGTATTTTTCTGGATAATTTTCTAGTTGTTCATGAAATAGCGAGTCCAATAAAAAAAATTATGAATGAAATGTTTGAAACAAAAGTAGTGGCCACCATTGACGAATACATGATTATCATTATAGAAGGGAAAAAAAAATCATAATTGAGCGGAGAGAAAACCAGGAAGATAAATACATATTCTCATAAAGAATTAGAAGAAGAATATATTATATATGTTATAGATAGCACTGAAATTCCTAGAAAATTTGAACAAAATTTAACCACAAAATTTTAATTTTTTTAGATTTTATTGTAAAAAATTATGAAAAATTTAATTGTTAAAAAAACGATGGCCCCCAAATGTCATGTAGCTCCATTCTAACTAAGGGGTATCAGTTTTCTTTTAGATTAAATTACATGATCATTTATCAAAGATAATTTTTTGGCTACCATTGAAGAATCCATGACTATCAAAGGAAGTCATTTTTTTGGCTCCACTCTCTACAGTGAACAAACATTTCAAAATGTATATAGGGTTGAAAAGTTTTAAAGTTGTTTACGAAAATATGGTTATTTCTAAGTGTGTATGTGTAAAAACCAAAATATTAATTAATGACTAAATAATTTGCATGACTATCAAAGGAAGTTTTTTTTTTTTTGGCTACTCTCTACTATGAACAAAAATTTCATGATATATGTAGGGTTGGAAAGTTTTAAAAGTTGTCTATGAAAATATGGTTTTTTAAAGTGGTTTATGAAAAAATGGTTATTTTCTGGGTGTGTATGTGGAAAAAACAAAAATATTAATTAATGATATAATTAATTTCCACGTGGCGCAAAAAACTGCTGTCATTTACAAAAAAAAAAATGCGTACGGTCCGGAGTGTTCGTCTTTGTCTCCTTCCTCTTCCTTTTTTCTTTCCAAAAAACCAAAATTTCAGATTTCTACAAAAGAAAAAGGGAAGAAAATCAAATAAAAATCTTCGGGAGTTTTCCCTCTCTTTCTTTCTTTATTTGTAATTACAGTTAGAATTTCGTCCTCTGTCGTCGTCTGCAGCTGTACTCCATCTCTCTCTCTATTTCTTTCCTCTTTCAAAGATTTGGTTCAGAAAAGAAAAAGGTCGAGTTTTATATTCATTTAATCAATGTAGAGGAAAGTGTTGATGAAATTATTATTACTAATAAAAACGTGTTGAGCTGTTCCTTATATTCTTCCTCTCTCCATTCCTCTCCTCCTTCTTAAAAGGCCTCGAGGAGTGACAGAGCTGGGACGAAGCTAGAGAGAGAAGAGTTTCGTCCTCCCATCTCTCTATTTCTTCCCTAAATACCCCTGCTTTCGCATTGTTCCCTCCCTGCATTCTCCTCCTCCCGACGAAAGCTCCGAGACCCATCAATATTTTCCCGAAACCATATCGGATCCGGCGGGAAAGTTGCTGCTTTCGGCAATGGCGCCGTGGTGGTGGGCGAAGGAGGCCCACAGGGGGACCCCGGTGGTGGTCAAGATGGAGAACCCCAACTGGTCCATGGTCGAGATCTCATCCCTAGACGACGACGACGACGCCGTCGCCGCCGCCCCCGGCGACTTCGCCTCCGTCAGGAAGGGCGCGCGCGGGAAGAACGCGAAGCAGATCACGTGGGTCCTCCTCCTCAAGGCCCACAAGGCCGCCGGCTGCCTCACCTCGCTCGCGGCCGCGGCCTTCGGTGTCGCCGCCGCCGTCCGGCGGCGCGTCCGCTCCGGGAAGACCGACTCCGAGCAGGAGTCCGACGCCAAGGAGGGGCGGGAGGACCCGAGGTTCCGGAGCCGGTTCTACACGTTCATAAAGCTCTTCCTTTGGCTGTCGGTGGTGCTCCTCGGCTTCGAGGTCGCCGCGTACTTCAAAGGATGGCACATCGGCACGTCGGACCTGCAGAAGCTGATGGCTGTCTCGTCTTCGTTCGGCGTCAGGAACTTGTTCGACTCGTTCTATTCCGGCTGGGTCTGGGTCCGGTCGGAGTATCTGGCCCCTCTGCTCCAGTTCCTCGCCAACGGCTGCGTCGTCCTCTTCCTGGTCCAGAGCGCGGACCGCTTGATCCTCTGTCTCGGCTGCCTCTGGATCAAGCTCAAGAAGATCAAACCCGAACCGAAACCCGTTCCGGAGCTGGATGATGCCGAGTCCGGCGGTGGGAGCTTCCCAATGGTGCTCATCCAGATGCCAATGTGCAACGAAAAAGAGGTATAGACATAGATTTTTACTACTTGGCCGTGCTAAAGATTTGAATTTGGGAAATAATTGTTGATTGTTTGGTTGAAAATTTCGGCAGGTCTATCAGCAGTCGATGGCCGCAGTGTGTAATTTGGACTGGCCGCGATCGAACATGTTGGTTCAGGTCCTGGATGACTCTGACGACCCGGTGACGTCGGCATTGATCAGGGAGGAGGTGGAGAAGTGGAAGCAGAATGGGGTTCAGATCGTCTACCGGCACCGGGTTATCCGGGACGGTTACAAAGCCGGGAACTTGAAGTCGGCCATGAGTTGTAGTTACGTCAAGGATTACGAGTTTGTGACTATATTCGACGCTGATTTTCAGCCCATGCCGGATTTCTTGAAGAAGACAATGCCACACTTTAGGGTACTACTAATTGGAAAGGCAACTAGTAGTGAATTTGTGAGCATTCCATGATTTTTGGTTGTTAATGTGTGTGCGTTTGTTGTTTCAGGACAATGATGAGTTAGGGCTTGTTCAAGCAAGGTGGTCTTTCGTGAACAAGGACGAGAACTTGCTCACAAGGCTTCAGAACATAAACCTTTGCTTCCATTTTGAGGTGGAGCAGCAGGTTAACGGGGCGTTTCTCAACTTTTTCGGGTTCAATGGGACGGCTGGTGTATGGAGAATCAAGGCATTGGAGGAGTCCGGTGGGTGGCTCGAGAGGACTACGGTGGAGGACATGGACATTGCGGTCCGTGCTCATTTGAACGGATGGAAGTTCATCTTCCTCAATGATGTCGAGGTAACAATTTATTTGGTCAATAACTGCTTTTCCTAAAAGAAATGTTGGTTAAACCTAACACATGTTAAATTGACAATTCAGTGCCAATGTGAGTTGCCGGAGTCGTACGAAGCATATAGGAAGCAACAACACCGATGGCACTCTGGCCCTATGCAGTTGTTTCGGCTCTGCTTGCCGGACATTATCCGATCAAAGGTACATAGACACATCAATGTTATGGATTACAGTTCTATGTTTTGTGTATTCCAATTAATCAACATAGATTATTAGTTGTAGAATGAAAATTACAATAGTCACTTCTTTCGTCATTCTTTTCAGTGTGCAATTGATGTTATAAGTAGAATGTAGCACTCTTACTAATGTCATGGAAGTATTAACTAATATATAAAGGTGACCAATCTATGTTTAGATGTACTGCCTTCCATAGTATTATATATGTGAGAAAGATAGCCATTGGTGTCCATAAGTAGAAATGAATAAACATTAATATGGACTTATATAAAAGAGAGGCATGTCGTGTCCTATCTGTTTTTAGATGAATTGTTTTCGACGCCAATGCTATATACGTGAATAGCGGGCTGTTGGTGACCAAAGCTAGAATTTCCTATACATCACTAATGTGATGGAATTAATCCATACGAGAATTTTTGTGCTTGCTAGTTTCAGATGAATTACTTTATATGACAATGCTATATATGGATAAGAGGTGGATGTACTCTTTCTTTGTGGGTGCACTTCATTTTGAGAATTGGCGGTATTTTGTGGTTTCTTGAATATTTATATGATTATTAAGAAAATCCCTTCCATGTTTGATTCTTTTAGAATATTTTGTTGTATGGTCTCACCTTTCGGTTGTTTTTATTATATACAGGACAAAAGTTCTTGACTATATATTTAGTTTGAACATTTAGCCTGTTGTGTTGCTGTTGTTCCTTAAGAAAGTCCTGTTGTGTTTATATGATTATTAAGAAAGTCCCTTCCATGTTTGATTCTTTTAGAATATTTTGTTGTATGGTCTCACCTTAAGGTTGTTTTTATTATATACAGGACAAAAGTTCTCGACTATATATTTAGTTTAAACATTAGCCTGTTGTGTTGCTGTTGTTCCTTAATATGATTGTTAATGTCTAATAATTACGATATTATCTAACCTTCTTTCTCTTGAATGTTTTGAGGATTTCTTATTTCTGTAACAATTTTAACGTCAACACTTGTACAAAACTGTAGTTATCGAACCTGAATCTTTTCAATGGTTTGGCAACCACTTCCGTAACTATTTTAACTTTAGTATTTGTCAAAATCTGCCTATGCTGTACCTCTTTTTCTTTGTGTTGACCATTGTACTTTAAAAGTTGTTTAAGATAATTACCATACAACCATAACTATTTGTAATTTATATCTTATCAATATATTAACCAAAACAATTCTTTGTCTATTGCAGATTGGATTTTGGAAGAAGTCTAACTTGATCTTCCTCTTCTTCCTCCTCCGGAAACTTATATTGCCATTCTATTCCTTCACCCTCTTCTGCATCATCCTCCCCATGACCATGTTTATCCCAGAAGCTGAGCTTCCTGCATGGGTGGTTTGCTACATTCCTGCCACAATGTCCTTCCTCAACATCCTCCCTGCCCCGAGGTCCTTCCCTTTCATTGTCCCCTACCTCCTCTTTGAGAACACAATGTCAGTCACCAAGTTCAATGCCATGATATCTGGACTTTTCCAGCTTGGTAGTTCATACGAGTGGGTAGTCACAAAGAAATCCGGCCGTTCTTCTGAAGGCGACCTCCTCTCCTTGGTCGAGAAAGATCCCAAACACCATCGTGGCGCCTCCTTGCCCGACCTAGATGCTGTCCCAATGGAGGGATCTCGAAAGAAAGAGTCCAAGAAGAAGCACAACAGAATATACCGCAAGGAGTTGGCACTTGCTTTCCTCCTCCTGACCGCAGCTGCACGGAGCTTGCTCTCGGCCCAGGGTATTCACTTCTATTTCTTGCTCTTCCAAGGGGTTTCATTCTTGTTAGTCGGTCTCGACTTGATAGGCGAGCAGATTGAGTGAAAGGGTATGGCGGTTATATGCATTGAAGAAACCAGCACACCAAATGAGTGTGGGAGGGATGCACATCTTGATGCCCCCCTCTTCTCCCCCCTTCCCTCTTTGGGGTAGGCTGTTAAATTAAAAAGTTCCTCCTTTTGGAGGTGTAGATAGAAAATATTCTCAGCCTGTTAGATGATATGCTTTGTTCTTTCAGGTCTTTGATTCTTTTGTAAGAAAATTTTGATGTTCACTTGGAAATTTAAACACAATGCACCTTGTTACCAAAGGTAGTTTGAAAACCTTGTACTAGAGAATAACAAGTTTCAGAAGGGAATTCTTTAATTATATGTAGGCTTGATGACTCTTATTATTATATATATGTGACAATTATGTGAAAAATAGTTAAAAATAGGGAAGGAGGAAACTTCAGCCATCTTTCAACCCTTCCATCTTGTTTTTTTTTTTTTTTTTTTTTTTTTTTTTGTTACTTTGGCAGTTAGGATGACATGTTAGTATGGGTATACAATTGATCTGTTAGAGAAAGAAGTGAAAATGCCTTCAATATCTTTGAGGAAATCCTTCAGATCATGACAATCAGGACCTAACTTTATGTTCATTTGTCTAGGTTGATTGCCCCCCATTGTGACTTGCTATGTAAGGGTTAAAGTTAGGGACAAGTATGACTTTTTTAAGGATTCTAATCAAGAAAAGAAAAATTAATATATTGTAATTGTATCACTATCATTTCAAGGATCAAGTCTGCTCCCATAGTAGTATCACTTGGTAGCGTCGTCGTGACATTAGCCAATTTCATTCCAACTTGATGAGTCGCAAATTTAACATTTTGTGCTTTTTTATTTTGAGAAATGGTGAAACTGGAAGATTACAACAGGCAACTGGTATCCTGATGGTGAGTTACATTACAATATTAAGAATTAAATCTGCTTCTTCAGAATTCCTGATGTTTGTAACTTTACTGTTTGGTTTGGATTGCCAGTTTGCCACATGTGGATGACAGCTGCTGAAGCATGTATGTTATTTGTCATTTCGTTCCTGGCTGTATAGTGGTAGTTCATTTAAGGGCCTGACAAGAGTAGAGAGGCAGGCTCCAGCAAACCATTCTTCACCTTTTCCAGGTTGACACATGCAAAGGGATAAGTTCAGGTTTTGCGGGGTTATTGTCTAATTTAAGAGAACAACAGATCTGCTGTTCCCATCTGCTATGTACCAAATATACGTCCTCTCCTATAAAAATGTAGATCTTGTTGATTGTGGGTGTTATTATTTAAAATAATTAGTGGAATGCACATTTTTATAGAAGAGAAGATATGTTTGGTACACAGGAGATGGGGACAGCAGATCCGCGCTCCTAATTTAAGAAAGCTTCTGGAATTAAGTATCACAGTTAAGAATTTCATCAGTGAAGATGGTAGTTCATCATTCCTTTTATTATGTTCTTTTCTAAACTATTAGCTACATTTTGCAATGTTGTTTCTTCGCTGTAGAATAAAATCGAGTACATATGCAGAACAATTTGACATTCTTGCCGCCATGAATTAACGGTTGATCTAGGTGAAATAATAATTTGGTATGCCATGTTCTCCAACTTTGATTTTTATTTCCTATGCTATTCTTTTGCGGTAGTGCTATGCTTACAACAATTGTTGGTTGTAAAGCTTACAACCGGCCACGTGGCTGGCCTCAATTGGAGGAGAGGAAAAAAAGTGGGGTCGGATGGGACTACAGGTGGGGTCCGATGGGACCGTGAGCAGGGAGGAGAGTGAGTTGTAAAAATTTGATAGTAAACTTAGCATTATTGATTCTTTTGTGAGACTGCAGAAAGTTCTACAACATTCAAGTTGCAATAGTTTGTTAATTGGACAGATGGATAAATTGATTTTCCATCTCAATCCAGGTCATTTTCATTAATTATTAATCTTTTCCTACTAATTTCTTTGGCTGTGTTTGATTGGGCTTTTTTTTCATGGAAAATATTTCCATCACAATTTTTTCCACCAATTGTAGTGTTTGATAGCTTATATTTTCTGTGGAATTATTTTAAAAAAAAACTATCATTTTTTTTCTTCTAAAATGGTGGAAAACGGAACTTGTCCAACCCATAGGAAAATATCATTTTCCATGGAAAATAATTATTTTCCGTGGAAAATAATGACATTCAAACACCCAAATTAAGTTTTTCACGGATTTTTTTTTTAAATTCTATAGAATTAATTTCTTTTCCACATATTTTCCACATTCTAATCCAAATTTTTGTTAGTAAAACTGGGTTGGCCACACCTGGATAGCCCGTCGTCCTAGCTCAGATCGGGTTCTGGACCAGACTAGGATTGGGCTTTCGGATTTTAGCCCCGCCCAGACCTACCCACTTCTCCAAATCAGCCCAGTCCGGCCCAGGCTCGGTCAATTTCGGGCACAGGTCGGCCCGACCAAATTCACACCTCTATGGTAAAGGCAGCAGTTTTAAGCAATGAAAGAAGACACTTACAAGTATAATCTATGAATATTTCCAATCAATTCAACTATAATATACAAATTGCAAAAACTGATACACTGAAGATAACACCAGAGCCAATCAACCTAAACAAATCAACCAGTCTTCCTGAATAAAGAAGTTGCCACTTCTAAAAATTTGAAGGTAAAATTGTTAGACTTGTTTAAGAAATCATCCAATAGAAAGCCCAATCAAAGCTCACTAAAATGCTGACTTCATAGAACCTACAAACCCAAATCACTCAATATGTTAGCGACCAAAGCCCTCTTATAATCTTCCAAAGCAAAGAAATCAGGATTTACCACTGGCAGGAAGGTTAGGGATGAGACCCATTTGTAAAGCTTTCTGAAACTCGTGATCCCATGAATTTTATAGCTGCATCCAAATGCTTGTTATTGTTTCTGGAACGCAGCCGAGCCTCCCCGAAGATCTTTATAATTAGTACTGTTTAGCTTTCTATTCGTCTCTGACCATCAAATTAAGATCCCGTTTGGTTCACTGTAATATAATCGTAAATTAATTTTTTATTTTATTTTATTTTATTTTATGTTATTACATTGTGATTACGATTACATTAAAATATACCAAACGGCGGAAGTATAAGGCTTACAAGTGAGGATGGGAGGTTCCCATTTCCAGACCATAGTCAAATGCAGATAAACTCCCATATCTCATCGATTGAAGATTCTGTGGTGGAAGAATAAAAGATTAAGATGAACAAAAGTATCAACCAAAATAAAGTGATGCATATCAATCAATTAACCTTACTTCTTTAGTAAAAATCTCGTTCCACGTCCAAATTTATCTCTGGGTTCACGGACGCAAGATTCATCGATAGAAACTGCACATGCAAATTGCATTAAGATCAAGTGTACTTTCTTCCTCATTCCTAATTATCAGAAGCTCAAAAATTCTCAAGGTCACAACTTAACAATGACCATTAAAACATACCTCTACTTGTCTTTGGAGCGATTGAAGCGATTGAACATTGGTTGATATCTCATCAAGCATCACAGCCTTCCCAGTAATCTATATTTATGTCCATTTTTAACATTTAATTACAATTATTAAGGAAGGGTAGATGAAATGAGTCCTCATAATCGAAGATCAAAGATATAAACATGCATGGGAGATGAATATTGGACGCTTCCTCTTTGTGCAAGGCTGTGACTGTTGGTGGCCTGGACCCCATTGCCCGAACATGAATGTAATCTTCTTTGCCAGATTCTCCATTCTCCTTCGCGCCTGCCTTTCCTTCACTCTTTTGTTTATTCTCCATTCTAAAGCGCGAGTATCTGAGTTAAAACCTTAATGATGGATTTTGATTACTATACTAAGGAGTATGGTGAAGTTTGTTATAACATAGTGTATCAAGATTGGCAAAAGTTTGGAGAAGGCTCCACCGCAGTTAAACCATCCCCTCGCCCCCCCCCCCCCCCCCCCCCCCCCCCCCCAGCTCCTCCGGCTGCACCACCGTCCTCCCCCTGTGTTGGTGCTTTGCTCCTTGACATGAAGAGAGCTTGCTCTCAACATGCTTTGTAAAGTTTAGTCCCACATTGGAAAAGTTCCATGAGTTATCTCAACATATATATGAGTATGTGTTGTTGGGATATGCACATGGGGTAGTGACCCTAAGAAGGGAACCATGGGGGCGATTTTACTAAGAAAAAAATGATTAATTCCAACAAGGACGTAAGTTGATTTTTGTTGTGCGGGCTCGGACTCGACACGGACTCGACACGGACTCCATGTTGTCTCGTGCATGCACGGGAGTGTTCGGGGGGAAGGCATGGGCTAGCACTCGACTATGTTGATTGTGGGATGATGTAAAACATCAAACTCTATTTTAGAGTATTGGAGTTTTAATCCCACATCGGATATGAGAGATGGTGAGGTCTCACTCCACTCTATAAATAGAGCCCCCTTACCTCCTTTCCAAGATGCACCAAAGAAGAGAGTTAAGGGAGTCCGTAAAGTTCAGGAAGCCCGTTCAAGTTACAAATATTGACTGACGAGCGTTCCAGAAGTTCTCTTGAACTTGCTGGTTCCTGGAAGCGGATCGTATAGAGGCGAATCTTGCTTTGAGCAACGGTGTTTTTACACCCCAGCATATTTAATCCTCCTCTTCTTCTGTTTCTGTTTCTATGTATCTCGTTCTTCATGTTTTAAGGCACCTACTGAGTAGGGAGGCCTAACTTTGTTCTTGAGATCTATCTCATTTGTGGCACCTACCGTGTAGGCTTGCTAAACTTCTCATTTGTGGCACCTACTGTGTAGCCTTGCTAAACTTCTCATTTGTGGCACCTACTGTGTAGGCTTGCTGAACTCCTGTTTTCCATATATCCACGCCTCGGGACTAACAGGCTGCACCACCGCAACCCCTCTGTCACGTTCCGACCCGAGAAATCTCTCGTCCTCGCTAGATTTCATCTGAATCATCGTCCTCGCTGGGACATGATGCCGCACGAGCCTGGAGTTGCGCTCGTGCAATGCAAGATAATAGGTTCGCATAAGTTTATCTCAAATTGATAGTATTAGCAGCGGAAGGAAACAGAGTATATAATAAGAATCTCTTTTATTGATAAATGAACTGAGGTTACAAAGGTTTGAATAGCCCAACTGAATATGCCAATTGGCTACAAAGCTCATGATCTCTCTAGCTCACAAAAATTTATATTGTTCCATACATTATGTCTCTTTATAGCCAACAAGTAGTCTTCGGCCGAACACCTCCATGTTGCAAGTCCGAACGCCAATACGGTAGTTAGTCTCGAAACGCTAAGGACTCCATGCATGCCTCGTCGCGTCCAAGCCAAGCCCCGCCCTGAGCCGAACATATCCTGAACCTGCAAGCAAACTAGTGGAGGATTAGTGCATTCGTCCTCGCTGCACTGATCAAGATCCATTCGCACCCAAACCAACACTAAGTAAATTTAGTAAAGCATGCAGATTATTTGGTGATATTTCTATTTAGCCTTATGATCAGTTTCATGGCAATATCTAAGCATTAAAGTAGTTATCAATAGCAACTGAATTATAAATGTGTCCAATACCGTGTCCCTACAACAGATACAGTTAGACATAATATTGACATAATTATAGTGCTCGTACATGTCTCCCTCTCGTTTCGCCTTAGCCTGCAATCGTTAGGAATTCGCATAATCAACGACTAATCACGCAGCCAACCAATCAAACTTAGACATATACAAAAGGGTAGCAGACTCTGCCTGCACCGATTCTAGTCTCAGCCTACCGGTCCTATCTATATGAAGGTCACGACGTTCCGTACCGTAATGGACTGGTATCTTAAAGTGTAAGCCGACGTTCGCTTTGGCACGGGTTGCTAGTCCACTACTCAAATGATCCCAAACTTACTGGTATTGTGGCTTATAACATCAATAGGAGGGCGCAACCCGTCTGAATGAAGTGCACCACTAATACCCCTTAATTCCCTCCGCGGTCGAACGGTCCCGGCGCCCCGGCAATCCTATGTTCGAGGGAAGCACGCCCGTGCACGGGCCATACATCCAAGTCCATTGACCATATGCAACGCGTTCTGATTTTCATACAACCAAACAAGTTCGCCTATCTCTATTCCATTGGCACGATGCCCCGACTTAATATTCCTCAACATATCGACCCGAAGGTCCCAACCATCTCGAAGGCATCGTGCCACATTCGACAGTTCCATCACAATATTCGTGCCACAACTATTCTTTCGCCACGAAGCCATCTTATCACGCCCCAGAACCAGAATACTGGAGAACGGGGGAATGACTCAGCCAGCTACGTATTACGGGTAGATGAATACCGTATAATACGATCAATGCTGTCTAACCAGACGAGGGGGTGCATACTACATGAAAGTCTTACTATGGTCACTTCACATCTATTGTCTCAATCATTCAAGTAAGAAACAGAAATAGAGAACATGTAAGAAAAAGCAGTAAGGCGTCCCAAACGCTCAGTCAAAATGTTCTTGAGATCTGGCTTTACAAAACATAGCCAGACGGTATAGCAAAGTGTACATAATTGTTATCAGCTGCAGTCTGACTTAATTATAATTATGTAAAAATAAGTGCAAGACAATCCGACTAACATGTCGGTGCCAAACGGCTAAGTATAAAGTAAGTAACAAAACGAGTGGTGAAGTAAGGAACCCACTCGAGTCCTCCTGCGATCATCCCTCTAGTGTTGACCATCTTGGAGGTAGAAGTAAGCTGGATCCTCGGGGACCGGCTCTAAATCTGGCCATGCAAAACCAGAGAGGTTAGACCTCTAATAGCAAGTACCACAAGAAAAGACGATATAAAGGATTAAACCAGTAAGTAAGAGAATATAATAATAGATCTCTGCTTTCCACTAGGATTCATGTAACATCACGACACTTCGAACCAACCTCCCAACCAAACAAGGACAGAAGTTGGCCCGTCATGTCCTGACATTCTGATCATCTCAGTTAGGCAACAGAGTAGGTACAGTACACAAACAAATCATCTTGAACGGCCAATCAACTACTACGGCTTGCTATTGTGAGTCCCAAGTTATCCTGGAATTATGCAAATAAGGATTCCTCAGTTCTTACTATGTGCGAGCAAGGCTAGTCTATCCAATCAATCAATTGCGCCAATCATGTAATTAGACGAGTCCCAGCGGGACGCCCGCCGTCAATATAGCATGTACAATAATATAAGCAGATACTGTTCCCTGCCCGTGTGACAGATTTACTGTATCCGTGGGAACTAGCCGGCCTGTCGGGCACTACTAGTCCCAAGAGGACTGCCATGTAAGAACTCGGGAATCCATTCTCTCCATGCCATCATTATTTTATTTAACTTAAAGCCTCTATGTTGAGCGAAATCCCATGCCGTGGATCATGGTCATTCAAATGAGTACTTTGTACGGGGCACGATATGCGCAACCCTACAACGATATCCGTGCGGCTATGTTGTAGGTCTTACATAGCGTAATGCAACAATCAAATCTAACCACGGAGTAATCATGCCTTGACCATAAAGTACACATGCTATTTTTGTAAGATAAATAAATACTAAATAAATAAATAAATAATTTGAAATCTGCATGTGCCCGTATGCCAATATTCGGGATCAGCCAGTCGATTACAATAGTTCATTACATGAACGTGTCTCATTCATTCAATTCAATAAGACGACTAGCCAGTCTCTTAGTTCCAACTAGGAACGCATGATCAATTATTAGTCAATGACACAATCATTATCAATGGTGGCAAGGCATGAAAATCAATTAGTATTACATGGGGTCGAGCCTATAACTCTCAGGGTTTAACTTCTAGTCATACTGGGTATCCATGGATCAATCAAGATACATGACACATCCCATATAACAATCTGTATTAATGATATTCACATATCATGATTTATCAAGTTCATGCAAAAAGGCGTAAGGATATAATAGGAGAATTATCATGCCATCCTTAAATGAATAAGTTATAGAACAAATAAAAACACCCAGGTTAGAAAGTCACGCCAACAAGTCTATACTAAGGCCAAAAGTCACGCCAAGACTAGTAGGAGTGAGCGTGAAAGTGGTTCATGCGGAAAAAGTGGTTCACGCTGGCAAGCGTGAATCGTGGAGGGTGATCCATGCTGGCGAGCGTGAGCGTGATAAATGGTTCAAGCTAGCACGCACAGCGTGAGTGTGAGGGGTAAATTCACGCACGCGCTCCAAGAAGTGTGCGTAACTAAAATACACGCACGCAAACACGAGCGTGACTGAGAAATACACGCACGCAAACGCGAGCGTGACTGAGAAATACACGCACGCAAACGCGAGCGTGACTGAGAAATACACGCACGCAAACGCGAGCGTGACTGAGAAATACACGCACGCAAATGCGAGCGTGACTGAGAAATACACGCACGCAAACGCGAGCGTGACTAAGAAATACACGCAAACACGTAGAGACGTGTGCGTGACTAACGAGCAGTTCTTCCACATGAACTCTCTGATCCAAAAACACGCTAAGTTGGTGGATTTAAAACCCATGAACCGCCAAAAATACAAACTTAGATCTAGAGAAAATAAGCCACAGAAATCACATATGCCAAGCACTAAACTCTCTCAGGCTCATGAGAGGAAGAGTAATGATCCATAAAAATGGATGATTGAGAAGCAAGTTTGCACTTGCCTTCTCCTGCTGCTGGTAGGTGGTGGAGAGTAATGGGAGGAAGAAGAAGAAGTAATGGTGAGAATGAAGTTATGAGGAGAGAGAAGAGATGGAAGCTTTAAATAGCAAGGGGGTGGTAGGTGGGAGCTAATGGGCCGGATTGCACCATGAACCCAAGAAGCCCAACCACAATAAGACTAAAGTAGGGGTTAAAATGCAGGAATTAAAATACAGATAATAAGATTGCAGGAAATAAATTAACAGAAAAATTCAAAGAGCAGATAATTAATTAGCAGGAAATTAAAAAAATTTAAATACAGGATAATACATGATGGATACTAAATAAATACTCATGAGTTGTACATGTATGAAAATATGCATTCCGGGAACGGGGAGTGACATCTCTGCCCACCTTAGAAAAATTTCGTCCTCGGAATTTCAAATCCAAGCAGGTAGAAATATCGGAGCTAAACCAATACAAGTAATTCTAGCGAGCAAGCAATCATTATTACCATATCAAAAGCAAGTACTATATATGTAAATCTATCAATCTACGATATTAAGTAATCCTATCCATAGGGTGATAAGCATGAAGAATCAGGACAATCAAGGTATACAGAAAGAGATATACCTTGCGAGTCAAACAGGTGTGGATACCGTGATCGGATATCATCCTCACGTTCCCACGTTGACTCTCCCAAGGAGTGATGACCCCAAGCAACACGGACAAGACTAATTGTTCGGTTCTTGAGTATCTTCTCTCTTCGGTCCAAAATGGACACAGGCTGTTCCTCGTAAGACAGGTTGGTACCAACAACCAGCTCAGAGTGATCGAGGACATGACTTGGGTCCGATACATACCTACGTAATTGAGATACATGAAACACGTCATGTACCTCTCGTAACGAAGGCGGAAGGGATAAACGATAAGCAACATCGCCTATCCGATCATGGATAACAAATGGGCCCACGTACCGCGGACTCAATTTCCCGCGAACGCCAAATCTAATGACCCCACGAGTAGGTGAGATCCGCAAGAATACGTGGTCCCCAACAGAGAATTCTAACGGCCTACGATGCTGGTCCGCCCAATGACGATGCCGATCCTGCGCAACTCGAAATCGCTCTCTAATTCCCTTAACCACTTCAACCGTCTGAACAATCATTTCTGGGCCTAACATCTTCCTCTCTCCGATATCATCCCATGCAAGCGGTGACCTGCACTTCTTACCATATAGTGCTTCAAATGGCGCCATCTGGATACTGGCTTGATAACTATTGTTATATGAAAACTCGACTAAGTGCAGGTGGCTCTCCCAAGATCCTCCAAAATCTAAAGTACAAGCTCGCAACATGTCTTCTAAAGTCTGAATCGTTCTTTCTGATTGCCCATCCGTCTGCGGATGGTAGGCCGTGCTAAATCTTAACTTGGTACCCAGACTATGATGTAAACTCTTCCAGAAATGTGATGTAAAGCGGGTATCTCGATCCGACACAATACTGACAGGGACTCCATGCTGCCTGACTATCTGTTGCATATACAACTCTGCCAATTTTTCTGTAGATTGCCCTACTCTGAAAGGAAGAAAATGTGCTACCTTCGTAAGTCGGTCCACTATTACCCAAATAGCGTCCTTACCACTTGGTGATCTCGGTAAACCGGTCACAAAGTCCATTGTAATATGCTCCCATTTCCATTCCGGAATAGAAAATGGTTGCAATAACCCAGCTGGCCTCTGCTGTTCTGCCTTCACTTGCTGACATACCAAGCAACGGGAAACAAATCTAGCTATCTCCCTCTTCATCCCGTTCCACCAGAAATGCTGCTTGATATCTTGGTACATCTTGGTCCCTCCAGGATGAATAGAATACTGAGAACTGTGAGCTTCTGCCATGACCTCCTGTCTGATATCTCCACTAGGCACACATAGACGTGATCCAAACCTAAGTGTACCATCTTCATGAATTCTCATCTCCTTCCTGAGCCCTAACTCACATTCTGCCCTAAGCTTCTGAATCCTTGGGTCTTGTGCCTGAGCTGCCTTGATCCTGCCTACCAAGTCAGATTGAACTTGCAGACTTGTTAGAACTCCTACTTCACTAGGAAGTATAACTTCGATGCCCATCTCCTGAAGGTCTTCTAAGATATGCCTCTGCGTTGTCAACATAAATGCGCCGCCTCTCCTGCTAAGAGCGTCTGCCACTACATTAGCCTTGCCTGGATGATACTGAAGCTCCACATCATAATCCTTGATCAACTCCAGCCACCTTCTCTGCCTCATGTTTAGCTCCTTCTGAGTAAAGATGTACTTCAGACTTTTGTGGTCTGTGTACATCTCCACTCGGTCACCATATAAATAATGTCTCCATAGCTTCAGAGCAAGCACTACTGCCGCCAGCTCTAAATCATGAGTTGGGTAATTTTTCTCGTGGTCCCGAAGCTGCCTAGATGCATATGCTGTCACCTTCCCATTCTGCATAAGGACACATCCTAGTCCTTTACCTGACGCATCGTAATATACTGTAAAACCTCCGGGTCCAACCGGCAATGTAAGAATAGGTGCTGATATCAACTTCTGCTTCAAAGTCTCGAATGATGCCTGACATTCTGCCGACCAAACGAATGGTACATCCTTCCGGGTCAAACGGGTCATGGGCGCTGAAAGTCTTGCAAAGTCTGAAACAAATCTTCTGTAATATCCTGCCAATCCCAAGAAGCTCCGCACATCTGCTACGGTCTTGGGTACTGGCCAACTTTCTATTGCTTCTATCTTCTTGGGATCTACTGCTACTCCAGCTCCTGATATGATGTGACCAAAAAAGAAAATATGATCCGACCAAAACTCACACTTGCTGAGCTTGGCATACAACTTGTTCTCTCTCAGAATCTGCAACACTTTTCTGAGGTGGTCTTCATGCTCCCCTTCACTAGCAGAGTATACGAGGATGTCGTCGAGAAACACAACGACAAACTGGTCTAAGTATGGCATAAAGATACGATTCATCAAATCCATGAATATTGCTGGAGCATTGGTCAAACCAAATGGCATTACTAAGAATTCATAATGCCCATACTTTGACCTGAATGCTGTTTTGGGAATGTTTTCCTTCCGAACCCTCACCTGATGGTACCCTGAACGAAGATCTATCTTGGAGAAAACTCTAGCTTTGCTCAACTGGTCAAATAAGTCGTCGATCCTGGGTAATGGGTACTTGTTCTTCACTGTTGCCGCGTTAAGCTTCCTGTAGTCAATACATAACCTGGATGACCCATCCTTCTTTCCCACAAGTACCACTGGTGCTGTCCACGGTGATACACTAGCTTGGATAAACTTCTTTTCCTTCAGTTCCTCAATATGCTGATATACCTTGGCCTGCTCTGAATCCGCCATTCTATAAACCCGATCTGATATCGGTTTAGTTCCTGGTGCCAATTCTATACTGAACTCAATATCTCTAACTGGTGGTAGACCTGGAAGTTCTTCAGGAAATACGTCTAGAAATTCTTCAACTACCTTCGGGATCTGAACTTCTTCCATTGCCGCTACTATTCCCTGCTCTGGTTGAGTTGCCTCTGATCTGACTAAGGTGAATCTCTTCCTGCCTGGAATATCAAAAGATACACTCCCTCTACGACAATCTATTGTCGCATGACTGTCTTTCAGCTAGTCCATGCCTAAGATAACGTCGAAATTTCCAACAAGAAATTCTATCAACTGGGCGGGTAAGAAATGCCCGCAAACTACAACGCTACAGGCTAAAATAAATCTACTAACTCCTACGAGCCCATTACCAGTGAGTATATTCAACCTCCCTGACAATGCCTCGAACTCCATTCCTAGTCGTGTCGCAAATTATGCAGATATAAATGAATGGGATGCTCCCGAATCAAATAATGCTAATGCGGGATATGAGGCGACGAGAATGTTACCTGCCACAACATCTCCCGATGCCAATGCCTCATCCAAGGACAGAGTGAATGCTTGCCCTCGACCTCCTTGCTGGGTTCCATGCTGCGGCCTAACCTGATGCTGTTGCTGGCCCCTGCCTTGATGATGCTGGGGTGGTCTAAGCTGGTGTTGCTGCATCGGGGGTCCCTTCTGCCGAAACATCTGAGCCTGCTGCGCTAACGGTCGCTGCGCCAACGGCCTAACTGCCACCGCTGGTCCTCGATACTGGCCTGTCCCTGGTGCTGGCAGAGCAGGAAACTGCTGTCCTGGTCCTCTTGATCTCGAATTCATGGGACATGTGGTAACCCGATGGTCTGGATTTCCACATATCAGACACAGTCCATTCAATGTCCGACACACATCTCTAGTGTGCCCCATCTTCCCACAACAAGTGCAGCCCGTCGGGGTTTGCTGGTTCTTCCTCTGCTGCTGTTGCTGCTGCCTGGGTGGTGCTGGTCCTCGTATCGCCACATCGTGGATACGAATGCCAGTGGATGGTGCTGTTGTTCGGGGCGCTGCTCCCCCTCCTCCTTCAATCTGACTGTGGGATCTCTTCTGACCCCCAGTCCTTGTTGCAAGCCTCTGTATGGTGATCTCATGCCTTCGAGTTGCCGTCAATATCTCATCAAAAGTCTGGTAATTGTGCCCCTCTATCAATTGCAAGAGTTCAAGATGAAACCCCTGCTGAAACCTCATAGCCCTCTGGCTCTCCGTTGCTACCATCTCTGGGGCGAATCTACTCAATCTGCAGAATTCCGCTGCATAAGCATCGACAGTCTTGCCAGCCTGCCTGAGGCTGATAAACTTCTGTTGTAGCTCAAACCGTGCCACAACTCCATAGTACTTGGTCTTGAATCTTGCCGTAAAATCGTCCCAAGCCACAGGACGTCTAATGCCCACTTCCTCTGATTCCCACCAATCACGTGCGAGATCCTGAAGTAACAACTTCACTAGATCCACACGTTCTTCTGCCGGTACCTTAGCTACTGTCAGAATAGCCTCCATGTCCTTAAGCCATGCATCTGCTGACATGGCATCTTCCGTGCCCTCGAAACGGCGGGGGTTGTACTTGCAAAACCTGGCTGATGCTCCTGAATCAGTCCTCACTCCTCTTTCCAATGCCGTCTGCAATCCTTGGTTGAGTAGCACATTCTGCTCTTGTAGCTGAGTGTGCAGGCATTGCTGGGCCAACATCTGATGTTGCTGAGTGGCCATCATTCCTCTCATGATCTCCAGAAGGGCTGGTGTGTCCACTTGGGTAGGTGGAACTGTCGGTGGTGGTGGAACATCCGGATACTGCGATCCAGCCGCTGGTTCCACTATCACTTCTTCCTGGGTAGCCTCTTGAGTTAGTACCGGCCCTTGTTGCTGACCAACAGGGTCAGGTTGTCCATGTTGCTCTTGTTGCTGTTGTCCAGTCCTGGTAGATGCGGACGAAGTGCCCCTAAGAAAAGGGACAAGAGAACAATCAATCAATCGGACATGAAGGATCAATGAAGTCAAAGGATACCGAAATGTCAAGCTGGAGTCGAGAGTAACGAATCATGAGATCAAGGAGAACATGTATGATTGAGACATCCTATAAATCAAAACACCCCACAAGTCTGAAATCAGACCTGCATGGGCCACCACTAAAACCTTGTCACACCCCAGAACCAGAATACTGGAGAACGGGGGAATGACTCAGCCAGCTACGTATTACGGGTAGATGAATACCGTATAATACGATCAATGCTGTCTAACCAGACGAGGGGGTGCATACTACATGAAAGTCTTACTATGGTCACTTCACATCTATTGTCTCAATCATTCAAGTAAGAAACAGAAATAGAGAACATGTAAGAAAAAGCAGTAAGGCGTCCCAAACGCTCAGTCAAAATGTTCTTGAGATCTGGCTTTACAAAACATAGCCAGACGGTATAGCAAAGTGTACACAATTGTTATCAGCTGCAGTCTGACTTAATTATAATTATGTAAAAGTAAGTGCAAGACAATCCGACTAACATGTCGGTGCCAAACGGCTAAGTATAAAGTAAGTAACAAAACGAGTGGTGAAGTAAGGAACCCACTCGAGTCCTCCTGCGATCATCCCTCTAGTGTTGACCATCTTGGAGGTAGAAGTAAGCTGGATCCTCGGGGACCGGCTCTAAATCTGGCCATGCAAAACCAGAGAGGTTAGACCTCTAATAGCAAGTACCACAAGGAAGGACGATATAAAGGATTAAACCAGTAAGTAAGAGAATATAATAATAGATCTCTGCTTTTCACTAGGATTCACGTAACATCACGACACTTCGAACCAACCTCCCAACCAAACAAGGACAGAAGTTGGCCCGTCATGTCCTGATATTCTGATCATCTCAGTTAGGCAACAGAGTAGGTACAGTACACAAACAAATCATCTTGAACGGCCAATCAACTACTACGGCTTGCTATTGTGAGTCCCAAGTTATCCTGGAATTATGCAAATAGGGATTTCTCAGTTCTTACTATGTGCGAGCAAGGCTAGTCTATCCAATCAATCAATTGCGCCAATCATGTAATTAGACGAGTCCCAACGGGACGCCCGCCGTCAATATAGCATGTACAATAATATAAGCAGATACTGTTCCCTGCCCGTGTGACAGATTTACGGTATCCGTGGGAACCAGCCGGCCTGTCGGGCACTACTAGTCCCAAGAGGGCTGCCATGTAAGAACTCGAGAATCCATTCTCTCCATGCCATCATTATTTTATTTAACTTAAAGCCTCTATGTTGAGCGAAATCCCATGCCGTGGATTATGGTCATTCAAATGAGTACTTTGTACGGGGTACGATATGCGCAACCCTACAACGATACCCGTACGGCTATGTTGTAGGTCTTACATAGCGTAATGCAACAATCAAATCTAACCACGGAGTAATCATGCCTTAACCATAAAGTACACATGTTGTTTTTGTAAGATAAATAAATACTAAATAAATAAATAAATAATTTGAAATCTGCATGTGCCCGTATGCCAATATTCGGGATCAGCCAGTCAATTACAATAGTTCATTACATGAACGTGTCTCATTCATTCAATTCAATAAGACGACTAGCCAGTCTCTTAGTTCCAACTAGGAACGCATGATCAATTATTAGTCAATGACACAATCATTATCAATGGCGGCAAGGCATGAAAATCAATTAGTATTACATGGGGTCGAGCCTATAACTCTCAGGGTTTAACTTCTAGTCATACTGGGTATCCATGGATCAATCAAGACACATGACACATCCCACATAACAATTTGTATTAATGATATTCACATATCATGATTTATCAAGTTCATGTAAAAAGGCGTAAGGATATAATAGGAGAATTATCATGCCATCCTTAAATGAATAAGTTATAGAACAAATAAAAACACCCAGGTTAGAAAGTCACGCCAACAAGTCTATACTAAGGCCAAAAGTCACGCCAAGACTAGTAGGAGTGAGCGTGAAAGTGGTTCATGCGGGAAAAGTGGTTCACGCTGGCAAGCGTGAATCGTGGAGGGTGATCCATGCTGGCGAGCGTGAGCGTGATAAATGGTTCAAGCTAGCACGCACAGCGTGAGTGTGACGGGTAAATTCACGCACGCGCTCCAAGAAGTGTGCGTAACTAAAATACACGCACGCAAACACGAGCGTGACTGAGAAATACACGCACGCAAACGCGAGCGTGACTAAGAAATACACGCACGCAAACACGAGCGTGACTGAAAAATACACGCATGCAAACGCGAGCGTGACTGAGAAATACACGCACGCGAACGCGAGCGTGACTGAGAAATACACGCACGCAAACACGAGCGTGACTAAAAAATACACGCACGCAAACGCGAGCGTGACTAAGAAATACACGCACGCAAACGCGAGCGTGACTAAGAAATACACGCACGCAAACGCGAGCGTGACTAAGAAATACACGCACGCAAACGCGAGCGTGACTAAGAAATACACGCAAACACGTAGAGACGTGTGCGTGACTAACGAGCAGTTCTTCCACATGAACTCTCTGATCCGAAAACACGCTAAGTTGGTGGATTTAAAACCCATGAACAGCCGAAAATACAAACTTAGATCTAGAGAAAACAAGCCACAGAAATCACATATGCCAAGCACTAAACTCTCTCAGGATCATGAGAGGAAGAGTAATGATCCATAAAAATGGATGATTGAGAAGCAAGTTTGCACTTGCCTTCTCCTGCTGCTGGTAGGTGGTGGAGAGTAATGGGAGGAAGAAGAAGAAGTAATGGTGAGAATGAAGTTATGAGGAGAGAGAAGAGATGGAAGCTTTAAATAGCAAGGGGGTGGTAGGTGGAAGATAATGGGCCGGATTGCACCATGAACCCAAGAAGCCCAACCACAATAAGACTTAAGCAGGGATTAAAATGCAGGAATTAAAATACAGATAATAAGATTGCAGGAAATAAATTAACAGGAAAATTCAAAGAGCAGATAATTAATTAGCAGGAAATTAAAGAAATTTAAATACAGGATAATACATGATGGATACTAAATAAATACTCATGAGTTGTACATGTATAAAAATACGCATTCCGGGAACGGGGAGTGACACATCTTGTATTAGTTCCGTGCACATACGTACACTTTGACACATATATCTTCTTTCCTTCGAGTCCGCATTCGATATACCCTCGGTACCGTATTTTCCATGTTCTAAGCCTTAGTATTCAATGTTCTTCAGAGTCGTGCACTTGATGCACATCTCGATATTGTCTTTCAATGTTCTAGCATCAGTGTCCTATTGCGACTCGTGCACTTGATGCACGTCGCCTCAATTGTTCAATGTTCAATGTTCTATCTTAATGTTCGACATATATTAAGACTTTTACTCGATTCGAGCCATGCTCATTAACTTGATAGCAACTTACGCATAAGGATACATTTTATTAGGCATGAAGGAATAGGGGAGAAGAGTCATGAACCCGCCCACCTTAGTCCGATACGTCTTGTCGTTTCGTCGAGCTGATGTAGCTCGATTCCATAACTTAGTTGCACGGCTAACTCTGCCAACTTAGCCATTCCGTTGAACTATTCGACTGATTCGACCTACCGTGCCCATGCCTTAGTTTATTGCAAGGCGACGATTTAGTTTTGCAGACACCAATGCAAATAAGACAAAAAGTCGACCTTTTATGATCCACCGTAAAAATATAGCCTGCACACGAAATCAACTAAAATCAGCACTTGCTGAAACGAGACTTATCCTTTGCATCGTTTTAGATTCGAATCAACTCAAGGCTTTCTTTCGGGCCAACGTAACTCTTGCATTGATTTGTGCCGATACTTTATCGAGTCAACGCAACTCTTCGAGTCAACGACTCATCATAATGCACCGTACGGAGCGGAATATTACACCCTCCTTCTCTCTTCGAGAACCGCTGTCGCTGGCTGCACGAGAACACGGAGAGACAGGAGGAGAGGGTGCAGCTGGGGGTGGGGGCAGTCGGAGGTGGGGGGTAGGCCGGAGGTGGCCGGAGGGGGTTGGGGAGGGGGTATAGGGTAGGAGAATTTTTTTTATGGTATGAAATTAAAAATCTTTAATAGTTGATGGTATCAAGTTATTGGGTAAAAATTTTAGGATATCAAGTTGAAAAATATGGATAGTTTAGAGTATCAAGTTACAAGTGTAACAATCAACACATGCTGAAAATGAAGGTATAATGAAAAAAAGTAAACTAAAAATAAAAATTCAAGGTTTTCCCATAGGCGATCTGCTTCCAAGAGCCAGCAAGTTCACCAAAAAATTTCTGCAACGTTCTTTCACTCTTGGACAACTTGAAAACTCAAAAGAATGAGCAAACTGCTCTTAGGCGCATAGTGCTGCAGGAGGCGCATAGACTCTACTGGACTGGATTTGTGGCCCTCACTCTCTCTCTCTCTCTCTCTCTTCCATTTTTTCAACTCTCTCAAATGAGGGGAGTGCAACTCTATTTACATAATAGATCTCCCAAGCACCCATGCGCTCATGTGGAAGCACAGACGCGCATATGCGCATAGCCGACCAAATCCTATAATATCTGGGTCACAGAGTCCTATACGTCGACACAGCAGCACGCCGTACGCTGACAGCGCCGCTTGCGCTGCCTACGCTGAAAACAGTGACATCAGACAGGCCTGACAGCACCGAAAGCAGTGACAACGGACATGCCTGACAGTGCTGTAAGCAGCCGCACGCATCCGCCTAGTGCCTACTGTCATGCCCCAGAACCAAAATACTGGAGAGCGGGTAGACATAGCCAGCTACGTATAATGAAATGGAATCCATCTCACCATACGGTCACGGCTGTCTAGATATGTGAGGGTTATGTACAAGCCATCAGTCTTTTAAGGTCATAAATTATCCTATTGTCTCAATCTCAACCAACTAGTAATAGCTACAAGATATCAGACCACCAAATATACAATTGTAAGGCGTCCCAAACATTACATATCCAGATGATCATGAAGCTAGTCATACAAAATGTAAGGACTAGCAAGAGTTAAGTTATACATGATCAACCTCGAGTTGCCAATCATGTTACAGCCCGTAGGCAGACAGTAAGTAAAATATACACGAGCTAACACTTGTTCGGCGGCTAAACGCCTCAAAAGAATAATGTACAATTACAGTGGGAGAACAAAAGAAACCCACTCGTTGCCAGGATTTCCCCTAGTGGTCACCATCTGGCTGGAAAGCAGGTAGATCCTTTGCTGCTGCTCCGGTATCTGGCCATACAAAACCAGCTGGGTCAGACCCCAGAAAGAGCAAGTGCCACAAAGGAGGCTTCACTTAGGAACTAAAACCAGCATATTAGCACAAGAATATAATTACATAATAAGTGACAGTAATTAAGAAAAAGTATGATAGGTGAATATAAAAGACAATCTTGTACAGAATCAATAAAAGACAGAGCATATGGAAAAGCATGACAGGATGATATACGATGAGATAACCATGGGACTATTCAGATAACCAGGTTACAACCCGTAAACCAAACAAGGACCGGGGTTGTAACCCTTCGTCTGAACGGAACTTGGCTTCTCCCACCATTTATCGGCAAGGTAAATATAAGAAATCGAGACATGTAACAATCTTGTGCAGGATCAAGACAAGACTAGACAGATTGAACCCCATCCAACAATCACGGCCAAGCAATAAGTACGGCTTGCTACTTTAACTAACTAAGGTTATCACAGGCCTAGTTACTAGCAAATGCAATGAGAATTCCAAGTCCGGTTACCTGTTTGTTACTACCTGAGTGATCCCAGCAAGAAAAGGAAAAGATAGCTGGATATAGCAGACACACTGTAGTAAGATACATGTGTCCTAAGGTACCACACTCGACGGCGGGCTGAAAGTGCGCTCATCTCGACGGATAGCAACAAATCCCATGTATATATATATAAGGCCGGGACCAAAGGGGCAACAGGTAACTGAGAAATTCTCCATGAACTATTTGATCAATCTAGTCATTAACCTAGCCAGATTCAGTATGAATCCCTGACCGTGGTACTCAGGGATCATGCCCTAGACATGATGCAAGACACACATGACTCGTAGTTTATACAAGCACAAACATCCACGGTGTCCAGGCCAATGAATTAATTATACAGGTCATGTCATGTCAGGTAGCCGTCGCAACAGCTTATCAAGATATATCATGTCAGGTTATCATGTCAAGTGTATTAGTTAGGAGTGCGTCACGACGGGCCACTATCAGGTCATATCAGGTCATTATGTCAGGAGAGCACCACTAAGGGTCACTATCACGTCATGCTCAATTATCAATTCCAAATATATCAAATGAATTCATGATTTCCAAGTTCAGGACAAAAGGCGTAAGGATAAAAAATGGACGTAAAATATCTAATAAGATACCAATATTCAGGACTATAGAAGAGCCATGCGGCTAAGTTATGCGGTCAGGAAAAGGGTAAGACACATGCGGCCCAATTAGGAGAGCGCATGCGGCCAGGGTCACTGGATCCCATGCGGCCAAGACAAGGGGCGCATGCGGCTGGAAGTGCAAGGGCGCATGCGGCCAGGAAGCCAATCCCCATGCGGCCAGTGGGAAGGGGGGGCATGCGGCCAGGGGGACGAGGACGCATGCGGCTCCAAGATGTTGGGCCTCATGCGGCCAGCGGAAGAGTAGGCTTCATGCGGCTGGGAGGGAGCAAGTTCATGCGACTAGGGAATGACGGACGCATATGCGGCTGGGATTAATCAGGGTCATGCAGCCCGGACTAAAAAGTCCATGCGGCTGGGTCTGGGGGTTCTCATGCGGCTCGAAGATCAGGGCCTATGCGGCTCGGGGATCCAGACAGTCATGCGGCTGAGAGGACTCGAGTCCTCATGCGGCTGGCGAGTAACTGGTCTATGCGGCTCGCGGGGAAAAGTTCATGCGGCTGAGAGAGCACTTGCCGCAAGAAGTGTTCATGCGGTCAAGTCAAGCCCATGCGGCCAAGACTGTCGTATGAAGGCTCATGCGGCTCGGAATCACTTGCCGCATTGTCATAACCTTAATTTTCATATTATTTTAATTATTATTTTTCAACCATTCAATAATCATTATTTTTTTTATATAATCATTTCTAAAAAAAAAAGGGGGTAAATAAATAAATTATATAATTACATATATAGTGTAAATAAATAAATCTGAACTTTTTCAAAAAAATTTCTTATGCAAATTTTACTTTTGCATTCTTGCATAAAGGGGTATGTGGCAATGCATGCCATGGCAAGTGCCAAGTGTCACTATATTCTCATGACAATGCCTCATGGGCATTTTTGTCCTTTCAAAAAGTATTCCTTTCTTTTAATGAAGGAGAATGGAGAATGAGAGTTCATTCTCTTCCCAAATTTTCTCCAGGTACTACTCATCTTCTCCTTCTTCTTCTTCTTCTTCCATTCTTATTTCTTTCTCTTTTTTTTTCTTTTTTCTCTCTCTTTTGCTGCTCTTGCAGCTTATTGCTGCTGCTACTGCAGCTTATTGCTGCTGCTACTGCAGCTTATTGCTGCTGTTGCTGCCGCACGGCTGCGCCGCCGCCGCCGGCGCCGCCGCCCGCCGGCCGGTCGGCCACCAACCTCCCCCCTTCTTCATCTCCTCATTCTTCTTTCTCTTCCTTCTTCCAATTCCTTTCCCTTTTTCTTTATTTCTAGGGTTCTAGAAATTTAACCCAATTTTCTCTTCTTGTGCCCTAGGATTCTGATTTTTTGGGTTTGAAGGATTTTCTAGCACTCTAAGGACCAAGGCAAGCCCTCTTCCCTCTTTCCTCTTGGTAATTATTTTAATATGGTTCTCTTAATTTACATGAATTAATTAGTTTAAATTTTAATTCTGAAATTTATGAATTTATTGATAAATCCTCTCTTATAGAATTGTAATGTGCATCTATGAGCCTAAAATTTGGTAGTAATCCATTTTGGACACTTTGTATCTAAATTTGTGTTGTGATTATGTAGATATATATATTTATAAAGAAGAATGTGTGGATAATCCTTGGGATAATTATATATGCATGAGACTTATATATATATATATATGTATATATATATTTATTTATATATATGTATTCACATATATACATCTCGACAATATGTATATATATACACATATGTACATCTTGACACAATATGACAACCATCTATGTAAATGTATATGCATGTAAAAATATAAACACAAATATCTAAGTTTTGTATAAATATACATTTTATAACACATCTTCGACATATCTATGTATGCAAACATATATACTCAAACGTCTTGACACAGTAGGACACAATATGAATAGACACTCCAAATCTGAATTTTTATTGTGATATATATGTGTAGATATATATACACACACACTTTGACACAATATGTAGATATAAAATTTTGTGTATATGTTTCATGGACAATTGTAAGCCTTAGCATAAAATAGAGACTTAACCTATACACTTAAACGAAATATATATATATAAATTATATATTTCCTTGCTTGAATATGTATATATATGAGTTAGTTTTCGATTTTAACGCATTATATCAATTCTGTCCACTTTTTAAAATATACCAAATTGACATGTTTTGGCATGATTAATTTGTTAAATTAAGTACTATATGTTCCTATATATCAAGGTAACCCTACACCTATTTAATTTCAATTTTTAAAACTCCTCTAGGACCTCTAGGAGGCTAAAAAAAAATGTGGATTGTAGTAAATGTAAAATCAAAATTGAACTCTTAGATTAATTTAGCCATTATCACAAGTAAACAAATTACTTAGTTTATGTCATCAAGGAGAAATTTACATCTTGGTATCTTGGTATTACTAACAAGTGTATTTCTTCAGATTTGATTGCATTTTAGGTAATGCACATTGCCATAGTCAAAATAAAATTGCTTGTTTGCTTGTTAGTTTGCCTACAATTGGTAAGAAAGTTTATTTAAATTATATATATATATAAATGAATGTGTGTTTTCCGGTGTTGAGAGTTGCTCCACCGAAGGGGTCGGCGTACCCGTTTATATTTGCGTGTTGCCGGTGTTGAGGGTTGCTCCACCGAAGGGGTCGGCGTGCCCGTATATTGTTTCTTTGTGTTTACTTGTATTGGATTAATTTCCGGGTCAGTAAATACAAAGGAGACTCTGCCGAATTTTTTGAGAATTTCCAGAGTTGGTCTATTTTCGACAAACTCGAATTTCTTGGAAATTTGACTCTAGTTCTAGACCGTTTGAACCATCCATCTCCGACCTATAATATCGGAAGGATTCTTGGAATCATGTCCACTTGGACATTTCGGAATTTTACCTTGATTCCAATATTTCTTGGACTACTTTAGTTTCGGAAAAGACGAAACTAATATTTGAAAGCGACTTGACTTTTAGGACTCCCGTTTGGGAGATAGTTTTCCCTGAAGTCTAAATGTTTAGAATAGGTTGCATGGGGTTGTGGGAGAGAAACCGTTGGATCACACCTGGCTGACTTCTTTGCAATATAATTTTCATTTTCATACTGATCAGTCCCTGATACGGTATTCGTACGGCCGTACGAATATCCGGGGTGAGGCTTAGCTCACTTTCTTGATCGCAATTGGACATCCAGGCCCTGAGTTTCAGCTCAGCTATCCATTTGCACATTACCCTGAGTTTCAGCTCAAAATATTTGTTAATTCATTAGATATCCAGACCCTGAGTTCAGCTCAGCTCTCTAATGAATGGGTTCGATATTCTTGGAAAAGTCCAAGTCATACGAACTTCTTGATTATAACACATGATGCGATGATTCGACCCAGATGATTCGGAAACCACTCATGATGTTATCTTGCTTGTAATCACATCAATATGTGATAGTACAGACGG
Organism: Iris pallida; assembly: GCA_029216955.1. Classification (NCBI taxonomy): domain Eukaryota; kingdom Viridiplantae; phylum Streptophyta; class Magnoliopsida; order Asparagales; family Iridaceae; genus Iris; species Iris pallida. Next base: position 46,146,655 of record JANAVB010005597.1, read on the forward strand.
TTGGAGTATCTAAGCACCAACCCGTTTTGTACGAGCCTGATCCCGGGCAAATGGGGTTATTGTTGAGATGCTAGGCGAGTGTGTGTGATCCATGAGTTTCTCTAAATTGCATTTAGGTCTAAAAGATCTTGTCGTGTCCTTGTGACATTAATTAAGAATCACTTTCTTTTGACTAATATCAAGGTATGAATTTAATCACTCTAGATACTAAATCTTGTTCACCTGTCTTATTTTACGTATTCATACTTCTCCTTTGACTGAGGGCTTGCTCGTCGTATTGACGACCTAGTTTTGTTCACTAGGGATTGTTGAAGAACAGGATGGGGAACAGGCATACACTGAGGCAGAACTTTATGAATGATGTAGGACAGAGGGTTGTAGCTTTATTCTGGGAACTTCATAGCTATGTGACTTATGTATTTTGAAGAAACATGAATGCAATATGTAAGTTATGTATTTTGAAGAACAATGAATCCGAAATGTATATATGTACTTGAAGATGAGACTTGAATTATGTTGTAACATTTTGGGATAAATGCATGTTATGCTCTTTTGTGGAAAATTGTATTATTTCCTTAACTCTATGCCTACCTAGGACCTTACAGGCGACAATCGCGGGGTGCAATTGGGTTCATGTTGTATGGTCGCGTAGCCTGGGGATGTTGTACGTACTCGGCTCGCCGTATTCTGGGAGCGGGGCGTGACACGCATGAAGTGTCATGCGGTCAAGTCTAGCACTGTTCTTCTTCTCCAAATCAGCAAGAACTCCATGGTTTGAACCCAAAGCTTCAAAAGTCCATAACTTGGTCAAAATAAGTCCAAATCCAACTTTTCAAAGGTCAAAATTGGGTAGAATAAAATTCTCTACAACATGGAACCATCAAAACTCAGAAATAACAAGATTAAATAGATCAAAACCCAAAAATTCCGAAAATAAAGTAAACTTAGATATACAAGAATCTAGCCATGAAAATTAGAAATGCCAAGTATTAAAGTGTTTTAGAATGTAGTAAAGAAGAGAATGGAGCAATAAAATCAGAGTTCCTCCATGAAGCAAGTTGTACTTGCCTAGACCTCTCTCTTCTCTCTCTGGTAGGTGAAGGGAGTAAATGGAAGAAGAAGAAGAAGAGATTAATGAAGAGAGAGAAGAAGAATAGGTAATAAATATGAGTGGTGGTGGTAGGTAGGGGGTTCACCCCTTGGTTCATGATGAACCAAGAGCAATCCCAAACCGAACCAAGCCAACCCAAATCAAGAATAAACCAAGCCCAGGGAGGAAATTAAGCAAGAAAATCATGCAATAAAAGAATAAATACGTACACGTATTCCAGAAATACGTAATACGAACCACAGGTATTACACCTACGCAAATGCTCATGGCCGCCTATACGCAAAGACGCATGGCTGCAAAGCGCATGCCCGCATGCACGCCTTGCCGCATAGAACCTGACGCAAGAGTCGCGCATGGCCACTCATGTGCCTAGCATTGCCTGCGCATAGTCGACGCAGAGCCGTGCATACGCCTCGAGCATGCACCCATGCATGCACCCGAGCTGGCAACTGTGAAGCAACTCACGCATAAAAGGAGCGTGCTAAGTGCAAAGTCCACCATCAAAGCGCCACTTTGCGTTCTTCGTCCGCATCCGAGTCAGACTTAGCTCCTATTGTTTTCCATCGAGAGTGAAAAAACAAGGGCTTGTTCCTAGTGATTTTACACTTAATCCTTTAGAAAAATCAACCCATATGGGTCACCTCATCCCATGTGCATATTCAAACACAAACATAGTTATTATATTGTGATATACACTATAGTAGCTTTCCAATGTGGAACTAAAAATTTCTAAAGCCAAGTAAAAACACCAATAGATTTCGTTCTCTCGGATTGCATGCCTCCGCCCTACCATTAGACTATAAAATCATTGACATAATGAATATGTGCGACTAAGAAATAACCTTAAATATATTAGTCCTTACATACAGACTTTTGCAGATTTCTAACTTGGATGGAGAGGAGTTGCACGAGAGTAAGGGTTTAAGATGTTACGGTAGTATTCAGAGCCCAGACTAATTAAAAATTCATAAAATATATACACGCACAACCCACAGGACATGGATTTCAATACTATTAAGAAAGCCCGTATTTATACTCTTATAAATCACAGATTTCCGGCCCATTTACGATTTGCGACGAAATCAGCCCACTGCCGCACTCGAACCCACCAATCAAAAACCAACTCAAACAACTAACTGCAAAACCTGCATGTTGATTCTTTTGCCCAACAAAGTGACTAATTCTAGTGACAGATTATTTTTATTTTTATTCTTATATTTTTAATTTGTTTCGGATGTGTAGGGTCTTACAGAAACAAGGACGATACCAATATTACTTTAGCCTCGGAGGCTCAAACGTTCATTTTCAGCTGAAAACTATCTACTCGAAATAAAAATTGTTTGGATTTGGATCGTATAGTACCAAATAAAATTTCAGGTTACCAAAAATATTGTCATTAGTGGCGACTAGGGCTGAGATTCCTGATGCGTGCATATCACGACTTTTGGCATGGTCGAGATGTTGTTGAAATTCTATTAATATCCACTTGCAAAACAGGCTTCCATGTCTGAGTCGCAAAACAACTTATCCTTTTGTACGAGGATGAAGACCCCTACATACCGCGAGAGCTGTCAAGTGGGTCTGATTGGACCGAACCGGCACAAATTTTGGTGGGCCAGACCGGACATTGGCTGGACCTCTTAGGCCAGTGAACTATAGCTTACCGGGCATAACCGAAAGGGTGAAAACATGGGCCCAGTCTGGCACGTGGCCCGGCTTTTGAACCGGGCCGGACCTTGATATACTCTATGTAGATAAAAATCTTCAAATTTTGAAGCTCAACTCCTCTTTAAAATCTGAACTAAATAACATAAATATCAATGAGTAATTTACAAGCATGAGAGGCACATCTACAAACTTGACAAATGATACATTAAACTAAGTCTAAAAGAAATGAAACCAACACAAAGCACTATTACTAATAAGTGTTGATATAAAAAGAGAGAGAACTATATGATAAAAATGTATTCATACTTCATTTCTTCCATTGTTAGTCTCATCAAACATAAAATATTTTCCTATATCACAACTTCCAGGAAGATGTATTTGCATTTTACCCATCTATCTATACATAACTTTTTTCCACACATTTGGAGACATCGAATATAGTGTGTAGCTATATCGAGCCGGGTCGAGCTTATTTTATGAGCCGAGATATGAGGCTCATCACAACCCAATATAGTGGGCCGGCCCCACCATTAACCAGATTGGACAGGCACATGGGTCATTTTTTTTGGGCCGGACTGGGCCAATCCGACCCATTTGACAGATCTATCTGGAAATGCCCTTTTTATTATAGTTGCATATTATTTAGGCCTCGTTTGGTTCGCGGAATGGAAGGGAAAGTAAATCAATTCCTTGAAATTTTCTTTCCTTTGGAAAATTAAGATTTCTATTGATTTTCCTTTCCGATGTTTGGGAATGCCAAGAAATTTGGAAAGAAAAGTGAATACTTGAATGTGAGAAAGTGATTCCTTGCTTGGATGGATGGAATCACTTTCCCCCCTAATTTCCCTTCCATTGGGAATCGTTTTTCTTTCCTCCTCAATTTCTTTGACACGCAAACATTGGAAAGTAATCACTTTCCTTTCCCACCATGAAGATTCCGCGAACCAAAGGAGGCCTTAATACATCCTCATGGACCTACGGACCTGAAAATTAAACTCAACCCGAACACCGGGTCGATCTTCTCACGGGCTCGGCCCAGTTCGAATTTAACCGTGCTGGACCCGGACCCGGACCGGATTTGAGCCTCCTGGCCCAATACACAGCTTCACCATTAGCCAACAGTGTAGCCAGCAATTCGATGGCCAGCACTCTGTTCGGCAACAGGACTGGCGACTGTCTCAGCTCCAACCTGGCCTGGGCCTTTTCACTCACGACTCAGTCCCTGTCTGGGGCTGGCTGGTACCATTGCTGAACCAACTTGTCTCTGTGGTCCGTGGATTTGGAGTAAAAAACGAAGGCGTCAAAATCTCTCTCCAAAGAGTTGAGTGGGGGTGGCAAGAGAGTAAATGCAGCAAGAGCTCGATGTCAAAGAAGGAGCTGACTGCTTCGCAAAGTTGCATGACGACACCAGGAGGATCTGCAGGAGAGATTTTCGAAATTAGATTCTGTTCCCAGCTGTTCCGTAGTCAATCTGCAGACTCCAGCAGTCGAAACCATACGGCCAACCCGGAAATAGAGGATCAGCCAAGCATTATTGATCATCTACTACTTTTTCTTTTCTTTCTTTTGCTTCTTACTTGCATGTAGCCAAATAAAATAATTTTACATCTCATCCAAACAGAGGCAGACAAGCCAAGTTCGGTACAAGACATATCTATAGCTACAGCTACAGTTCAGCCATGCAAATCACATTTTTCTAAGGGTGTTACATACTCGGTTAACTGACCGACCCCGATGGCATCTGAACCCGAATTGTTGGTTAATTCAGTCATAACCCATGTAATGACCATATTTAGAGGTTTGCTATGCCTACAACCAATGCTTACAACTTTCCTACAATCCGTCACGTGTCGGACTTCGATTGAAGGAGGGGAGTAAGTGGTAGGGTTGGATGGATTCCATGTAGCAGGGGATGGGAGGGATGGTGGGACCCATGTGTAAGGAGAGAGTGAGTGAGGTTGTAAGAATTTGATAGTAAACTTAGCATTTTTTCCATATTTAACTAGAGCAGTTCAATTTAACAAATAACTTTTACATAACCAAATAAAAATTTGGATCTTTGTAACAGTAGCATCACGAATTCAAGTAACATTATCATCGTAAAATTCTTGCATTAATATTTATAAAAGATTAAAAAAAATTAAGATTCTAATTTCTGACTGAAATAAACATTTGAATGAAACAATTGAATTGTTTTGACTGCATATTCTCAACCTAATCAAACATCGGTACGAAAATGTTAAATTCAATTTCCATGGAAAAGCAATAAAAAGTTAATTTTTAGAAATATCAAACCTTTATCAAAAAGTCATCCTAGTGAGGTGACTGATCTTGGGAGCAGAACTATCATACGATTTAGTTGGTTCACCAGATAACTGTTTTTGGGGCCTTGGTAGGCAACATTTATTTTTTTGGTTATTTAGTAATATGGTCTTACATAATAGTTGATATTAGAGTTTAGATTTCCAAAATATTCGATGTTAGTGTTTAGATCTTAAAATCACTATTTATGTAGGTAAGTAAACAGTGACTTTAAAATCCAAACAATAACGTCAAACATTTTGGAGACTCAAACTCTAATTTCAATTATTATATGAGCTCATATAACTAAATATTCCTTTTTTTTCTTCCTCCCAGGGTGTCGTGCAACAAGTCATGTAGAATTATTATAAGAACTAGTAAAAGCACGTGGGTTGCACATAAATATTTTTTTCGTTCTAATATTATCAAAATATAATTTAAATATTTAAATTAAAATTAGAATTCATTATATATATATATATATATATATATATATATATATATATATATATATATATATATATATATATATATATATATATATATATATAAACAAGATTTAGAGAAATTTAATTTAAATTTAATTATAATTTGTGAATAAAAAAGGGGTATTCGGTTATGCGGAAGAAAAAAGAAGAAGAAGAGGGTATTCCCTATGCGAATTTTTTTTAGAGAAAGTTTAAAATTATATTTTTTCATAATTTTTTAAATTAAATGGTCGATGATATACATACGATTTAGACGACTCATTTTAAAACCGGTTTGAAGCATCATTATATAGTAGAAGATATTATTATTATTATTAGTGGTATTGTTTTTAACACTTCGTATGGGCGCTTCTCTTCACTTTCTGGCAACATAATATTGTTCTTACGTCTCCATAATGTTATTATCTTAGTGGTAGTGTTTTTAACCCTTTCATACAACCTTATACGTCTTCGTAATGTTTCTGCCTCCAAGACACCTGCAAACTGTCTCGATGAGCCATTGGAGAGTCCAAACTTGTGCACGTCTGCCACAATATACATAACAATTGGCACTGAAAAAAAATAAGTGGTCTCTACTTTCCGCTCTCCTCCCACAAAGACCACAAGTCGCGTCTTCAACCTCGATCCCGAATGAAATAATTATCCTTTATGAGTAACCTGTTAAGAGCATCTCCAACCCTATTGTCTTGTTAAGTGTTGTGAGTTTTAGGTGGCTCCTATGTGGCATGAGCCACAAGACAATGTTTTGTTTATGTGACAAAATTATATCTCAAAAGACAATGAGATAGAAAAACTCTCTCCAATGCAAAAGTGTTGAGGAGACAATAAAAAATATTTTTTTACAACTTCTAAGGCAACTTTTAAGATAACTACTCATCTTCTTTCTTTTTTCTAATATTTTTTTATTCATAATTGATGACATGGAAAAGAAGACATTGTCAAGTGCATTGTCTAGAACAAGACAATCAACTTCACAATGTCTTTTTTAATTTTTGCCATATAAACTTCACGATTGACTTGACAATTGCATTGGAGAAGAACTTTTGAATAAAATTTTGTCATTCCTATATAGCATTAACTTTTTTCCAAAGTCACAATAGGGTTGGAGATGCTCGATCTAAGCACCTTGTACATCCATGCACAACATTTTAATTGCACCTCCTTTAACTCACATATTCAAACCACTCCACATTCGAAAATCTCGCGTGCACCTGTTCAATAGATACTTTGAATATGAATGAGTGTTTAGACATTCCCTCCCATTGTCAATAATTTTCATCTTCTTCCCCATCTATCTCCACCTTCACCTTGACAATGTCCGACCTATGCAATAGGCAAATATTATGCTCCTCGCCATGGACGGAGCCACATACATCATATTGGGGTCTACCGTCCCCGCGGTGCACCCCCAATGTCTTCTATGTATTTATATACAATTTTTTTTTTAGATCTATCCTCACAGTCTCCAAAAAAGAAAAAAAATTGTCCCCACGGAACGAACTTTTCGGCTCTGTGTTGGAGTGGGTGGGGTTCCCAACCTATGTGGAGAAGACCCCGGAGTGCGACGAGCGCCGTTCGTGTGTCGGAGAAGCTCGGGAAGTGGGCGACGTAGAGTCGCTGCTGCTGTTGCTGCCCAGGGGGAGATTCTGGAACAGGGGATCCGAGTTCGGGCCGAACTCGGTCCCATGGCGAGTTCGGGCCGAACTCGGTCTGGCCACTCCAGTACTGTGGGGTGAGGTTCTGGATGCTTGACACAGAGTTCTGGCCGAACTCTGTGTCGTCGGGGGCTGAAGCAGATTTTAGGATGAGTTTTCATCATTGGATCTAATCCAACGGTCCAGGTTGGTTGCGGGATTGGGGAGTTATATTGAGTTTTCTCAACCCTAATTCATAATTGCAAGTATTGGGCAACACAAGTTTGAGAGAGAAGGAGGCAAGAGTGCCATTGCAACTTCGGAGAAGAAGACGGAGGATTGAAGGTCGTTTTCGAAGGAGATCGTGTTTCGGGTAATCTCTACTCGTCGTTCTCGCTCTTCGTAGCCTTGTAATCATTGTTCTTGTCTCTGAGTGTTGTGGGGATCCGATTTGGATCGGGAGGAGTTTGTAGAGGGTGTAATTCTTCTATTCCATTAGTGGAGGCTTCTCAGGGTTGGACTCCGATCGTCCCGTGGTTTTTCCCGCAAGGGTTTCCACGTCAAAAATTCTCTGTGTCTGCGTGATTGTTGTGTGTGCTTGTTTTTGGGTTCGTGCGTTGTTTGCTCGGTCCTCTCGCAGGTACTCTCCGGTTTGGGGAAAGGTTTCCGCGCTTCTTTCCCAACAGAGTGGTATCAGAGCATAGGTTTTGTTCTGGCTGATACCAACAGAGTGGTATCAGAACTTTGGGTTCAAAGGGTGTCAGGAGTTGACAGAGGAACCAGAGAGGAGAGATGGACGCGAAGCCGGTGCGCATGGTGAACCTTAATGGCACAAACTATCATTATTGGCGGAGCAAGATGAAGGATTTGCTATTTGTCAAGAAGCTGCATCTACCTGTGTTTGCATCCGAGAGGCCCAGTGATAAATCCGAGGAGGACTGGAAGTTCGAGCACATACAGGTGTGTGGGTACATACGGCAGTTTGTTGATGAGAACGTGTACAATCACGTTGCCAATATTGAGCACGCGAAGACGTTATGGGATAAGCTGGAATCCTTGTATGCGAAGAAGACCGGGGTAAACAAGTTGTTCCTGATCCGAACGATGATGGGTCTGCGGTACAAGGATGGGGCGTCTATTACGGATCACTTGAGTGATTTCCAGGGCGTGGTTGACCAGTTATCTTCTATGGGAGTCAAGTTCGACGACGAAGTTCAGGGACTGTGGCTGCTGTGTACCTTGCCAGACTCGTGGGAGACCGTACGAGTATCTATGATCGCTTCTGCTCCAGAGGGCGTGGTCAGTCTGGAGTTTGCTAAGAGCGGGGTGTTGAATGAAGAGATGCGGAGACGTTCTCAGGGCACTTCATCCACATCCCACCACTCAGAGGCATTGGTTTCAGAGAGCCGCGGAAGGGGCAAAAGCAGGGGTCCAGGTGGTGGCAGAGACAAGAGCAGGGGAAAGTCCAAGGGTCGGTACGAGGACTCAGAGTGTTATCATTGCGGTAAGAAGGGCCATATCAAGCGGAACTGTTTCACTTGGAAGAGAGAGAAGAAGGGCGACAAGGGGAAGCAAGAAGAGAACACTACAGCGGCGGCCTCGACGCATGGAGGCGATGTGATCGTCGTAGGTGATGAGGTCATTACTAACCTCGCCTGCGATGACAATTCTTGGCTGGTGGACTCAGGGGCTTCAGCACATGTATCTCACAATAGGGCACTGTTTGCCACTTACACGACAGGCGACTGTGGCGTGTTGAAGATGGGCAACGGAGATGTGTCGAAGGCGGTTGCCATTGGAGATGTGCATTTGAGAACGAAGACGGGTGCGGTTCTTGTTCTCAAGGATGTTCGTCATGTCCCTGATATCCGTTTCAACCTGGTGTCGGTTGGAAGGTTGGATGACGAGGGATTCTTCAGTCTCTTCGGGAATAGTCAGTGGAAGCTTTCCAGAGGTTCGTTGGTGATTGCCAGAGGAAGCAAGAAGTCCGGTCTCTACTATATGGAGGGGAGCGCACAGGGGGCACAGGAGGTGAACGCAGTCAGTGATGCGTCTACCGAGTTGTGGCACAGGCGGCTCGGCCATATCAGCGAGAAGGGGATGAGCTACTTGGTGAACAGGAAGGTGATTCCGGGGCTCAAGTCTACAAAGTTGGAGAAATGCACGCACTGTTTGGCTGGGAAGCAAAATAGGGTGTCTTTCCAGAGTCACCCAAGTTCGAGGAAGCCGGCGTTGCTCGAGTTGATTCACTCGGATGTCTGCGGTCCTATGAAGGTAAAAACTCTTGGTGGTGCTTCTTACTTTGTGACTTTTATTGATGACTGTTCCAGGAAGGTTTGGGTCTATGCCTTAAAGACCAAGGATCAGGTGCTGCCTACTTTCAAGGAGTTTCAGGCCTCCGTTGAAAGGGAGACGGGCAAGAAGTTGTTGTGTGTTCGGTCCGACAATGGCGGCGAATACATCGGTCCCTTTGATGCGTATTGCAGAGAGCAAGGGATACGACACCAGAAGACTCCGCCAAAGACACCTCAGCTCAATGGTGTAGCGGAGCGCATGAACAGGACACTGATGGAGAGGGTGCGGTGTTTGCTGTCAGAAGCAAATTTGCCGGGCAGTTATTGGGGTGAGGCTCTTCTCACAGCTGCTTATATTATTAATTTGTCTCCTAGTGCTCCTTTGCAGGGTGATGTGCCTGACAAAGTATGGTACGGCAAAGAGCCGTCATACAGTCACCTGCGGGCGTTTGGTTGTAAGGCCTTCGTGCATGTACCGAAGGACGAGAGGACCAAACTTGAGCCGAAGACGAGGCGATGCGTCTTTGTCGGCTACGGTCGGGATGAGTTTGGCTATAGACTCTACGACCCAGTGGAAGGAAAGCTCTACAGAAGCAGGGACGTGGTGTTCGTCGAGGATCAGACCATGACCAACACTCAGGACTCCGAGACGCCTTCTGAGGCTGAGGAATTGCCTGAGTTAGAGTCATTTCGCTTCGAGCAGTTTCCAGAGGACATCGCGGAGGATCCAGTTATGGGGGAGCCGGTACATGGAGTTGCTCCCAACCTTGATCATCAGCCTGCTGATGGTGGTCAGGGTGTCCCTCAGGAGGATGAGCATGCCGGAGAGGTAGTTCCTGAAGGGGAGGAGGCTGTCGGTATACAGCCAGCACCAGTGGCTCCACTGAGAAGGAGCAACAGGGATCGTCGACCATCTACGAGATACTCGCCGGATGAGTATGTGCTACTGACTGACGGGGGAGAGCCCGAAAGTTTCGCAGAGGCTATGGAAGACGAACACAGGCAGGAGTGGATGGTGGCTATGCAGGAGGAGATGAGTTCCTTGCACACCAATTCTACTTATGATCTGGTGCGGTTGCCAAAGGGCAAGAAGGCTTTGAAGAATCGATGGGTGTTCAGAGTGAAGCAGACGGATGATGCTACTCGCCCTCGATACAAAGCGAGGCTGGTAGTCAAGGGCTACGGTCAGCGGAAAGGCGTGGATTATGATGAGATCTTTTCGCCTGTCGTCAAGCATTCGTCTATTCGGGTGGTGCTAGCATTAGCAGCCAGTCTCGACTTGGAGGTCGAGCAGATGGACGTGAAGACGGCGTTCCTCCACGGTGATCTTGAGGAGGAGTTGTACATGGAGCAGCCGGAGGGATTCTGTGAGAAGGGCAAGTCACATTTGGTCTGCCGGTTGAGGAAGAGCTTGTATGGTCTGAAGCAGGCTCCGAGGCAGTGGTACAGAAAGTTCGAGTCGTTTATGGGGGAGCATGGTTATGCACGGACGACGTCGGACCATTGTGCATTTGTGAGGTATTTTGCCGATGATGATTTTATCATCTTATTGCTCTATGTTGATGATATGCTATTAGTGGGTCGGAATGCCACTAGGATAGCGGAGTTGAAGCGCAAACTGGGCGCGGCCTTCTCTATGAAGGATTTGGGCGCAGCGAAGACTATTCTTGGGATGGAGATCAGCCGAGAGAGAGAGTCCAAGCTGCTACACTTGTCCCAAAAGAAGTACATTCACCGGGTACTTCAGCGTTTCGGGATGGACGGGTCGAAGAAAGTGAGTTCCCCCCTCGCGGCTCACTTTAAGTTCACTGAGGAGCAGTGTCCATCTACCGAGGACGAAAAGGAAGATATGGAGCGGGTTCCATATGCTTCAGCTGTGGGAAGCCTGATGTATGCTATGGTGTGTACGAGGCCAGATATTGCTCATGCAGTTGGTACGGTTAGCAGGTATCTTTCGAATCCTGGAAGGGTACACTGGAGTGCGGTCAAGTGGATTCTACGATACCTTCAGGGCACTGCCGGTTGGAGACTTTCCTTTGGTGGTGACGAGCCGAAGCTGGTCGGGTATACCGATGCTGATATGGCTGGAGATGTAGACACGAGGCGGTCGACTTCGGGCTACGTGATGATGTTTGCGGGAGGAGCAGTATCGTGGCAGTCGCGGTTGCAGAAGTGTGTTGCCTTGTCGACGACGGAGGCGGAATACATTGCGGCGACGGAGGCTTGCAAGGAGCTGTTATGGATGAAGAAGCTGTTGCAGGAAATGGGACTGAAGCAAGAGCAGTATACTTTGCTTTGCGACAGTCAGAGTGCTATCCACCTTGTGAAGAATCAGACGTTTCATAGCCGGTCCAAGCACATCGAGACCCGGTATCATTGGATACGGGATGTGGTTGAGAAGAAGGACGCGGAGCTTGAGAAGGTGCATACAGACGACAACGGAGCTGATATATTTACGAAGATTCTACCAAGGGGGAAGTTTGAGTACTGCAGGCAGATCGTCGGGATGACGACGTCCTCCTCATAGTTGTGAAGGGGGAGATTTGTTGGAGTGGGTGGGGTTCCCAACCTATGTGGAGAAGACCCCGGAGTGCGACGAGCGCCGTTCGTGTGTCGGAGAAGCTCGGGAAGTGGGCGACGTAGAGTCGCTGCTGCTGTTGCTGCCCAGGGGGAGATTCTGGAACAGGGGATCCGAGTTCGGGCCGAACTCGGTCCCATGGCGAGTTCGGGCCGAACTCGGTCTGGCCACTCCAGTACTGTGGGGTGAGGTTCTGGATGCTTGACACAGAGTTCTGGCCGAACTCTGTGTCGTCGGGGGCTGAAGCAGATTTTAGGATGAGTTTTCATCATTGGATCTAATCCAACGGTCCAGGTTGGTTGCGGGATTGGGGAGTTATATTGAGTTTTCTCAACCCTAATTCATAATTGCAAGTATTGGGCAACACAAGTTTGAGAGAGAAGGAGGCAAGAGTGCCATTGCAACTTCGGAGAAGAAGACGGAGGATTGAAGGTCGTTTTCGAAGGAGATCGTGTTTCGGGTAATCTCTACTCGTCGTTCTCGCTCTTCGTAGCCTTGTAATCATTGTTCTTGTCTCTGAGTGTTGTGGGGATCCGATTTGGATCGGGAGGAGTTTGTAGAGGGTGTAATTCTTCTATTCCATTAGTGGAGGCTTCTCAGGGTTGGACTCCGATCGTCCCGTGGTTTTTCCCGCAAGGGTTTCCACGTCAAAAATTCTCTGTGTCTGCGTGATTGTTGTGTGTGCTTGTTTTTGGGTTCGTGCGTTGTTTGCTCGGTCCTCTCGCAGGTACTCTCCGGTTTGGGGAAAGGTTTCCGCGCTTCTTTCCCAACACTCTGTCCCTGCTCCTCGCAACTCCAATGACCATTTTTGATACTGAAAGCTATCTGTAGTTTCCATGATCTCGAACATCGGCCACCTTTCTCTTTCGACCAGACGTGGATCTTTGATTCAGGGATCTTAGCCAATGACTAGCTTGCTACCCCGACTCATAATCTTCACAACTAATGGCATCAATATCCCACTCCATAGAAAATCTGCACATTGCCTCTCTATCTTCTTGGTGACACTAGTGGAATTGATCACGGCATTAGCCAGTATAAAGCGATGGCCGCGACCTACACGAACTACTAGTTCGATTCGTCTTTCAAAAGAGAGCATTGAACTTGCCACCCTTCAAGTCTAGCTTGTCTAAATTTAACCAATCCTTGACAATCAGCCTCATTTGCATAGTTGATAGATAGAGGAAGACCAATATATCGGATCGGGAGGACTCCTTCAATGTCAAGTTGATCTCGGCAAATCTCCAAGTCATGTTAAAGAAAGCCCTACTCTTGTTCTTGTTCAACTGAAGTCCTGGCCAATGTCCAAACTCTTCAAGCAAATTAGTAAGCGATGAGATACTCTTGACTGAAGGCTCAACAAATACCAAAAAGTCGTGTGAATAAATCAAGTGAGATACAATAGGATTAACCTTCTTTAATAAGGGGAGATCGGGCCAAAGAACATAACATCCTCCATCAGACACGTGGAAAATTCCATGACAATCACATACGGAAAAGGAGAAAGGGCCCTCTTGCCAAAGTCCATGATTACTGGAGAAGAACCCAAAAAACTGTCCTTTGATGAGAAGCGAGAATGAAGGAGATGAAATACACTTACTAACTCTTGCAATCCACCATAATGAGAACCCATAGCATCAGGTGGCAGACGAACTCTATGTTCACCTTGTCATATACCTTCAACAAATCCAGGTTTAAGTAAGCTTTACAATCGCCTTGTTGTTGAAATCTCGGATCAATTCGTGAGTCAACAAGTAGTTCTTCGCAATGGACCTTCCTTTTTACAAACTTCGTTTAGTTAGGCAATACCATATCTACATAATGTCTTCCATCTTGTCGCACGTAATACGAGTAATTAGCTTATAAATATAACAAAAATGCTATTTGGCTCCCAAAATATTTGATTGATGTCATCTTTCATTATGTGACATATGACATGGTTGCTGATATGGCAAAATTTAACGTTAAAATTAATATTAAATTAACATGATAATTAACATTAAGATTAACCTTAACATTAAAATTAATATTAAAATTAATCTTAATATTAAAATTAACATTAACATTAACATTAATATTAATATTAATATTAACATTAACATTAATATTTTTTTGGGTAATTAATGTTTTGAGTTAAAATTTGCCATGTCAGCTGTTATGTCAACTCCCATATCAGATGCCACATAATGGAAGATGGTATCACCCAAATATTTTAGAAGCCAAATAACATAATTGTAAATATAATTACAACACGAGAGGGATCTTAAATTCCCCCAGCTAGTTCTCCCCTTGCACCTTCGCAATTAGCACAACAAATGTATGGTTCCTCTCTTTAAGAATTCGACTATTTTGGAAAAAGTCCCTCACCGGTTCTAGAACCTCCTGTTTTAGATCACCCCAATGCATCTCATAAAAGTACACCCCGAATACATCCGAACCTAGTGCTTTATTAGAGTCTGCCTGATGAATGATAATTCTAATTCTTCAACCTCCACTTGACGCCTCAAGATATCATTATCCGCCTCTGTCACCATCTTTTTGCATATAAAATAAAGAAACTCGGAGACATAATCATCTTGATTATACATATATATTGGTAAAAGCCGATTGCCTCTGATCACTTGACCTCCCTAATTTATAATCGCTTGGATTTTGTTAAGGTGTCGCTGAGGTTTGATTGTAGCATGGAAGAATTTGGAGCACATGTCCCCATTCCGAAGCCATGAGCACTTCGCCGCTCTCTGTAGGAGCTTTACTCCATCACGAATATACTTCTCAACTCGGCACTGCTCATGTAAACAAACTTCCTTATTAGCTAATTGTTCAGTTTCAGGCTCCGCATGCAGCTTATCATGTATGTCCCGCAGCTTGTCTTCCAACTGATAAATTTTGGTTTGGGCCTCGATATGTTCCAGCTCTTGTGTTGCTCAAGGTCCGATCATGTTGGTAAGAAATTCTTCTAACCGAAGCTCTGTTATTCCAAGTCCATAAGTACGTCTAGACCCGGCCATGCAAATCAATCCAGACCCTAGCAAGCATATCTGTAAATTCACCAAAATTGCCTCCGGAATACTCCTACCCCAACCTTCTCATGAGGGTGAAAAATATCATTAAAATCCCCCACTAAAACCATAGGCCAACTATATCTCATATGGTCCCTAAGGTCGATATAATCCAGGTAGATGGGACATATACCACATACCTCAACCACTTGTGCCAAGGATCCCTCCAGAGGTTGTATGTTCGAGCAACGGGAGAAGCACTTCAAATTCTTTGATGTGAGAATTAAAATGAGTTGGGTTCGGTGCAGCCTGAAGCGGACGAGATGCGGTCTGGATAGATGCGGTACGGCCCAGGTGCGGATGTGGTGCGATGCAGGTGGAGGAGACCTTCGGACTGGATTTGTAGGCCTTTGGACTGTAATTGTAGGTCTTCGGCCAAATATATATATATATATATATATATATATATATATATATATACACACACGTGCGTGCGCGTGTGTGTGTGTTATATTGGTAACATTATGCTCCGTGATAGCAATGTTTTACATTTGCAGATATTCTACGAATATATGAGCGAATTGCTATTTTGCGTTTTAATTCCTACTCCAACACTCCACAGGATGAAAGAGTCACGCCCTTTTAGGTTGAAAACTTCCAATGACTTCCCATTGAGGTGATTGTGAACAGCGTACAACTTAGACATGTCCTTCAAACATAAACATACTCATTCTTCAAACATACTCAGCATCCCGTCAGAGTTGTGCTATATAATACTGATTGTAGTTTTGTTATTATTAAATATTGCAAGACTGTAAATTCGTGTCCAAATCTGAACTAATCCATTGCAGTTCCTCTAAACTGATGCATCACAACTCCTGAGAGCCAATAGCGTTAGTAAAAATGACTCGAGGCATATCATTTCTATTGTCTCAAACTTCTAATTTTCTGCCATCATGAAAAAGTATCGCCAATGGACAATTCATCGGGATGACTCGAAGCGACTAGTCATCTAGGACCGGTCCTCGACTCATCGTTGGTAAACATCGATAGTTTTTTTGAAGCAATCAGCCTTGAGACCAGAAAAGTAGAATGTTCTGATTATAGTTACAAAGGACTACACAAAGAACTAACATGCTAGTCAAAAAAGATCATTCCTGACAAAGGAAAAAAAAAAGTAGACTAAGCATTGCAACATGCCACCATTAAAACCAACAGCAAAGTGAATTCATTGCCTTTAAAAACCCCAGGCCTCCCACTTTTGCAAAACCCTTCTCCACATGACCCCAGAATTTCGAACTCCTCCCAAAGTTCTGAAACCACAGGAAAAGGAAAAGAGAGGCCTACACCCAGGTTTCGTAAGTCCAACATTAAACCAAACATATCAACTACTAGTAAATTAAAAACACCCCTAAGCATAAGAAACCAAGTTTTCCTTTGGCCAAGGCTTCAAGCATCAGACCAGGCTGCGTAGACTGGCATCTGAGCAATGGGCATCCACGAGCTCACCGGAGCAGGACTGATGAGCTGCTGAGGCTTGCCGAACAGCACCGAGAGGCCGCCGCCTCTATCCGGACTCTCCTCTCTCGAACTGCTCAAGCTCGTCACCAGGGACGACGAGTTTGACACCTGGTTGTTACCCAACTTGCCCGAATCGTGCACTGCCTCGTCGCCAACGTAGCCATACGGCAGGCTCAGAAGGTTGCCAGCAGCAACCGACAGCTGGTCGTTCTCCTCCGCCAGGGTGAGCTCCATGCAGCTGTTGTGGGCTATTGCCGCCGCGTCGTCGCTGCCAGCCTCTATAGCCTTGTTCCTCCGCACGAGATCGATGGACAGCAGCGTGCTGCTCGCCATGATCTTGTCCACGTCGTACCTGGTGATGTCGAAGTTGGTGACCGCGTTCAGACCGCGGAATTTGATCGCGGCGATGTCGTAGGCCTCTGCTGCTTCCTCTTGAGTACCTGAAGATTTCGTCAGCAGAACAGTTGCAATCACTTGAACCAAAAGCGACTAAAACGAAAAAAAATGTTCAAATTTATTGAATGTTTCTTTACGCGCTAATTGTTGAGCGCAACTAAGCAATCGCTTAAAAGCTAAAGTGTTGCTTGCGCACTCTTTTAAAGGGCTTCTGGAATCATGAACCATAATGTACTATGTGCTAGGACACTACAAGAGCTCGCGAGGAATCTCCTAAAGCAAAAGTAGTCTATTCGAGCCTGAGCGAAATCCTTGGAACTTACTGAAGGTTCCTAAGTAAAGATCTTTGTTCCCCGAAACCCTTCCGATCCGGGCTTGCCACCTCCCGTGCTGGTGATGCCTACAGCACAACAAAACAACGACAACTAACACAAATCAGAGGCTTTGTCTACTTTGAAAACGCATGTCCCATAGTACACTTCTTCTCCAAGAACAAAACAATACTAACGAAGACCTCGTCACGCCGCGATACATCGAAGCGCCTCTCGAAAATCCACTACTCTTCCTGCAGTAGTTAGTATACATAACAAGCATGAGATATTGTATCAAAGAGTGGAATATAATGGGGAAGAAAATAAAGAAGAAGCAGAGTTCTACCTCCTCAAGTGGGCCACATACTCTTGCCTGGTCATGTTCTTCATTTCTTCAAGCTCATCTTGATAATTATCCACCTTCATTCATGAAGAGTTCACATTTAAATCCCCAAGTTTTTTCACAAAATAAAAGTTGTTGAAGTTTCAAGAACTACAAACTAGTTGATCAAACATACAGGGAAGTTGATGTGTGTGGAAGGTCCCCAGTACTTGAGTGCTGCCAAGTCGTAAGCTCTTGCAGCTTTCTCCTCCATGTCATATCCCCCTAAATAAGCATTCAAACATGTCAACATTGGTGGTTCTTGATTATAAACAAACAACATTGATGTTAAAGAGGCTTCAAAGTACAGAGATGAGTGGCATACCCAGATAAACTGCGAGAATATTAGTGAATGTTTCATTAATTTGGTGATAAATCCCCCAATGCGCAAGAAAGAACAAAATTAAGTTATAGACGTCACGAAAACTTGTTCATGTAAGAAGAATGATTCGTAGCTTGTCTATTTGTTCTACCACCAACCTTGTCTTCCTTTCCTTGTCTGGCCTTCCTTCTTGCAGCTGTTGTCCCAAAGATGGGCTTCGTATCTACCAGTCCATCTGTGTCTGATACAAAAGAGGAAGAAAAAAAGAGAGAGAACGTTAGTACACAAAAAAAAAAAAAAAAAAAAAAAAAAAACACACACACAAGAAAAGAAGGAAGCAAGAAGAATGCAGAGATGCTAACCGACCTGGTGACACCTCTATACTGAGAAGTCCTCTGTCCGAACGTGTCGATGGACTTCCTATGGACCGGCTGCTTCTGCGCTCCCTTCCCGGCACCTCTCTTCTTCGTTCCGTCCTGGGCTGCGGCGTACTCGTTGGTCGTCGCGAGCGACATCTGCTGCGCAGTGACGCAGCTGGACTGGGTCCCGGGGCTCATGGACAGGCTCAGGGGGTGCAGGTCGGCGTAGCCGACCTCGGCATTGAGCCCGTGAGCAGCCCAGTTCTTGAAGCCCGGTATGCCATCGCCGCCGCTCCCCATTGGCTCCTCCTCCAGCACTGCTTCCTGGTACAGACCTTCGGGGAGTGGCTGGAAGTAGGAGAAGTGAGGCCTGAAGTGCTGCTGGTGGTGGTGGAGGAGGTCCAGAGGGTGGTGGCTCCTGCTGCTCTCGGCAGCCTCCGGGGTCTGGCTGTAGTACATGCTGTCCAGGCTGAGAGCCATTGCTTCATTGTCATTGCTGGTGGCGTACTGGTGATGGGTCCCCATGTTTGGACCACAGCCTAGGAAGTCCTCCAGTTTTGGAGATGGAGATGGCACCATTCCTTCACAAAGAGTGAGTGAGTGAGTGAGTTTTTAGAAGCTGTTGTTTGTTTGGAAGCGAGAAGAAGAGCATATGCTTGGTTGGAAAAGAAAAGAGAATATGTTCAAAAATAGAAAAAGAGAGACAGAGAATGAACGGACATACCAGCAGCACCACCAACACCATCCTGGTGTGATCTAGAGAGAGCCTCCATGATGCAGAGGGAGCCATCAGACTTGAGTGGCATGACGGAGAGCTGGTGGGAGTAGAACCCTCCTCCATTCTCTCCTCCTCCAACTCCATAGCAGAGCCCCGAGCCGCTGAAGTGAGGATGAGGAGGAGATGGGAAGAAGCCGGTTTGAACTGCGGAAGCAACAGTTGTGGTGGCAGTGGCCGTTGCTTGTGTTTGTTGGTTTGACTCCATGCTCATTTGAGGGGAGAGAGAGAAGCCCAGCCAGTTGCTGCTGTTGTTGTTATGATTGTTCATTGATTTCATCTCTTCCTTTTTTCCGCAGAACAACAACAACCAACAACACCAATGCCGAAGGTTTTTGCTAGCGAATGCTCAAATGTGAGACAGCTCAATCATTGAGGAGTACACACGCTAATCATACACGCTCGCTCCCTCCTCCATATACATTTGAGACATGGGTTTTTGTGTTTGTAAAACCTCTTCTCAATGCTTCCTCACAAACTCACTGTGGAAGAACATGCATGGGCGGTGGCAGAAGAATTGAGGAAGAACAAGCGAAGTCCCTCCCTCTTTAAATTGAAAAACCCAATGGAGGATCACACTACTCACTGCTTGCAACTCTCCATCATCCATAGGGATTTGTGTTCTGAGAAAGTCCATGTCTTTGTCTTTCCCTTTTCCTTCATTCCCCCCTTACTTTTTGTTATGAGTGCTTAAACCCTTATAAATGAGCTCTCAAAGCCTCGGCTTTGTCCATAACCAACAATGAAAGCATTATATATATATATATATATATATATATATATATATCTATCGGGAGCCCTAACCGCGGAGTCCCGTCGTCCTCGACCGTTGGATCGAGCGGACGCGCATGCGGGTCCTGCACGGACCCCTGATCCAATAGTACAGGAGGACGGAACTGTGACGGGACTTCACGAACGGGACTTTTGATCCGCGTCATATATATATATATATATATATATATATATATATATATAGCAAATGACCGCTAGCCTAGTGGTTGAGAGAGATGCATGCGGCCCAAGTGGTCAGGAGATCGATTCTCGGTGGAAGCGTTCGCCATATTTACCTTCTTTCATATATATATATATATATATATATCTATTGAGAGAGATGCATGCGGCCCAAGTGGTCAGGAGATCGATTCTTGGTGAAAGCGTTCGCCATAATTACCTTCTTTCATATATATATATATATATATATATATATATATATATATATATATATATATATATATATATATATATATATATATTACCTTCTTCATTTTTTGTATCTCCATTTTAATATTCAATAGATGGAGATTAAAAAAATCGAAAATGTGGATCCACGTATATATCTATTGAAGAAGATAATATATATATATATATATATATATATATATATATATATATATATATTTTCAATGGAGGGGTTTGCTGTTGCATGCTAAAAAAACACGGGCAGTTGTCAGAAGGTCCAAAACAGGGGCTACTTTTCTTTCACAGTCTCATCTGTTGGCCATTAGATATTGTGATAGATTTTTGACAAGGAGCCTACTGGTCCAACCAGTCACTTCACAACAGTACTCCCTCTGTTTATAGCCTACTACACTGCAAGTCTGCAACAAAACAATTCAAAGCACCCCTCCCACCTCCTCTTCTTCTTAATATCGGTTATGTAACAAAAGGATTCATAAAGAGTGTTTTGAACAACAATCATGAGAGGAATAATTAAACCAGAAGCTTTGGCTTGTGGCTAAAACAGCACATTCCGTAGGTTTTTGAACCCTGTTCAAAAAAGGTGGGATGTGGGTCTTTGATATATTCCTGAAATGATGACAAAGTGCCCAAAAACAATGAGGAAAGCTATGCTTATTTGTGCGGCACACTAGAATTATTAGTACAAATCAATATCCTTATAGTTTAAAAGCAAGTGAAGGTCCTAATGAGCACTTGTCTCTCTTTTAGAGATCCTCAGCAATTGTTTTCGAGTGTGTTACCATGATGTAAGCCAAGGAGGGGGGCTTTGATTGAGGCAGCTTGTGCTGCATGCATGGTCACACTCACACACTAGACAGATAGTCTTCGTAGAATCATTCTGGTTGGTGGAAGGAAAAAAAGTAGGTACCAACCAGAACATCCACATACATAGAAATTTAAATTTGTAACAAGAAATGTATATGTATTCCCAAATCCAAATCCCTCCATCTCTCTTTTTTTTTTTTTTTTTCTCCTCTTGATTATTGTAATGATTACTTAACAATGCTGGCTACATCTCGCAAAACCACTTTTGCCATGAATGATGACCTCTCAGTTTCAAGCAATGCCATTGCATATCACTCTCCACCAGCCTATTTTGGGGAGTAGGGAATTAGGAAGGTGTGGTGAATTTAGTTGGTTGGTAGATTGTTGTCACCATCTGCTACTTATTTCCTACTTTGGTCAATCCTTCTCTTCCCTTGTAAGCAAAAGGGTTATAGCCCAGACCATACGTACCAAAACTGAACATGCCAATATCAGACAAGAAGAAGAATGTGGGAAGAAATCAAATGTTACATATGTAAGCTACTGTTCTGTGTATTCATCTCTTCGCCATCATAAATGGGCTATGTTGACTTGGTAAATTCTTAATTGTTGAAGGAGACATTTATATTTAGTAGCCAACTGTGTAGTCCAGACTGTCTAGCGAGCATATAGGCTGAACTGAGCCATCTGCGTTGATAATTACTGAGTTATGGAAGATGTATAACAAAGTATGAACTAAGGTGTTTACAAGTTTCCTAATGAACTGAGCAAACGACGGTCACCAAGGATGAAATCAAAAATACGATCTCAGGTGATGGATTGGAGTAGACTAGGTATGGACTGACTTATATAAAAAAATTTAAAATTTTAAAATATGGAAAAAAAAAAGAAGGAAACAAAATTCTAATATACATTGTGCACAACTCTATTGGCCGGTGGTAACTAGCTTGAGTTACATGATAAATTCTAACATACAGTTCTTAATTGGCTAAACTTATTGGCCAAAGGATGGTTTAGCGTTAACGCTTGTAGTAAGTGAAGGGAGTTCATACTTCAAAGGATGGTTCCTTTCCCTTCCATTCCGCGAACCAAACGGAAATCACTTTCCTTTTTCAACTGGGAGATTCTGCGAACCAAACGAGGCCTTAAGGTGTACCTCACAAGTTTACATAAATGTATGACATCCTCCACTTTTGACGGTTTTCGTCCAAAACGAACGGTCAACCACTTTGACCAATTTTTTTGGACAAAAATGTTCTCGTCTCCTTTTGTGTGTCCTCCCCTCCCCGTCACACGTGGCTGCCCCCCTGCCCGTCATCCCGTGGCTGCCCGCCCCCCTCTCCGTCACCTCGCCGGCGTGCCTCCGCTCCCACCCCAACACCCCCCCCCCCCCGGCCATCACCACCACCACCCCCACCACCATCATCACCACCACCATCAACCATCATCACCACCACCGACACCCTCCCCCTCCCCCCCCTCCCGCTCCGCCCCCCTAGCCTCCACCGCCGCTGCTGCTGCTGCTGCCGCGCGCTACTGCGGCTGCTGCTGCTGCGGCGGCGGCGGGTAGGAGACGGAGCGGGAGGGGGGGGGGGGAGGGTGTCGGTGGTGGTGATGATGGTTGGTGGTGGTGGTGGCCGGGGGGGGTGCGATGAGGTCGGGGAGGGGGGAGGGGGGGAGGGACGGCGATGCCGTGGAGGGGGGCCGAGCACGACGGGGGGAGACGGATAGTTGACGCGGGAAAGAGGACAACGGACAGGGAAGTATTTTCGTCCAAAAAATTGGTCAAAGGGGTTGACCGTTTGTTTTGGACTGAAACCGTCAAAAGTAGGAGGTGTCATACATTCATGTAAATTTGTGGAATGCACCTTAAATAAGCATAAAATAAGTGGGGTGCCACGCAAATTTTTTTAAAAAAATAGGCACTGAAAAAGAACAAAATAGCTGACTGTGGTACAATAAATCAATGTGCACTATTTGAATCAATATTCACTCACACTTCAAAGTTTGTTCGGACCTAATGTAACTTGTAAAAAATGGTGTAAAAATAACTCTTATCTCCTGAAAATAATTTTTAATATTAAAAATATATAATAGTACTTTGGAAGTGAATAAATTCATAATTTTATATTTCAATGTTAAATATGAAGACCGTAAAGAAGTAAAAAATATATATAATAATAACAAAAACTAACTAATTAGTCTGAGCTCTCTAGCCCAGCGGTAGTGGAGCAGACACCCGAAGGGGCCGACATGGTTCGAGCCTCCCGTGTGTGCGTGGAATTTAAAAAAAAAAAAACTAACTAATTGTATAACTATTTAAATAGTTAGCTATTAATTAATGGTAATTTATTTTTAAAATTTAAGGAATAACAATTAATATAAAAATTTATTTTATAATGTAACTATATTGTCTTAGATAATATTACTAGCTCAAGAATGAATATTACCAACTATTTTATTAATTATCTAAATAAGTAAGTAATTATATATATATATATATATATATATATACTCTCTAGCCTAGTGGTAGTGGTGAGGCATGTGGCCTGAGTGGTCAAAGAGATCAATTTCCGGTGGGAGCGTTCGCCACAATTACCTTCTTTATCTCTTTGACCACTCAGACCACATGCCTCACCACCACCACTAGGCTAGAGGGTATATATATATATATATATATATATATATATATATATATATATATATATATATATATTGGTGTCCACTTCTTACCGGAGCTTGGGAGTGAACTCCCAAGGTGGCTTGAACCCGTGCCATCCACATTCCCAACGGACTACGACCTCGAGACACACACATATATATATATATATATATATATATATATATATATATATATATATATATATATATATATAATGAAATATTTAAAATTAACCGAACACTTCTCTCCACATCTGCCAAATAAATGGTGGTGGATTAGTGTTTTTTTTTTAAATCCAATATGCTGAAAACAAGAAGTAAAAAATAACGGCATAATTTTGTCTCCATATCTTGATTGAGCCAAACACCTGTATTTTTACCTCCAAACACATTCGCACATCTATTTCCATTAATTACTTTCCAAACACCCCCATTGTGATGGTAATGGATATGATTTACTTTTGACATACAACAAAACATTTCTTTGATTTCTAATGTGTTGTTTTGCACTTAAAAATAGCAATTAATAAGAGAGAAACCGGAAAAGAAATCCCCATGTATTCAGCAACTATTCATTTTTAATACATGAGAGATATTTATTAATCTCTCTCCTCGCCTTCCTCTTAACTGTTTCATCAATCACCTCCTACCTCTTTTTATGTCAAGCGAGCCTAGTGTAGTTCACACGGGGCAAAATTTTGTCATTATGAACGGGATTATACTTCACTTGAAGTTGTGGTTATATTCTGCACGTTTTTTATCTGCATTTTTTCTTACTTTTTAAATATACACTTGTGTAATAAATTTACTTTAGAATACTGTAAAATTTATCAAAATAAATTTATTTTGAGATGGTGAACATTTATTATAGTTGAAAGTGTGTAATTATTAGAGCTGGTAATTATGTTAATAAAAGAGGTATGTAATGTACATATTTTGCTCTTAATTAATTTAAGCATATTTTGATATATATAAGATTGAAGAAGGACACTTTTGGAACATAAAAATTTCAATGTGAAGCCGAAAATTTTCTAATATATATGTACTAGTATATATGTACGTGCATTGTCGTATTTTATACTATTTGTGAGACTTCTCTCACAGTATCGGTATTTGTATATAGATACATATTTTATACTGTATTCTGCATTTTTTGGGATTTCGGAGTACCAGAAGAAAACTTAATTTTGAGATTTTACTACTTGGCCGGCGTACCGCCGGTATACTGTCCAGGAGATAGTTTTACTTTTTAGATATTTTTTTATTTCAGATATTTTCATGAATAGTAAAGATACATTCTATTATCTATTGGTTTTCTTCTGAACAGTCGAGATTAATCCTAATCGAGTCGCGAAACCTTATCTTTTAAAAGTTTCTTTTTTACAATCTTTCTCCATTCTTCTTCTCTTCTCGTTTCCTCTCTATTTTTCTTGTGAGCTAGGAGCTTGGTCTCGAGGCCTCAGAGTGTGCTTTCTGAACCCCTCTTGGTGGTGGAGTTGAAGAGTTAGGCTTTGAGCTATATTAGACAAGTATGTCTTGTCGAACTACTGGACGAATATTATTTTTACTGTATTTTATTTTCTATTGCTTTGATAGTGCAGTATTGCCTAGAACTTATTTTACTAAATATGTTTCTCTCGAGATTCTTATCATTTTGACCGTCTCAGAATTTGATCTGAGCTAGGTTTTGATTTCTTGTGAAATCCTAATTTTTTTTAGTAGAAAAACTCTATATCGAGAACGATACCGGAGTACTTGCCATGAGACTTAGTATATGTGATATACATGACCTTCCTCTAGTATTGTTTTCATGGTTATACTTGAATTCTACAAATTTAGCGACAAGATTTAGTTTCTGGAACTTGTTTCAATACTTTAGTGTTACTTTTCGGACACAAACAACATACCGCCAGTATACCAGTGTATACCGACGTCATACCAATTTGTGGGTCCTTTTTAAGTTAAAAATCTGCTGTTACAATTAACGGTATACCGCCAGTGTATTGGTCTGTACCGTCGGTATACCGATCATGTGCATCATATTTTTTCATCAAGTTTTGTGTCCCAGTTGTCCGCTATACCGAAGTATACCGCTGGTACACCGGAGTATATCGCTGGTATACTGGAGTATACTGCTAGTATACCGCTAGGATACCCAAGTACGTACGTACATGCTACATAAAAAACCCTCATTTCTGAAGGCAAGTCTTTCTTGGAAAAAGCCATTGGCTGTCGAGAATAGTCTTTTCCGAGCAGGGGCGGATCCAAAGGGTGGTTGGGGTGGGCTGTAGCCCACCCCAAAAAAAAATTCATTCTTTTTTTTCCTTATAATTTTTTTATTTTTGATTTTTTTATATGGACTAGTCCACTTCTAGCCCACCCCAATTCATCGTAGCCCACCCCAGTTTCAATTTCTGAATCTGCTCCTGTTTCCGAGGGTAAATGGCCGTCGTACGCCCTCGGAAATGCTAGCGTCGGAAAAAAATATTTTTTCGACCAACTGTCGGAAATGTAATTATTTACGATAGGAGATGACCCTCGTATTTATTTTTCTATTGTCGTAAACAAGCTTTATGAATATAAGAAGAATGATATTTGCGATGATAGCACGCCTTCGCAAATAATGAATTGGTTATGACAAACAATTTATTTTCCGACAATGTGTTTTCGACAATATGTGTTTCTCGGAAATACTATACGATACAAGTTTTATTTGCGACCACGCAAAAAAAAAGAATAAATCTTCTCGAAAAAAGATTGCAAGATTATTTCCGATAAAAGGAGATCCTCGAAAAAGTTTATAAGATTATTTTCGATGAAAGGAGATCATCGAAAATATTTTTTTGCAATTGCTAAAGTAGTCAAAAATTAAAATTTTTGTAGTCGAAATTATGTTTTTCCGATCACAATAGCAATTGAAAAAAAAATGGACATAAAAAATGGTTATTTGTCATGATGATTACTAATTTCAATAGAATTAATTGTCGTAAAATAGAATCACTTTTCTCATAAGGTGTTAAATGGTAAAAAATGAATGCATTAACAACTTGAATAAAAGATAATGTTATAATCATTGATTGATATTAAAAAAGAAACCAATGTATATTAAGTACAATAAACTTGTAATGTCAAATCTAAAGAAAATTTCAAGCCTACATATAACAAAGTCAATAATATTATGAAACTGGAGCTTCTTGAATTATTCTTCAAAGTC
The DNA here is from genome assembly GCA_029216955.1 of Iris pallida. Lineage (NCBI taxonomy): Eukaryota > Viridiplantae > Streptophyta > Magnoliopsida > Asparagales > Iridaceae > Iris > Iris pallida. The sequence continues at coordinate 46,173,676 of JANAVB010005597.1, forward strand.
ATTGCTAAGATTAGCATCCGAATCATTACTTCCAACATCATCCTGTTACAAGAAAAAAAAATTCCAATAAGAACTCATGTAATTTAAATGGAATTACGATTTAAACTCAACTCACAATTTATAAAATTGTAAAGAAATGTACATACCACATTTGGTGATTGCCTCGCACTATGTTCAAAATTTTGGATGGTGTTTAACAACATTTGAAATTGTTCTTGTAGAATGCTTAATTGACCTTTCATATCTTTCATCTCATCTTTTAATTGTTGATGATTTCTTCAAGTTCAACACATCTACGCTTCTTGCAATTTTGGCTAGATGAATACAAATCTTTACCATTCAAACCACCCCCCAATCCAAGTACACGACCATGACTAGGTACAATCACCTCTCTATATATGTCCCAATCATTCACATTCAGATTTTCCTCTTCAGCAGTACTTTTTTGTTTTCCATCATTTCCTACAACACAATAAAATGTACTATAATCTTATATAACATATCGATCGAATATCACAATCATACACAAAATCAACAGAGTATGGTATTCATTTAAAGAACACAATGAAGAGTGAAAAGATAGCTAACGTACATATATTTCTTTTGTCTTCTCACTTTTCCAGCTTTCTCCTTCGCCATCCTTTCCCTTACTTACATGAAACTTCTTGAAACAATCAATTGGACTGGGTTCAATTCCAGTTCGATCAAGCTGTTAAGAGAAAAAATATATTATTATTTTCTTATTATATTAAGCTGCCATATATATACAAGAAAATATACAATATACAAAATAAATTTGGGAGCATTATGCTTTTATACCTCAACTTTTTTAACATTTGGCAAAGGAAACTGAACCAGTAGTGTGCACAATTGTTGATTTTTCTGTGTTAGTTTTGTTTGAATTGCTTTGATCCTGCAAAATAAAATAATTCCTCCTTTGGATTAATCTACCATTCAATAAAATAATTCATAATAAGTCCAGAAAAAACTACTAGTCATGTCATGGAAATAATTCATGTGAATGATTAATATACCATTCAATATAAAAACTCTACATCTAATATGTGAAAGTCCATGCCATGCTATAAGAAATGACTTAAATTGATATGTGAAAGTTCAAGTTCATTTACCTGCCATTGGGAATTTAACCATTCATTAACCATTGCGTTACATACTGTAAGATCAGGTACATTTTTTGGACGATTAGCATATCTCTCTCCAGTGCTTTTATACTTTTCAAATATTGGTTTTCTCAAATTCTACATCCAGTCAGCATAATTTCTTTTAATATGGTCAGTGAATGCAGCCTTCAATTCTTCATTTGAGCATGTGTAAGTATAGCCAGATTCCTTAAACCTATCAAACAATACATCCAATTCCTCTTTTGGGTATTTAGAAAAGTATACCCATGGCCCTTTAATCTCTTGCTTGAACAATACACCAATATTCCTCACAGCTTCAGTTGTAATAATCCTAGGTATTAAAATCACATGAGCATGTTATAAATTGAACAAAATAACTAGTAGTAGAAATTTGACAAGCAGGGTTAAGAATGCAACAAGCATTAGGCTACATATGAAATAACTAAGATCAATGAACAAGTAGCCAACTGAATCCTGCAATCCCAAAGGACATGTAGAAGCCCAACTAGTTTAGTCTATGATATACAAGCTTTGCAGGTTAATTTTTACCCAACCACAGGTGTTTCTTTTGTTTCTTTGTAACTTTTTGGAATATTTCTCTATATCTCTATCATGCACACAACCACACAGGCATATGTATTGTAATTTCTCAACGTTTTAAGACATATATCTATTTCTGGGAATTCATCATGTTATAATTTGTATATATCACATTGATGAAAATTTGAAGTAGATAGTGGACACAAGAGAAGTTGTTTCATTTATATGTTTCAGGCCTGCCTTGTTTGCTTCTTTTTGTTGCTTTCATCTGTTGAATGGTTATCTCAGTATTTAGCTGATGGCAAAATGAATTGTAAACACAGCCCATATTTAGCTAATGGCAAAAGAGATGAATGCATTTCTTCCATCAATATGGGTTGATTTTGAATGCATTTCTTCCATCAATATGAGATGAAAAGCGAAAGAATTACAGTAAGAGAGAATAAAACAAAAGCGATGAATGCATTTTTTCAAAATTTCTGATTTCTCAATATGGAAACAGACAACCCATATTTAGATGTGGCAAAATGTAGGTAAGATGAGTTAAAGTATCATACATATGTTTGTAACCAGCAAAGGGGCATATTTAGAGTATAAGACAGAAAAGTATCAGTCATATTTAGAGTATAAGAGGAGTTAAAGTATCAGACATATTTAGAGTATAAGACAGAGTTAAAGTATCAGACATAAATATAGTATAAGGCAAAGGGGCATATGTTTGTAACCAGCAAGACAATGTTCAGTTTACCTCTTATATTCTCCTGTAGGCGTTCTTCCAAGCCAGACAAACTTGCATAAGTCATTCATTGGTTAGGCGTCTATCTTAGCCTAAGCATCTCACTTATAATTATGCAAGCATATTCCTGCTTGGCATGGTAGGTCCGCATTATTAGTAGCACTAACAGTCACGTACATGCAGCCTTCCTGAAAAGTAGATAGTAAGCTTGTTGCTCTTTATATCCACTAACAGTCGCACTAAAAGTCGCATACATGGCAGCGACTATCTAACTATAACCTCAACTATTACATTTAAGCTTGTTCCTCTCTATATCCACTCTTTAACTCAGTTTTTTTTACAATATTGTATACTAGACCAGACTGATCTTGATTTGCAAAAAAATATAGTTAGACAAGTAGATAGTAAGGACTTGTTTAGATAGTCGCATAACATTATATCAAGGTTCACTTCATAAAGAAACAAAAACATAGTTGAAATTAGATCTTCACATATCTTAAGATCTAGTAGCATAAAGAAAGTGGCCCTAGTTGCAAGAATAGTAATTTCCTATACAATTTACTTAGGAATAATGTCACACCATCAGGTCACTTCTTTCATGTTATTATATATCAATATGGGAACATATACTACAACAGAAAGAAAGAAAGAAAAAAAGATAAGAAAGGCCTTTAAAGACCATATAATTGTATATCGAACAATACTTCTGTCCCTTTCTCTACTTTTAGGGGTGTGTAGGTTGAGTGGTTGTGGGTAAGGTTTGACGCTAACCAATTCCAGCTAATGTATTGGGAGGTATAATTTCAAAATGGTATATACAAAATTGTATATAAACTCAACAAATGAGTTAGAGAATTTCAGAACATAATGAAAGGGTACTGCCATCAAAGAGGCTATACAATAGAAAATATGAGTTAATCTTTTTTACTTCATTAGGGGAAATCATGTTTTTGGAAATAAGAATCATAAGAGGTAGGCTATTTCGGTAATAAAATTTCAGATTCATCATTTTATATATTACATTTAGAAAATGACGAGATTACGTACAGGTTTATGCTTTTTCAGTATCAGCCATGAGTTTTAAGGCCGAGTTTCAGTCATATATGGTGGAAACGGATACATGAGCTTCAAGAATAAGCTTTCAGTAAGAATATGCTTTAATACTGTCTCACAACCAGTCATGTATGTTCAAGGCAAAGTATCAGTATCAGTATCAGTCATTAGTTTCAAGACAGGGTATCAGTATCAGTCATGTATGTTTATTGGAAATAGACGAAAAAGGCTTGGACTTGAAGCTGTCTTGAAACTCATGACTTGGGTATATGTATTAAAACTCATGACTGAAAAAGCTGTCTTGAAACTCATGACTTGAAGCTGATACTGAAGCTGATACCCTGTCTTGAAACTCATGTCTTGGACTGATACCCTGTCTTTAAACTCATGACTTGAAACTTACTGGAAACGGACTGAAAAAGGCTTGGACTTGAAGCTGATACCCTGTCTTAAAACGGATACATGAGTTTCAAGGCAAACTGAAAAGGCTTGGACTGAAAAATGTTACGACCCGCACCCACTGTGAGGGTACGAGAACGTAACAACGCCCAGCCTACACCGCAGTGTCGGCGGTAGAACGCTATCCTAGGTCACAACATCTAACAATATAAGCTAAGCAGTTTATACTCCCCGAATGGGGGTGACATAGCAGAAAATAAACTCAAACACAACTAAGGAAGAAGAAGCACGATATGATAAAGAACTCATGGAAAATACAGATGGTCAAATAGTCTAAGATAACATCTCAGCAGATATCCAGAGTACAAGGTCACAGCTACTGAATATGAAAGAATATATACAACCCAAATCTCAAACATAGAAATAAAGTCTAACTACTAGTCTCAAGACAACATAAGTAAGATAAAGCCTAACTAAGCTAGTCTAGGCAGTAGGGTAAAGTCGTCAGCTAGAGCTGTCCAGTAGAAGGTATCCACACAGGCCTCCTCCTCGTCCTCTGTAATATTTTCAACAGGTCCAGTCAGGATAGGAGCGAGTACAATACATCTCAATAGTTCATAGCAGGTTAGAAAATATAATCATGCAGTAAAGTAAAATATAGATACTGAAGGAAATACAGTATGTAAACAGAGAGAGAGTTGTAATAGAAATATCTACTATAAATAGAGACTAACAGTGGCTAGTGAGTCAGAGTACAATATAGACATGTAAATGGCATAGGATGATTCTGATGCTACACTATGGAAGGATTCTGATGCTACACTACTTGGATATTATTCACATGTCTACTTCTACTCTCCCGTACCCCCAATCAATACACAAGGATCCAACCAGGTTATGTTATGATTCTATGTAACGGCCCCCGAAGGGTGGTACATAGTAGTCCCATAAATGGGGATTCTGGGAAACCCAATAAATGGGATAAGGATTCAAGAAAAACTCTGTGATCATAAGAGTATATGTCACAAGTGATCAAAGAACCAACGAAGCATAGTGATACACCATGTAAGTGAAACACACAAAACATATAGTACCCGATGCCCCCTGAAGGGATAACATCTCAAGAAGGGATCCATATAGTACTAATCCGTGTGACCAACGTGACAGTATCAAGTAAAGTAATTTAATGCAGGAAAATAATTCTAAGCAGGATATGAAATGATCAGAGAATGTATTCGCCTGTATCTGAGGGTCCGGATGAAATGTACTGTCCGAGGAGAGGTGTCTGGCTCCTAATCAGAACAGCACAAGTCACAACAAGTCTAAAATGGTAAAATAAAGTTATACTATGCACTCTACATGCGTCTAGGTCAATCTAGGCCAAAGTCAACTCTTGGTCAACCCTAGAAGTCAAACCTAAGTCAACTATGGTCAAACTAGGTCAACAAGTCTAAATTAGGTCAAACTAGTCATTCTAGGTCTAACTAGTCCATTCTAGGTCTAACAGGGCAACACAAGTCCAATCCAGACTCTAAACTGACACACAGACACATCCATGGGCCATAGGCTATACCATGCCTATGAACCAACCATATTCACATAACACATGCCAATATATATCTAATATATATTACACATATTGATATAGCTATAATATAATATAGAAACACACATATAGGCTAACTATATACATATCACCCATACACTACATATATCCAAATTAATACATGATAGTACACACACATTAGCATATAGGTACCTATAGTATATCACATATATATAGGATACCTAAAAATGGAAAACTCACATACTCATAAGCATAGTGAAATAGGAAATGAAATGTGTTGTGTTCAAGTGTGGGTGTGTCACGCCCCAGAACCAGAATACTGGAGAGCGGGGGAATGACTCAGCCAGCTACGTATTACGGGTAGATGAATACCGTATAATACGATCAATGCTGTCTAACAAGACGAGGGGGTGCATACTACATGAAAGTCTCATATGGTCACTTCACATCTATTGTCTCAATCATTCAAACAAGAAACAGAAATAGAGAACATGTGAGATAAAGCAGTAAGGCGTCCCAAACGCTCAGTCAAAATGTTCTTGATATCTGGCTTTACAAAACACAGCCAGATGATGTAGTCAGTATACACAATTGTTATCAGCTGCAGCCTGACTTAGTTACAATTATGCAAAAGTAGGTACAAGACAATCCGACTAACATGTCGGTGCCAAACGGCAAAGTATAAAGTATTTAACAAAATGAGCGGAGAAGTAAGAAAACCCACTCGAGCCCTCCTGCGATCATCCCTCTAGTGTTGACCATCGTGGAGGTAGAAGTAAGCTGGATCCTCGGAGACCGGCTCTAAATCTGGCCATGCAAAACCAGAGAGGTTAGACCTCTAACAGCAAGTACCGCAAGGAAGCACGATATGAGGGATTAAAACCAGTAGTGAGAAAATATGATAAATAGATCTCTGCTTTCTACTGGGATTCACATAGTATCACGACACTTCGAACCAACCTCCCAACCAAACAAGGACAGAAGTTGGCACGTCATGTCCTGACATTCTGATCATCTCAGTTAGGTAACAGAGGACATACAGTACACAAACAAATTAATTTAAACGGCCATTCAACTACTACGGCTTGCTACTGTGAGTTCCAAGTTATCCTGGAATTATGTAATAGAGATTCCTCAGTTCTTACTATGTGCAAGCAAGGATAGTTTACCCAGTCAATCAATTGCGCCAATCATGAATTAGACGAGTCCCAGCGGGACGCCCGTCATCAATATACAATATACAATAGATAATATAACCAGATACCGCTCCCTGCCCGTGTGGCAGATTTGTAGTATCTGTGGGGACCAACCGGCCTGTCGGGCACTACTAGTCCCAAGAGGGCTGCCATGTAAGAACTCGGGAATCCATTCTCTCCATGCAATAATTATTTTATTTAACTTAATAGTCTCTACGTTAAGTGAAATCCCATGCCGTGGGTCATGGTCATTCAAATGAGTACTTTCGTACGGGATACGATATGCACAACTCTACAACGATACCAGTGTGGTTAGGTTGCAGGTCTTACATAGCGTAATGCAACAATCAAAACTAACCACGGAGTAATCATACCTTGACCATAAAGTACACATGCTGCTTTTATAAAATAAGTAAATAAATAAATAAATAAATTGAAGCCTGCATATGCCTGTATGTCGATATTCGGGATCAGCCAGTCGATTACAATAGTTCATAATTAATATGAACGTGTCTCATTCATTCAATTTAATAAGACGACTAGCCAGTCTCTTAGTTCCAACTAGGAACGCATGATCAATTATTAGTCGAAGTAACAGTCGGATCAATTCGTGATAAGGCATGAAAGTCAACTAGTATTAAGCATGATCGAGTCTATAACTAGCATAAAATAGTTGGTAACATATTCTTGAAGCCAAGAAAAAGATCTACAACTTTCATGTTGGAAGCTAGGAGAAATTCGGACAAGAAAACAGTCAAAAAGAGCCTCAAACAATCAAAATCAGCCAAAATCAGCCTCATGCGGCTCAAAAAATTCTTATGCGGCTCAAAATGCTCATGCGGCTCCAAAAATCCTTATGCGGCTCAAAATGCTCATGCGGCTCCAAAAATCCTTATGCGGCTCAAAATGCTCATGCGGCTCAAAATGCTCATGCGGCCAGAAAAGCTTATGCGGCCAGGAATGGTCATGCGGCCAGAAAAGCTTATGCGACCAAAAATGGTCATGCGACCAGAAATACTTATGCGGCCAGAAATGGTCATGCGGCCAGAAAAGCTTATGCGGCCAGAAATGGTCATGCGGCCAGAAAAGCTTAATGCGGCCAGGAATGGTCATGCGGCCAGAAAAGCTTATGCGTCCAGGAATGATCATGCGGCCAGAAAAGCTTATGCGGCCAGGAATGGTCATGCGGCCAGAAAAGCTTATGCGGCCAGAAATGGTCATGCGGCCAGAAAAGCTTAATGCGGCCAGGAATGGTCATGCGGCCAGAAAAGCTTATGCGACCAGAAATGGTCATGCGGCCAGAAAAGCTTATGCGGTCAGGAATGGTCATGCGGCCAGGTACTATTCATCGTTCCTGCCAAAATCAGGACAGATGAACATAGAAGTTTGACCAAAATTATTTTGGCCATAACTTCCTCAAATCAAGTCGAAATCTAACTTTTCAAAAGTCAAAATTGGGTAGAATTGAATTCTCTACAACATAGAACAATCAAAACATGGAAATGATGAAGTTTGATAGATCAAAAACCAAGAAAATCAAAAAGGGGGAAAACTTAGATCTACACAAAACTAACCATGGAAAACAAAAACTACAAGACCTAAACATATAGAGAAAGAAGAGACAAGCACAATAGACTAAAAATAAATAGGGATGCATGAAATTCTCCATGATGTGCAAGATGTACTTGCCTCTCACAAGTGGGTTAGGGTTTGGTAGAGGAGTAAATGTGAATGAATGAAGAGAGAGAATAAAAGAAGAAGTTTTATATCAATGTCAAGTGGATCTCCACCATTCATTCTCTCCACCAAATCCAAGCCATCAATTCCTTTCCATGTTGAACCAAACCACACCAAGTTGGTTTACCATGAACCGAAATGAACCAAGAGCCAAGAAAAAGCAGAAAATAAAATACAGAAAAATAATTAGCATGAAATTAAAAGAAATAAATATAAAATAAATACATGACAGATACTAAATAAATTCGGGCAAGCGGTATACTTATAAAAATATGCATTCCGGGAACGGAGAGTGACATCTCTACCCACCTTAGATAAATTCCGTCCTCGAAATTTCAAATCCAAGCAGATAGGAAAAACCGAGCTGATCTAGGTACAAGAAACTTGAGCAAGCAATCATTCTTCAATGTTTAACTAGCAGATAACATATCTATATTAACAATCTACGATATCAAGTAGTTCTATCTATGAGGTGACAAGCATGAGGGGTTAAGGCAATCAAGGTACACGGGAAGAAATATACCTTGTGAGTCAAACAGATGTGGATACCGTGATCGGATATCATCCTCACGTTCCCACGTTGACTCTCCTAATGAGTGATGACCCCAAGCAACCCGGATAAGGCTAATTGTTCGGTTCTTGAGTATCTTCTCTGTCCGGTCCAAAATGGACACCGGCTGCTCCTCGTAAGACAAGTTGGTACCAACAACCAACTCAGAATGATCAAGGATATGGCTGGAGTTCGATACATACCTTCGCAATTGAGATACATGAAACACGTCATGCACCTCTCGTAACAAAGGTGGAAGGGATAAACGATAAGCAACATCGCCTACCCTATCAAGGATAACGAATGGTCCTACGTATCGCGGACTCAACTTTCCGCGAACGCCAAATCTAATGACCCCACGGGTAGGTGAGATCCGCAAGAACACGTGGTCCCCAACAGAAAACTCTAGCGGTCTACGATGCTGGTCCGCCCAATGACGATGCCGGTCCTGTGCAACTCGAAGTCGCTCTCTAATTCCTTTGACCAATTCAACTGTCTGAACAATCATTTCTGGGCCTAACATCTTCCTCTCCCCGATATCATCCCATGCTAGTGGCGATCTACACTTCTTACCATATAGTGCTTCGAATGGCGCCATCTGGATACTGGCTTGATAACTGTTGTTGTATGAAAACTCAACTAAGTGCAGGTGGCTCTTCCAAGATCCTCCAAAATCTAGGGTACAAGCTCGCAACATATCTTCTAAAGTCTAAATTGTTCTTTCTGATTGCCCGTCCGTCTGTGGATGGTAAGCCGTGCTAAATCTTAACTTGGTGCCCAGACTATGATGTAAGCTCTTCTAGAAATATGATGTAAAAACGGGTATCTCTGTCGGACACAATACTGACAGGGACTCCATGCTGTCTGACTATCTGTTGCATATACAACTCTGCCAACTTTTCTGTAGATTGCCCTACTCTGAAAGGGAGAAAGTGTGCCACCTTTGTAAGCCGATCTACTATCACCCAAATAGCATCTTTACCACTTGGTGATCTCGGTAAATCGGTCACAAAGTCCATTGTGATGTGCTCCCACTTCCATTCCGGGATAGGAAGTGGCTGTAATAACCCAGCTGGCCTTTGCTGTTCTGCCTTCACTTGCTGACATACCAAGCAACGAGAAACGAATCTAGCTATCTCCCTCTTCATCCCGTTCCACCAGAAGTGCTGCTTGATATCTTGGTACATCTTGGTCCCTCCAGGGTGTATAGAATATTGGGAACTATGAGCCTCTGCCATAACCTCCTGTCTGATATCTCCACTGGGCACACATAGGCGTGATCCAAACCTAAGCGTACCATCTTCATGAATTCTCATCTCCTTCCTGAGTCCTGACTCACATTCTGCTCTAAGCTTCTGAATCCTTGGGTCCTGTGCCTGAGCTGCCTTGATCCTATCTACCAAGTCGGATTGAACTCGTAGACTCGCCAGAATTCCTACATCACTAGAAAGTATAACCTCGATGCCCATCTCCTGAAGGTCTTCTAAAATGTGCTTCTGTGTTGTCAACATAAATGCGCCGCCTCTCCTGCTAAGAGCGTCTGCTACCATATTAGCCTTGCCTGGATGATACTGAAGCTCCACGTCATAATCCTTGATCAACTCCAACCATCTTCTCTGTCTCATGTTCAGCTCCTTCTGAGTAAAGATGTACTTCAGACTTTTATGGTCCGTGTACATATCCACTCGATCACCATATAAGTAATGCCTCCATAGCTTCAAAGTAAATACTACTGCCGCCAACTCCAAGTCATGAGTTGGATAATTCTTCTTGTGGTCCCAAAGCTGCCTAGATGCATACGCTATCACCTTCCCATGCTGCATGAGGACACATCCAAGTCCTTTACCTGATGCATCACAATATACTATAAAATCTCCGGGTCCAACTGGCAATGTAAGAATAGGCGCTGATATCAACTTCTGCTTCAAGGTGTCAAATGATGCCTGGCACTCTGCCGACCAGATAAATGACACATCCTTCCGTGTCAAGCGGGTCATGGGTGCTGAAAGTCTTGCAAAATCTGATACGAATCTCCTGTAATATCCTGCCAATCCCAAGAAACTTCGTACATCAGCTACGGTCTTAGGTACTGGCCAGCTCTCTACTGCTTCTACCTTCTTGGGATCTACTGCTACTTCAGCTCCTGATATGATATGACCCAAAAATGAAATATGATCCGTCCAGAACTCATACTTGCTGAGCTTGGCATACAACTGGTTCTCCCTCAGAACCTGTAACACTGTCCTGACGTGGTCTTCATGCTCCTCTTCACTGGCAGAGTACACAAGAATGTTATCGAGAAACACCACGGCAAACTGATCTAGGTATGGCATAAAGATGCGGTTCATCAAGTCCATAAATATTGCTGGAGCATTGGTCAAACCAAACGACATTACCAAGAATTTATAATGCCCATACTTCAACCTGAATGCTGTCTTGGGAATATCCTCCTTCCGAACCCTCACCTGATGGTACCCTGAACGAAGATCTATCTTGGAGAAAACTTTAGTCCTGCTCAACTGATCAAATAAGTCGTCGATCCTGGGTAATGGGTACTTATTCTTTACTGTTGCCGCGTTAAGCTTCCTGTAGTCAATGCACAATCTGGATGACCCATCCTTCTTCTCCATAAGTACCACTGGTGCTGCCCACGGTGATACGCTAGCTTGGATGAACTTTTTCTCCTTCAGTTCCTCTATGTGCTGGTATACCTTGGCCTGCTCTGAATCCGCCATTCTGTAAACTCGATCTGATATCGGTTTAGTTCCAGGTGCCAATTCTATACTGAACTCAATATCCCTAACCGGTGGTAGACCTGGAAGTTCTTCAGGAAATACATCCAGAAACTCTTCAACTACCTTCGGAACTTGAACTTCTTCCATTGCCGTTATTACTCCCTGCTCTTGCTGAGTTGCTTCTGATCTGACTAAGGTGAATCTCTCCATGCCTGGAATATCAAAAGATACACTCCTACTACGATAATCTATTGTCGCATGACTGTCTTTCAGCCAGTCCATGCCTAAGATAACGTTAAAATTTCCAACATAAAATTCTATCAACTGGGCGGGTAAGGAATGCCCACAAACTACAATGCTACATGCTAGAATAACTCTACTAACTCCTACGAGCCCATTGCCAGCGAGTATATTCAACCTTCCTGGCAATGCCTCGAACTCCATTCTTAGCCGTGTCGTAAATTGTGCAGATATAAATGAATGTGATGCTCCTGAATCAAACAATGCTACTGCGGGATATGAAGCGACGAGAATGTTACCTGCCACAACATCTCCCGATGCTAATGCCTCTTCCAAGGACAGAGTGAATGCCTGCCCTCGACCTCCTTGTTGGTTTCCATGCTGTGTCCTAGCCTGGTGCTGCTGCTGGCCCCTTCCCTGATGATGCTGGGGTGGTCTATACTGGTGTTGCTGCATCGGCGGTCCCTGCTGCCGAAATATCTGAGCCTGTGGCATTAACGGACGCTGGGCCAATGGTCTCACTGCCACTGCTGGTCCTCGATACTGTCCTGCCCCTGGTGCTGGCAGAGCAGGAAACTGCTGAGCTGGTCCTCCTGACCTTGAATTCATGGAACATGTGGTAACCCGATGATCTGGATTTCCACATATCAAATACAGCCCGTTCAATGTCTGACACACATCTCTAGTGTATCCTACCTTCCCACAATAAGTGCAGCCTGCCGGGGGTTGATGGTTCTTCTTTTGTTGCTGTTGTTGCTGTCTGGATGGTGGTGCTGGCCCTCGTATCGCCACATCGTGGATACGAATGCCAGGGGGTGGTGCTGTTGTCCGGGGCACTGCTCCCCCTCCTCCTTCAATCTGACTGTGAGATCTCTTCTGACCCCCAGTCCTTGCCGTGATCCTCTGAATGGTGATCTCATGCCTTCGGGTTGCCGTTAACACTTCGTCGAAAGTCTGATAGTTGTGCCCCTCTATCAATTGCAAGAGCTCAAGATGAAACCCTTGCTGGAACCTCATCGCCCTCTGGCGCTCCGTTACTACCATCTCTGGGGCGAACCTGCTCAATCTGCAGAACTCCGCTGCATAAGCATCTACCGTCTTGCCGGCCTGCTTGAGGTTGATAAACTTCTGCTGTAGCTCAAACTGAGCCACAACTCCAGTCTTGAATCTTGCTGTGAAATTGTCCCAAGCAACGGGACGTCTGATACCTACTTCCTCTGATTCCCACCAATCACGTGCGAGATCCTGAAGTAACAACTTCACTTGATCCACACGTTCTTCTGGCGGCACCTTAGCTGCTGTCAGAATAGCCTCAATATCCTTAAGCCATGCATCTGCTGAGATGGCATCTTCCGTGCCCTCGAAACGACGGGGATTGTACTTATAAAACCTGGCTGATGCTCCTGAATCTGGCCTCGCCCCTCTTTCTAATGCCGTCTGCAATCCTTGGTTGAGTAGTACGTTCTGCTCCTGCAACTGAGCGTGCATGCGCTGCTGGGCTAACATCTGATATTGTTGGGTAGCCATCATTCCTCTTATGATCTCCAGAAGGGCTGGTGTGTCCACTTCCACAGGGGTAGGTGGAACTGTTGGTGGTGGTGGAACATCCGGATACTGCGGTCCAGCTGCTGCTTCCACTATTACTTCTTCTTGGATGGTCTCTTGAGTTAATACCGGCCCTTGTTGCTGACCAACATGGTCAGGTTGTCCGTGTTGCTCTTGTTGTTGTTGCCCAGTCCTGACAGATGCGGACGAGGTGCCCCTAAGAAAAGGGACAAGAGAACAATCAAACGACCGGACAGAAAAGATCAATGAAGTCAAAGGATACTGGAATGTCAATCTAGGGTTGATAACAATGAATCATGAGATCAAGGGGGAACATGTGTGATTGAGACATCCTATAATCAAAATACCCCACAAGTCTGAAACCAGACCTGCATGGGCCACCACTAAAACCTTGTCACGCCCCAGAACCAGAATACTGGAGAGCGGGGAAATGACTCAGCCAGCTACGTATTACGGGTAGATGAATACCGTATAATACGATCAATGCTGTCTAACAAGACGAGGGGGTGCATACTACATGAAAGTCTCCTATGGTCACTTCACATCTATTGTCTCAATCATTCAAACAAGAAACAGAAATAGAGAACATGTGAGATAAAGCAGTAAGGCGTCCCAAATGCTCAGTCAAAATGTTCTTGATATCTGGCTTTACAAAACACAGCCAGATGATGTAGTCAGTATACACAATTGTTATCAGCTGCAGCCTGACTTAGTTACAATTATGCAAAAGTAGGTACAAGACAATCCGACTAACATGTCGGTGCCAAACGGCAAAGTATAAAGTATTTAACAAAACGAGCGAGGAAGTAAGAAAACCCACTCGAGCCCTCCTGCGATCATCCCTCTAGTGTTGACCATCGTGGAGGTAGAAGTAAGCTGGATCCTCGGGGACCGGCTCTAAATCTGGCCATGCAAAACCAGAGAGGTTAGACCTCTAACAGCAAGTACTGCAAGGAAGCACATATGAGGGATTAAAACCAGTAATGAGAAAATATGATAAATAGATCTCTGCTTTCTACTGGGATTCACATAGTATCACGACACTTCGAACCAACCTTCCAACCAAACAAGGACAGAAGTTGGCACGTCATGTCCTGACATTCTGATCATCTCAGTTAGGTAACAGAGGACATACAGTACACAAACAAATTAATTTAAACGGCCACTCAACTACTACGACTTGCTACTGTGAGTTCCAAGTTATCCTGGAATTATGCAATAGAGATTCCTCAGTTCTTACTATGTGCAAGCAAGACTAGTTTATCCAGTCAATCAATTGTGCCAATCATGAATTAGACGAGTCCCAGCGGGACGCCCGTCATCAATATACAATATACAATAGATAATATAACCAGATACCGCTCCCTGCTCATGTGGCAGATTTGTAGTATCTGTGGGGACCAACCGGCCTGTCGGGCACTACTAGTCCCAAGAGGGCTGCCATGTAAGAACTCGGGAATCCATTCTCTCCATGCAGTAATTATTTTATTTAACTTAATAGTCTCTACGTTAAGTGAAATCCCATGCCGTGGGTCATGGTCATTCAAATGAGTACTTTCGTACGGGATACGATATGCACAACTCTACAACGATACCAGTGCGGTTAGGTTGCAGGTCTTACATAGCGTAATACAACAATCAAAACTAACCACGAAGTAATCATGCCTTGACCATAAAGTACACATGCTGCTTTTGTAAAATAAGTAAATAAAAAAATAAAAAATTGAAGCATGCATGTGCCTGTATGTCGATATTCGGGATCAGCCAGTCGATTACAATAGTTCATAATTAATATGAACGTGTCTCATTCATTCAATTTAATAAGACGACTAGCCAGTCTCTTAGTTCCAACTAGGAACGCATGATCAATTATTAGTCGAAGTAACAGTCGGATCAATTCGTGACAAGGCATGAAAGTCAACTAGTATTAAGCATGATCGAGTCTATAACTAGCATAAAATAGTTGGTAACATATTCTTGAAGCCAAGAAAAAGATCTACAACTTTCATGTTGGAAGCTAGGAGAAATTCGGGCCAGAAAACAGTCAAAAAGAGCCTCAAACAATCAAAATCAGCCAAAATCAGCCTCATGCGGCTCAAAAAATCCTTATGCGGCTCAAAATGCTCATGCGGCTCCAAAAATCCTTATGCGGCTCAAAATGCTCATGCGGCTCCAAAAATCCTTATGCGGCTCAAAATGCTCATGCGGCTCAAAATGCTCATGCGGCCAGAAAAGCTTATGCGGCCAGGAATGGTCATGCGGCCAGAAAAGCTTATGCGGCCAGAAATGGTCATGCGGCCAGAAAAGCTTATACGGCCAGAAATGATCATGCGGCCAGAAAAGCTTATGCGGCCAGGAATGGTCATGCGGCCAGGTACTATTCATCGTCCCTGCCAAAATCAGGACAGATAAACATAAAAGTTTGACCAAAATTATTTTGGCCATAACTTCCTCAAATCAAGTCGAAATCTAACTTTTCAAAAGCCAAAATTGGGTAGAATTGAATTCTCTACAACATAGAACAATCAAAACATGGAAATGATGAAGTTTGATAGATCAAAACCCAAGAAAACCAAAAAAGGGGAAAACTTAGATCTACACAAAGCTAACCATGGAAAACAAAAACTACAAGACCTAAACATATAGAGAAAGAAGAGACAAGCACAATAGACTAAAAATAAATGGGGATGCATGAAATCCTCCATGATGTGCACGATGTACTTGCCTCTCACAAGTGGGTTAGGGTTTGGTGGAGGAGTAAATGTGAATGAATGAAGAGAGAGAATGAAAGAAGAAGTTTTATATCAATGTCAAGTGGATCTCCACCATTCATTCTCTCCACCAAATCCAAGCCATCCATTCCT
Source organism: Iris pallida (assembly GCA_029216955.1). Classification (NCBI taxonomy): domain Eukaryota; kingdom Viridiplantae; phylum Streptophyta; class Magnoliopsida; order Asparagales; family Iridaceae; genus Iris; species Iris pallida. The sequence continues at coordinate 46,190,001 of JANAVB010005597.1, forward strand.
TTCCATGTTGAACCAAACCACACCAAGTTGGTTTACCATGAACCGAAATGAACCAAGAGCCAAAAAAAAGCAGAAAATAAAATACAGAAAAATAATTAGCATGAAATTAAAAGAATTAAATATAAAATAAATACATGACAGATACTAAATAAATTCGGGCAAGCGGTATACGTATAAAAATACGCATTCCGGGAACGGAGAGTGACAGGGTGTGAGGCACTTGTGTGAACTATGGCATGTGTGTGTGTGTGTTAGACATAGACATGTGAGTGCAAATTCTTGGTTAATACATGTGTGTGTTCACAGTTTTGTAATGTGTGTGTGGATGAGAGTGACAGGAATTAGAGTGATAGGAAAAATGTGTGTAAGTAATGTGTGTATGTGTGTGTGTGTGTGTGTGTGTGTGTGTGTGTGTCATGAGAATGAGGGTGTGATATGAGAGTGTGGTGTCAAATGAGTGTCACATAGTGTCAAGGGTGTATGTGTGTGTCTAAATTAGTGAGTCATGAGTGTTAGGATTCCTGGAATCAGGAAAAAGTATACAATTAGCAAGAAATCAGTGTAGATGATAGTGGCAATACATTATAAAAATTAGTGTGCTATATAAACAATATGAAATCTGGAACTTAACAGTTGACAATAAGGAAATCAGTGATTCATTCTCAGTTAAGGAAGGGAGAACAACTCAGGAACTAACAATTGTATCAATACCATTCAGTTTAAAAAAAGAAACATGAAACCAATCTACCATTCTCATCAAAACCAATTCAATGTAACTTGAACAATTCTCAGTTTAAAGAATTAAACCATTTCAAATACAGTGTAATGAAAAGGGAAGGAACTCAGTTCACAAACTCAGTTTAACAGTCCCCAAACTCAGTTTTCAGTCCATACTTTGCATTCTCATATTTTGAATCCAACAAACACCAAAACAGCCCCAAATTCAACACACAGCTAGTGAACATATAAGTGTACCACTTTAGGGTTTAAATCCATGCAAATAACAGTATTAGATAGGTTAAAATTGATGTCAAATTTCGAAATTGAAAACTAGAAATACACAGAAAATGAGGCTGATATAATAGGTATCAGGAAAATGGGTAAATTGAGAATTCAACATCGAAATTAAACTAAAACATCAAACAAAAGGTTGGTAATGCAAGTACATATAGTGTACGTGTCATGTAGTGTGATTGTGTCCAAGCAAGAGGACACAAACGTGTCCAACCCAATTAAAATACGAAAACAGTGCAAAATTGGAAATCCTTGTGCACGTGTTCACAGTGTTTGTGCACACGACACGACACGACACGACACGACACAGACCTCGTGGTCATGTCCCAGTGTCGACTAGGTCTAGGGCTAGGACTAGGATACCCTGCCACGTGTCTACGATACGCGTGCGTGCGATACGACACGCATATCAGTGCTCGAAATCGACAGCCGCCAACGCAGTGTAATCCCCGTACACGTGTTCGTGCGTGTCCGATACGACACGAGAGGGTCTGAGACTCGACACACATGGTGACAGACAGTGCCCTTCACTGTGTGTCAAATCTCACATGTCGACGTGTCGTGTCCGTGGTACAATCGCACCCGTGTAGCCGGACAGCAACCTGTCCGTGCACGCGTGCGCGATAGCCTGTTCACGTGTCTTTGGTGACTCGACACGACACGAAAACCACACAAAGACAAAAGAAACACGTAAGCGAGAGTAAAACCTAATTTTCTATTCAAAAACATTCCTAAAAATCAATCGAAATGCCCATTGGGGCATTTCATCAAACACTTGCACCATGACACTGATACGTGTCCAAATAGGACATGAAAAGGACACGAAAGTACACGAAATCTAGGGTTACCTATTCCTACAGTTAGGTTAGGCCTAGGGCTTTCTAAATATGCAAGAAAATCAAAATTTCATGGTGTAGAATGAAAGTTACCTATATGTATCAAAATCCTCAAAAAGCTCCAAAGTGAGGTGTTCCTCTTGATAGTCAAACTTCTCCAAATTGGTTTGAATCTGAGACACTACTAAAATATGTTCTATTAGCGATGTTATTTAGCTTTATTCCGTCGCTAAACATATAATATAGCGACTCCCTTCTATTGTTGTCGCAAACCGTCGCTGGCTAGCGACGTTCCGCGACACTATATAAACTACGTTGCTGAATAGCGACGTCCAGCGACATATTATTAAAATATATCGCTTATATTAAAATTATTGCGACGGTTAGCGACGTCTACTGGTGACGTCGCTAAATATTTTGCTTAGGGCACGCTGTGCTCTTTTCCCCCCACTCGAAATTTTTTCCCCCTCTCCCAATTTTTCCCCTCCTCGATCTCCTCCGGCGACTCCCCCCCCCCCCGTCCGCGCGATTTCCTCCGACGACTCCCCCCCCCGCGATTTCCTCCGGCAACTCCCCCCCGGCGACCCCTACCCCGTCGTGCTCCTCCCCTTCGTCAGGTAAACCCTAACTCCTCCTCCTCCTCCTCTCCCACGGACACACACACACACGGACACACACGGACACGGACACACACACACACACACACACGGACACACACGGAAACGGACACACACACACACACACACAGACACACACACATACACACACGGACACAAACGGACACGGACACACACACACACACACAAACACAGATACAGACACAGACACAGACACACACACACACACACAAACACATACACACACACATAGGGATTAATTAGGACAAGATGAGAAATATACTTAACTTACCAATTCCAATATAGAAATGCCACCTAATATTCCAAGTTGACAAGTCATCAGCTACGGATCACAAGAATGTTTCAAAAGAAAAACCAACATATCATTTATCAGTCTGACATTAACCCTCCCCGTGTCTACTTCTTTTCTCCCAAATTCCTAATCAATATAGCTACAAGTACGTACGAACTCGAGAGAGGGTCGTGTCATAAAACCTAGACGGCCGTTCTGTATTAAACAAATAAAGAAAATCAACAATGAGAATCAAACAATCTGAATTCTCACAAGTAATCAAAACTACAACCGCCGACAGTTCGGGATGTCCCTGTCAATAATACTCATTCCAGTATAGAAATGCCACCTAATATTCCAAGTTGACAAGTCAGCACAAGAAAGTTCCATAGGAAGAACTTATATATCATCTATCAACATGACATTAACCCTTGTGTCCTTTTTTCCCCTAATTCCTAATCAATGTAGCTCGAGAGAGTCATGTCATAAAACCTAGACGACCTGTCTTTATTTTATTTGTTGCGCATAGCAAACTCAATTAACATCTAAACACATTAAGCCAAAAGAAGCATCTAACATTCACTAAACCCCAACCAAAAATGTTGAACCCCCACCCCTCTCCAAAAAAATAAATAAACAACATAATCTCCCCTCAAAATCAATAGAGAAAAAAATCAATGAAGAAAGAACATATTCCCCCCTCCAAATCAATGACAAAACAACATATTCCACACCCCCGCCTTCGACTCCCCATTCCTCCTACTATTCTATTCTTTTAAATTTTGTTTATCGCATGTTATAGAACAAGTGTTAGCTCTTATTTTCTGGAAATGTTTCTAGTCGCCTTGACAACATGGCTATGTACATTTGATACTATCTTTTATGTTTAATACTCTCTTTGATTCTAGACTTTATAGTATTGAATTGCGTTTGGGGATGCTTTAGTGTATTCGTTATAAATTACTTGTGTTCTTTGTGTTGATTTTGGATTGAGATTAATGTTTGTCTACAAACCAATATATTGATTGTTAGATTGCTAGAGTCATCCCCAAATCTAATTGTACAATAGCGACTGTGCTTATTCAGGTTATTGATGTATTATGTTCGTGTAACCGTCGGTATCTGTTTTTTTTCTTCTTCAGTATTTTGGTTCTGGAACGTAACAGTTTTTTACAATGGCCGTGATTACTGCAGACCGCCATCGAATCTCCCCAATGGGGTCGAGACGTCCTGTCATCGCCCTCGAGTCCCCATGTTAAATACTTTCCTTCTTCCATTTGTCTACTATGGTTAGGATTTTTGATGAAGCAAATTCATCTCCCCAATGGGTTTAACTCGTTTAAATTCAGGTTCACCTTGGTTGTTTCCATTTGTCTACTATGGTTAAGCAAATTCATGTTTGATAATTCATTTAATAAGTAGTTGTGAAAGGTTTTTACAAAAATAAAATTATATACATGTCCATACATAAACAAAAGCTCTTTCAAAGTTTTATTTCTAATATCGAAATCTTCTTAACCCAAAATTCTTGACAAACTCATTATTTAAACGAATATCATAAAATTTGTAGAAGGATACATTTAAATTGTATAGAGCTAGCCATATGGATTTTGCGTCTTCTAGTGTCTCATTTCTTTTAGTTTAGGAAACAAAATGAGCTAGGTGTACACATGGATGAAGACTTGGATTTGACCTTGTTTGACCAAGACTATTTATTAGTTGGGATAGAGATTTATTAGTTATTTTTATAAACCTTGTCAAAGACCCTTAATGTACCAACCATGTTACTGCGGTATTGGTATTGGGATACCAATAACGATAAGGTAAAGGGTACCAATAGCGATAAGGTAAAGGGTACCAACTTAAGGTATTGGTATTGGGATACCAATAGCGATAAGGTAAACGGTACCTTGGTAGGTAATGACTAGAAATAGGATATTTGACTTAGATTGGACTAAGAGTTGACAAAGTCAACTATAGGTCAACCCTTGACCTACTTTGACCTTGTTTGACTTAGGTTGACCTTGTTTGACTTTGTTTGACTTAGTACAACCTAGTTTGACCTAGATTGCATATCATTGTTATTAACAACTGTCCGCTACTAATGTGTGTCCCTAATAAGACATAATATACGAATTTGTGCCTGTTGGATAATGTGTGTCCATCTTTGCAGAATTATTTCCAAATGGATATGAATTACTACTTGCGAAATCGTTCATGGATGTACAATCGTCGTCCTGATGATATGTGTGGTGTACAGAATGAATACATCGCGGGAGTAGAGCAGTTCCTGCAGTTTGCTAAGGCGTTCCCTCAGTACATGGACGGCACCAAAATTAAGTGTCCGTGTGTGAAATATCATAACGTGAAATATTATCCAGAAGTAGAAGTGACATATCATTTGTACTCGAAGGGTTTTACGCCTAATTACTATCAGTGGACCGTACACGGAGAACTTGTGTCTTTAGCATCAGAGCCGGAGCCTTATGTTGAGTCATATATGCATGCGGGACCTAATTTTGTTTCCGATAATCATGCATACGACGACGGGTGCGTGAACATGGTTTTCGACGCTGCGGGGCCTAGTTTCGTTCATGATGCACCTGAGGAGGCACCGAACGTCGATGCTGCACAGTTCATGGAGTTGCTGGAGAATGCAAGGACTCTATTGTATCCTGGTTGTGAGGATCATTCACCGTTGGAGGTGGTTACAAGACTGTTGAGCATTAAGTCAGATTTTAACATATCGTAAGAATGCTACAACCGAGTGTTGGAGTTGATTATAGAGATCTTGCCGGCGGGTGCTAAGTTGCCTAAAGACTTCTACCGGTCTAAGAGGATGGTGAGATCGCTCTGGATGGGTTACGAGAAAATCGATTCCTGTCGCAATGGGTGCATGCTGTACTACAAAGACGATAAGGATGCAGATGTGTGCAGATTTTGTGATGCTGATCGCTATAAGATAACTAGTACATAAAGGTCTACCGGTACAAGAAGACCGACCGATTCAATGCACTACTTGCCTTTAACGCCGCGGTTGCAAAGATTATTTATGGTGAAAGAAACGGCCGAAAATATGAGTTGGCACATGCGAGAACAGATTGAAGGAGTGTTAGATCACCCATCCGATGGAGAAGCGTGGAAGCACTTTGATCGAGTGTATCCTAATTTTGCTTCAGATCCGCGTAATATCAGGTTGGGACTATCTTCTGATGGTTTTACTCCTTTTGGTCTTTCGGGATCCCAGTATTCGTGCTGGCCTGTGATTGTCACTCCGTATAACCTACCGCCTTGGATGTGCATGAAGACTCAGTACATGTTTCTAACCGTTATAATTCCTGGTCCGAACAATCCCAAGAGGAACATTGACGTGTACTTACAGCCTTTGATAGATGAGTTGAATCAGTTATGGGAAGTAGGCGCTAACACGTATGATATTTCCAGGAAGCATAATTTTCAGATGAAGGCAACCCTTATGTGGACCATCAACGACTTTTCGGTCTATGGAATGTTATCTGGATGGAGCACTCATGGCCGTCTCTCATGTCCGTATTGCATGGACCGTAGTAAGGCTTTCCGCTTGAAATACGGAGGAAAATTGTACTTCTTTGATTGTCATCAGCAATTTCTGCCAAAAGATCATCTGTTCCGAAGGAACAGGAATGCATTCCGTGCCAGCGTTGTAGAGAAGGGTGATCCACCGCCAAGGTGGTACGGAGCCACGGTATGGGAGGAGGTTAAAGATTTTCCAAGTGCTATCGAAGATCCTACAACTGGGCACAAGTGTGATGGATTTGGTAGAGATCATAACTGGACAAAGAGGAGCATACTCTGGGAACTGCCATACTGGAGTACCAATCTGATCAGACATAATCTTGATGTCATGCATATTGAGAAAAATGTGTTTGATAACATAATTAATACTGTGATGGACGTAAAGGGAAAAACGAAAGATAATCCCAAGGCCAGGTTGGACTTAGAAGAAATATGCAAACGTCCTGCGTTGCATTTGATACAGCAGAATGGAAAACAGTTTCTGCCGAAGTCAATTTTCTCGCTGGACAAGGAAGATAAAGTGAGACTTTGTCGGTGGATCCAGGGCCTAAAATTTCCAGACGGATATGTGTCAAATCTGAGAAAATGTGTCGATCCGAAGGAAAACAAATTGACAGGTATGAAGAGCCACGACTGTCACGTATTCATGGAGAGGTTAATTCCGATTGCATTTCGAGAATTCTTACCGCAGGCAGTTTGGTATTCATTGACGGAGCTTAGCATATTCTTCAGGGATCTTTGTTCCAAGAAATTGTTCGTTGATCGTCTAGAAAAGCAAGAGAAGGACATTGTGGTAATACTATGCAAGCTAGAGAGGGTGTTTCCTCCTGGATTCTTCGACTCTATGGAGCATTTGCCGATTCATCTATCCTATGAGGCACGTGTTGGTGGACCCGTCGAATATCGATGGATGTACCCGTTCGAGCGATATTTGAATCACCTAAAAAGAAAGGTAAAAAATAAGGCACGGGTCGAGGGTTCTATTTGTGAAGCCTATGTTCTCGAGGAGATTACAAACTTTTGTTCGATGTATTTCAAGCCTCATGTTGCAACTAATAGAACGAGAGCTTCCAGAAATGACGACGGAGATCATGAAAGTAATGATACAATACTGAAGGTATTCAATGCTCCAGGAAAGCCATCGGGTAAAATGAAGAAAAGATATCTGAACGATGATGAGCTAAGGGCTGCTCAGGTGTATGTATTACTCAACTGCGACGAGGAGGAAGTAGAGAAACTGGAGGGGTAAGTAAATAATACGTCTACATTATTTTAATAGTGTTGAGAATGATACTATTATATTAATTGTACGATGTTGTTTTCAGCATATTTAATGATGATGTGAGGTCAGGTAGGCCACACATAACAGAAGAAGAATGTTTAGAACAAAAAATGAGGCATTATTTTCCATCATGGTTGAGTGCATATGTAAGACTTGAGAACTCTATAATTACCTTTCTGTATATGCACTTGATTTAGAATGAGCTTAATTGCTTCTTTCGTGGTATTTAGGTCGATCGTCCATACGCAAGACTTGAGAATGAGTCTATTAGAACGCTAGCCAAGGGACCAATTTATGCTGCAAAAATATGGCCAAGCTACTGTGTTAATGGGTTTAGGTTCAAGTCAACAACTTGCCCGATCAGAGACAACTTTGTGGATCTCGACTCCACCAAAAACAGCTATTTGTGTATCAGATCTTCGAACTACAAAGATGTTGATGCGGGCAACGATTTCTATGGCGTGCTACGAGAGATCGTGGAGCTGACATATAGTTATGGAATAGAGCCTGCTAAGATTGTGTTATTCAGGTGTGATTGGTTCGATCCGATTGAAGGTCAGGGTTGGAAAGTAGACAAGCACAGTCTTGTTGATATAAACTATCGGCGTCGATATCAAGCCTATGAACCATTTGTCCTATCAAGTCAGGCTCAGCTCGTGTACTTCACAATTTATCCTAAACGGGGAACAACAAGGTCGGACTGGTGGGCAGTATGCAAGACCAAAGCTAGAAATACCTTTGAGGTTGACGATATAGCTTATCAACAAGATGAACTACCTCTTGTAACAAATATTATAGAAGTGGACACGACGGAAGTTCCTCATTACACATCTAATTGTGTAGAAGAAGTAGAATTATCTGAAGAGGAAGATGGAGATGAAAGTGAAGATGTAGAGGAGGAAGAAGAAGAAGAAGATGAACTAAATGAACTAGATGAATTTTCAGAAGAGGATTAAAATCTGTGATGTCTATCATATAAATATGTATTTTTGTAATAATAAATCTGTGACACTTTAGTGACACTTTTTATCTGTGACCATGATATTTTTTAAAAATCTGTGATGTCTATCATATAAATATGTATTTTTGTTTTATTGTCATATGTTATTATCAGGTATGACTAGACCAGGAGGACGACGCGGAGGATTTTATATTAGCCAGTCCCGTCAGCCTCGGGCTGGGGATGGAGAGGGCAGTTCCGTACCCTCATTCTCATCTCCGAGTGCGCCATTGTACCGTTCTGTTCCAGGTCCATTACCGGGATAGGGCAGTTCCAGCAGGTTGTCGACTCCTCCCTCGTCGTCCTGTCTTCCTGATCCCTCGTCCAGCATCCCTGATCCCCGTCCAGCATCCCTGATCCCCCGTCCAGTATTCCTCCTGTCGACGGCTCTATGGGGGGAGCCGACGCCGAGCATATGGAGGACGGCGATCAGACTGATCCTGCCCAGGCAGGAGGTGAGAGCGACCCTCCATGCGCTCCCCCGGGCGAGACACGTATAGAGATTTGGACGGACGGGCCTATGAAGTAAGTTAATTAATTAATATATATTTCTCAAATGATTATATGTACATATATATTGATAAAAAATTATTATTGTATAGATATCGGCCTTCTGCTGTACAGAGACAGCTGGGGACATTTCTGAGGCAGAACTATGGTGGGCCTTGGATTAACTACTCAGATGCTCCCGCAGATAGGAAGGCCTTTTGGTTCGCCGACTTCAAGGTAAAAAAATTTGTTTATTTTTAAATTTTAATAATCATTTGTGTATATTATACAACTTTTGTATTTTACTTCTTGTAGAGGACCTATTTCTATCCACCACACTGGACGGCGAGGATCGATGGCCAATTTTCTGCCGTCGCAGCCAAGCTCATCCGTGATGCGATCGACGACCAGAAGCGTCGTGATCGCTCCGGACAGCCAATCTAGGGTTGGATTACGCCAGAGCAGTAGACTGTAATGAAGGCTAGATTCAGCGAGTGCATGTACCAGGAGCGGTCTGAGAAGGCCAAGGTGGCGCGGTCGAGCGTCGGAAAGTGGTGTGATGGCTCCATTCCGATGACAGAGCATTTTCGTCGTCTAGTACGTTTCCTATGACGGACATTAATTTATATATAGTTCGATAGAATGTTTAATACTAATAATAGATAATATATTTTAACAGGTAAAAAAGGGCGAGGATCCGAACATGGTGACCGTCTTCTTGGTCACCCATCGGAGGGCTGGGGAGTTCATTGACGAGAGGGCGACGCAGGCATATGTACGTTCTATTATTTATATTAATTTACTATAATTTAGAAAATAGAAAAATAGATATCAATATAGACTTTAGCAAATACTTACACGTTAGCAAACATGTTCTAGGCCGAGTTTGTTCGGCTACAGGAGGAGACGACTGCTGCTGCTGCTGTTGCTAGTACGCAAGCAGAGGGAGGGGCTGGTACTTCCTCCTAGCCGCCTACAGCTCCATCGCCGGACGAGCTCTGGATGACCGCCGTTGGCGGTCTTCTGAAGGGTACGTACTACGGTACGGGATCCTACGACGCGTATTTGGCTTCGGAGTCATCCCGGCCCCCCTCTGTCAGTGCGCAGTCTCCGGCTACGTAGGCGTCGTCACGAGCTGAGGATGTTCGTCGTTAGATCGAGGAGCTGCATCGCGAGTTACAGCAGCAGATTTCTGATGCGGTCGAGCGACGATCCGACCCTCCGATCGTCACCGAACGATTTGATGCGGTCGAGCGCAGTATACAGGAGCTGATGAGCCTGTATCAGGCTACAGCTGCCAGCTTGCAGACCCTCACCGAGTCTACGCAGAGCACAGAGCGTAGACAGGTCGAACTGGAGGGATCGCAGAGGAGCATGTCTTCCTCACTCACTTAGTATACTGAGAGGGTGGTGAGTACCCTTGCTGCGCAGGTGAGCGACTGCGAGAGCTGGAGCAGATACGTCCTCCCGATCCATCGACGGTGCCGACTCCAGACACTGTACTGCCTCCGGCGTCGACTCCAGACATTGTACTGCCTCCTACTGCCCCTACGGTAAAGCTCACCCAGGAGCAGTATGACTACATTCTATCCTAGTTGTGCGGCAGGGATCCGCAGTGATTTTATTAGTTTTTTTATGACTTGTATGTATCGGCCCTATGGGCAAATTGTTTATTGGTACACTGTTGTTTATACACTTGGTGGAAGACTTTTTATCATCTTCCATTTTTATTTGACTCTATTGGATGTTTATGAGGATGTGTGTCTGTGATATTTACTTTGCACTGCCTCCTATTTTTATTGTGATATTTACTTTGTGATATCTGCGACGGGGATGACAAATATACCTACGCTGGGTTATAAGCGATGATCTGATATACAAAGGAGGTGCTGCCGAAATTTAAAAAAAATATATTGTGTATTTTTGTTATGATGTGTGTCTGTGTTTACAGTGAATGTGAAATATAGTGTTCGAAACCATCGACAGTTTTGATTACTGTTGTATGTGTTATCTTGGATAGAAATAGCAACAGTTCAGGGTGCACTTCTGAGAGCTTCATTTTCACGTCCTTCACTTTCTCGGGACGTCGTAAAGGTTTCCGAGAAGGTGAAGGACGTGAAGAGGAAGCTCTGAGAAGTGCACCCTGAACTGTTACTCTTTCTATCCAAGATAAAACATAGAACAGTAAGCAAAACTGTCGATGGTTCGAACACTGCACTTCACACACACTGTAAACACAGACACGCAACATAACAAAAATATCAATTATATTTTTTTAAATTTTTTTGTAATATCTGCGACGTATAGCGACGTTCTGTGACGGAACGTTGACGTCGCTATACGTCGCTAAATAGCGACGTAACATCGCTAGACGTCACTAATATGCTGACGTGGGCTGAGGGTGTACGTCGCTAAATCTGTCGGTAGGCGTCGCTAAGTTGCCCACGTGGCTGCCATGCCATGTCATTATATATAAAGTTTATAGCGTCGCAAGTGGTCGCTTTACGTCGACGTCTAGCGACAATGAACGTCGTGTCGCAAATAGCGACGTTCGATGACTAAAGTGTCATCTGCGACTTGCCTATAAGCGACGTCCGGTTTCGTCGCTAAATACGTCGCAAATTGGTTTTAGCGACATATTTTTCTTATTTAGCGACGTCTCCTGACGTCGCTAAAATAGGTTATTTTAGTAGTGATAATAACATATAACAACAGCAAGAACACTTCATTTAAAACCTATTGCAATTTGTTTGAGGAAAAAAAGAGCTAAAATGGAATTTCTATGGATTATTGAAGTTGAGAAAATACCTCTTTCTAAAACTTGTTCTTCCTAAAGAGGCCAGCCCTAATTTCTAGGAGAATATTTATAGGGGGGAATCCCTAGGAATAGGTTAAGTAGCCGGCCAGCTATGGGTTAGGCTAGGTTAGGTTAGGTTCACATGGCTAATGGGTTAGGCTTTGGGCTCCTTTGTGCCATGTTAATAATCATTGGTTCAACCATAAGTCATGGCTTATGACTTAATATCCTAACTTGAGTCAAATAACTAAACTATAGGTCAACTCTAGTCTAACTAGGGTTACATGACCTAACCAAGTCCAAACTTAACTAGGGTTAGCTCCTAGGTTAGCCTACCAAGTCAAAGCTAGTCAAAATCAACCTAGTCAACCTTCGTTCAAACAATTCTAAAGTAAATTCTAAAAATTCCCATAAATTCAAATAAATTCTAATAAATTCAAATAATCCCAAAAATGATAAGAATACCCTCAAACTAGAAATAATAAACAAAATACCCTAATTACAAGGCTAAGCTCTAGGTCAACCAGTCTCCAAGGTTACACTATCAAAACACCAAAATCATAAGTCATGATTTAAATAGTTTAAAAAAGATTAAAAAAAATCACCAAGAATCATGATAGGAATTAAATGTAATAAATAATAATTATAATAACAAAATTTCAAAATTACCCTCATCTGGAAAACTGGGTGTTACAAAAAAGCTTTTGCATTTGTATGAAGAAACGAATACATATACTAAAATAAACCTGAAAAAGCTTTTGACAGTACAGTCACGTCTGTTCAAGGCAAAGTCAGTACAGTCACGTAGGTTAATGCCTACTTTTTTTACAGTAGTTCGTACAATAGTATCAGTACAGTCACATAAGGTTCATGGTAGGGCTACAATTCTATTATACTTTAATACTGTCAAGGAATGACAGTATCAGAATCATTCATGTATATATATGTTTAATGCAATATAACAGTCACGAGATTTAAGGTAGAGTATCAGTTATATAAGAATCAGTCGTATATATGTATATGCATTTCGAGTATTCTATAATACTGTCAAGGAACGACAGTATGTGAATCGGTATCAATATCATATGAACCAACAGTCACTAAATAACAAAGCCCACAAGCATAGAAGACAAATCCATAAAGTTTAAATGGTTTACCTTCCTTCATATATTTCAATGGTCATGCCTTGTCCTTTATCACCCTTAGCCTTTCCTCTGCCTTTTTTCTTTCCAACAGTTGAACCTATTCAAATAGAGTAGAACAATTAGAAAATTAGTACATTTTGAATCATTAAAGTCAAATATCATAGGCTCTACCTTCTGCATTGGTTGGTTGTGTCTCATGAACTGGCTCTTGATTGTCATGTGTTTCTTGTACTACATTTTGATTAGATGATCGAATGGGATTAAGTTGTCCTGGAGATGATCTAGATGACTCTCTTTGATAATTGGTGGATGTTCTATTGGTACTCCTTGTTTTTCTTGTCATGACTGAACAACGTGACAATTAATATATAATTGTAAACACAGAGAAACAACATAAATATGAATGAGTTAGATAAAAATGCAATTATATTCAAATCAATAATCAAAAGATCCTTCAATCAAAAAAGTTTTTGATTTGCAATCATAGCGTCCTACTATTATTGAAAAGAACTAAATAGGTAAACTACAAGCATCGGAAAAAAAAATATCATTCCAAATTTATATGACCAACTTCTTCATCGTCCACCCGGTTGGTTTCATCTTCCACTAGGTTGGCTTCATCTTCCAACTCGTTGGATGTCATGCTATGCCTTTGAGTCACTTCTTCTTGGTATGGTTCCAGCTCATCATCATTCATTTCATAAACATTTTTAGGCTTTGTTTCTTTCACAACACTCCAACCCTTGTTTTTAATGCCTCTGACATAGAAAACTTGTGTTGCTTGGCAAGCTAACACAAATGGTTCCTTAGTATGAAACTTTCGTGTTGTGTTAACACTTAGTATCCCATAGCGATCAATCTTGTAACCTCTTCCATTTTGAGTTGTATCATACCAATTGCAATTGAACAATACAATCCTCTTCTTGTCAACATAACAGAGTTCAATAATTAATTTCTATCAAGTTTTTGTACCATCCAATATCATCTTTTCCGTTCTCCTCTTGAACCATCACACCACTATTTTGAGTCTTTTTATTCTTATCGCGTTCCAGCGTATGAAACCTAAAACCACTCATATTGAAACTAGGGTAATAAGTTGCTCGCCTCTCAGGACCACGAGCCAAAACAAGCATTTCCCTACTAGCTTTTCCATCCTTGTGCAGTTGTTCAACCTATAAGACGATTTAAAAAATGAGCATTTTATCACAACTCAGTAAAATAGATAAATTGACATATTTCGTACTCTTTTTTTTAAACCATTTGGCAAAATGAAGTCTATGCGACCCCTCTGCGTCCTGATCACCCAATTCAAGTAAAATTTCCTTATGCTCTCTGAAACATGATTTAAATAAATTAATAAAAGATATAGTTATGTATAATATGAAATTTAAAATGATAAATAATAATCTTACTGAACAAAAGGCTCCAGGTCATCACTATTCGTTAAGACATAAACATGACAGCCTTGTGTTCTTCAATACTCATCTCTCTTGTTTTGCCTTTTCCAAAAACTTTACCAGTAGGTATAAATATGGACAGGCCTTGTGAAGTAGACGTAGTTGGTTGCCCTCCGTCATCATTTCTATCTGTGCGATTAAATCTAGTTTCAAATGAATTTAAATATCGAGAGCAAAATGTTGTGCATTCATCTGCCAAGCACCCTTCTGCCATAGATCCTTCTGGATGAGCCCTATTACGAACATATCGCTTTAACTTGTGTAAATATCTACAAATGTATTGTCAAATTATATTTGGTTAGATGACAAACAAGAATCAAATAAATAAAAATAAATTTATAAGGTACATAAGACTGGACTACCTCTCGACTGGATACATCCACCTAAACTGTACTGGGCCGGCGACTTTTGCTTCCCATGCTAGGTGATAGGATAGGTGAACCATTACATCAAAAAACGAAGGAGGAAATATGTTCTCCAATTTGCAAAGAGTTAGGACAATCTGAGTCTCCAAAATTTCCAAATCCTCTATTTTTAATACTTTAGCACATAATCCCTTAAAGTAGTAGCTAAGCTCTATCAAAGCTTCACATACATCTTTAGGCAATAATTCTCGCGCCACAAGTGGAAGTAACCTCTAAACAAATACATGACAATCATGAGTTTTCATGCCTAAAATACTACATTCTCCTACATTGACGCACCTAGCTAAATTAGCAGAGTATCCATCCGGAGCATTCAGGTCCAACATCCATAGAAACACAATTTTTTTTATCTTCATTTGTTAATTCATAATCTGCTTTTTCCCAAATAGTCTTCTCCCCGTCTTCTCTAGGATGAAGTGTCGGCCTTATACCCATTTTTTGGAGATCCCTATGAGCATTTAATGTGTCTTTTGTCTTACCATCGATGTTCATCATTGTGCCAAACACATTATCAAATATATTCTTCTCAATGTGCATGACATCTAAATTATGGCGCAGCAAAAGTGTTTTCCAATAAGGAAATTTGAAAAAATACTATGTTTTTTCCAATTATGGTTTACACCAAACCCAAGTATTTTTTGCTTAGGTCCATGCTTACCACGAGTAATTTCTATGAGCTCGCTAAGCTCATTTACAATATCAATACCTGATGGGCGAGTGGGGGCCACCCTCATCTCCTTCGTATTATCAAATAGTCTCTTTTGCATACGCCATGGGTGATCTAACGGTAAAAACCGTCGATGACCCATATAACATCGCTTTTTTTCCAGTTCTTAAACTACGCCATACAGTATCTTTGGCACAACAAGGGCAAGCTAATTTTCCTTGTGTACTCCAACTTGACATATATGCATATGCAGGATTATGGTCCACATTATTGAAGCTCTCATCTGAAAATTCTGCTTTGTAGATATGTCGTATGTATCAACCCCAACTTCCCACAACATAAGCAATTCATCAATCAACGGCCTCATGTATACATCAATATCATGACCAGGTCCCTTTCGTCCTGGTATCAGTAATGTCAAGAAAATATAAGGCTCTTTCATTAACAACCATGGAGGAAGGTTGTATGGAAATAAAATAATCGGCCATATGCTATAACTCAAACTCATATTGCCAAAAGGGTTGAATCCATCGGTAGCCAAGGCAAGTCTGACATTTCATGCTTCATTACTGAAAGACTCGTGTCTTCTATCAAAGTCCCTCCAAGCTTCCGAATCTACTGGATGCCTAAGGACCCCATCTTTCGGTCGGTGCTCATGATGCCATCGCATATCTCCGGCTGTCTTAGAAGACATGTATAATCTTTGAAGTCTTTGAGTGATTGGAAAATACCGCAAAACCTTCTTTCTTGCCTTTTTTTACCAATTGTACCATGTGACTTCTATCTAGACAGATTACATGTCGGACATTGCGAAGCATTGGCCAACTCTTTATAATAAATTACACAGTTATTCTTGCATGCATCAGTCTTCTCATAATGAAGACCGAGATCTTTAACGATCTTCTTAGCACCGTAATTGGATGTAGGCAACTTCTCACAAAAAGAAAATGTTTTTTAAGCACTTCTAGCAACATGTCGAAAGATTTATTGCTCCATAAATTGATGCATTTGATGTGCATCAAGGTGACAATAAAAGATAGGTTGAAAAATGTCTCGCAGCCTTGGTATAATGGTTCTTTTGCTTCTCCCAACAAATTGTAAAACTTTTCTGCTTCTCCATTTGGGTCTTGTTGCATAACCTCTTCTATTAAGCCTTGTATGTCATCAATTGGCTCTAGAGTATCAACCTCATCACCAACATTGTGGCTACTATCAGTTTCACGACTGTCATCACTACTAGAATCATCGTCCTCCACATGTAAATGCCATTTTGTATAATGAGACTTTATTCCATTATAAAGAAGATGTTGGTGCACTTCATTCCGAATTAATCTAACCCTATTGCTACATTTATTGCAAGGGCAATAAATTTTCATGTCATCGTACTTCATATGATTATAAGCATAATCGATAAAATATGCAACTCCATCAAAATACTTTTGTGTTGACCTCCCTGATAGCATCCAAGTTTTATCTACTGGCATATTTCTACAAATTAAGATAAAAGAAAACATAAATGCAAATAGAACTAACTCTAAAATATTTTAAAGAACAAACATAAGTTCTGACATATTATCATTCATAAACCATAAAAGTTAGTGGAATTATCACAACCATAAGTATCCCTGTATATAATACATCCATACCTCACTTGAAACTTGATTACCTACTTGGTATGATTTTGGACATTATGACGTTTATCAAAATATATTACTTTAGATTCAGGTCTTTATTAAATCTGATCGAACATACCGATCTTTTACTTATTTCTCACTCGAAATCAAATCTATCTGCACTAGAAAGATTGTCGGAGTGTAGTTTTTTATTTTGTGTCCCATCTTGATGTGAAAACCTTGGCTGTTAATGATGCCCAAGTGGATTGATGCATGTCCTAACTGTTACCAGCTTCACTAATCTTCCATGAATTTTTGTTTATCTTCTAAATTAATAATTCTCATAGAATATATTGGTTGTAATTAAGTTCCTTTGTACTATAATCATTTGATGTTTCACATTTATAATTTGTAGCCATATTCAGCAGGTATGGTTGCACAAACTAATATATGATCAGTCAAGTAATCGTTGTCTCTATCATGAAGAGATGAAATGTTCTCTCTTGGTACATGTCAATGCTTGTGGAGTATAGTTTTTAACTTTTTGCAAAGTAGTTTAAGCTTATTACCGCTAACTATATAAAGGTCTGAATTTGATCAGACTTTAGATTTGATACCCAACAATATTGATATGGGCCTCATTTTGTCTACATGTTAACACTTTTACTAGTTTGCTTGCGGCACCTTCATTTTTGTTGTACTTTTTCCTGCTTATGGTTAAAAACTTTTCTCGAAACTCATTAGTATATGACCTTGCTATCACATATGAATCACTAATTACCGATTATCATTTTGAATAATATATGTTACCCCATCTTGGACATTGGAATTTTGGTGGATAAAAGTTTTAGTGAAAATCCTTGGTCTAGACCCATTGTGTATATAAGGAACTGACCTGGATGTACGTCTTTGTTGATTTCAATGCAGTATTGATCTTCCATTTTTTCTTTTAATGCCACCTTGTTTTCATTATATGCTCTCTCTAAACTATGGCTTTAAATTCTCGATGAAACCAACTTATTAACATTTGTTTTCGATTTTAGTAGGCTGATCTAATATTTGGCAAAACTCTCAGTTTCTTCTACTATCCTTAAGCAAGAAATTAATCGTTAAAAGCCATTATTCTGTTAATGTCAACTCATAACATAAATTTATAGTTTTTTTTTATTTTCGTGAGGCTTAACATGATACATAAATAGATGCAGAGCTTTGAGATATTTTTTCAAACATGTTATGTGCCCCTAAAAACAATGTATAAATTATAGAACTTTCACAACATATATACAACTTTAACATCATTAATGCTATGCCTATAAACACAGTACTAGTTCCAACCTAAAGTTCACAACAAAAATAAAAATAATTGGCTAAAATTATAAATGGCAACTTATTTACAAGGAAAAAAAGCACAAACTTGGTCATCATATATAGTACAACTGATCGGGTGATCGACCCGATCGTAGTGCATGTAATAACTTTGCTATTTTTTCAATCAGAAGAAGAAAGAAAAAGGGAAACCTAACAAAAAAGCAAACTATAGATTTGATCTAGAATATGAAAAACAAACGGGAACAACAGAAAAGTGAGAATAATACATGCGTTTCTTCCTGCAGTAGGAATGGATGGACGTAGAGGCAGCAGATGGAGGCTGCGGATGGAGGCGGAGCAGAAATGGATGCAGAGCTATGGCTTTTAGGAGGAGAGCGGTTTTAATTAGGAGGAGCAGATGATACATGTTCCGGTTGGAGGAGATTTTACTAAGAAGGATATTACCTAATATGGGGGAGAAATATGGGGGAGGGCGGGATTAAGCCAAAAAAGTTTGGGGAAAGGCGGGATTTAAAACTGAAAGTTTTAGTCCTTCAAATCTTTTGAAATCTTATTAAGAAAAGTATATATTTAACCGGATTTATCTTTCCATAATTTTGGAGAAAAAAAGTTTAATGATAATTTGTTTATATAGATTCATTATAAATTATTTTATTATTTGGAGAAATATTTTAAATTATTTTATTGTTTAGAGAAATCTTTTTAATTTATTTGGTCCATTATTTGATTATTTAGATAAATCTTTTTAATTAATTTTGTGCATTAGTTGATTATTTGGAGATTTGTTTTAAAATTATTTGGAAAAATTATTTTAACTATTTGATTATTATTCCTTTTTAACCATGACTATTTCCTTCTTTTAATTCATGACTTTTAAATAATTATTTTAACTATTTGATTATTATTTTCGGCACAGTCTAATTGGCACCGGAATAGGATACTACTTTCGATGACATATCAAAACCCTAAAAAAATCTATATTTTTTGACAATATCTATGTTTCCTCGTAAATACAAGTTTATTTTCGACAACATCAATTTTTTTTCATAAATAAAGCATTATTTATGATTAGTTGCAACTGCCCTCGCAATTACACACCAATTTGCGACGGGTCCAATTTGCCCTCATAAAAAATAATACCCTTTTTCGAGAAAAAATAATTCGGTCAAAAATAGTGTTGGCGCCAACAACTCCCGCCAATTATTGAGTAATTACGACAAAAAATAAGTCCTTTTACGAGCGCGATTTATGCGTCGAAATTAATATGGACTTTCATGAGATACTTCTGACGGAACGATTATTTTGTTCGCAAAAAGTACTTTTTTCGAGCACCATCGTAAATGTTTGTCGCAAATGAGGATTTTTTTGTAGCTAGTTATGTATCTCTTGATTTTGTACCAGTATTTCAATTTATTTCTGCTTATTGCTTTCATGTATATGCTATACCATGTTTCTTGCTATGTACCACCACGTTGATTCTTATCTTGTCTAGCTTGATATAATAATCTGTACATGTCTACCTTGATGTAGTGGCCTGCTGTGGCGCACTCTTGATTCTTGTCTTGTCTAGCTTGATATAATGGCTCGACATAGCGCACTACTATTTTGATACATGTATTTCCAGTTGTGGCTTATTGCAGTGCACTCTTGCTTGTCTTATCCAGTTTGACATGTCTCATGTCTAGGTTGGATTCTTTGAAATGCCACATTCGAAATCTTGAATGAAAATTCACTACCAAAATAAGTCATATTACCGACGAAATTTGCGACGCCCAAGGAAAACGTCGCTAAAACAAAAGAATTTAGCGACGCATAGAAAAAAAACGTCGCAGGACGTCACTGTTAGCGACGATCAGCGACATCCTGCGACGTCTCTTAAGTTAAAAAAATAACGTTGCTGATAAGTCGGTAAATGTCGCTGCTTAGCGACGCTTACCGACGATTTAGATTTACGTTGCTAAGTTTTTTTGATCTAGCGACACTTAGCGACGTCTTTATTGGACGTCGCTAAGAAATTTTATTTAGGTCAGCCGATCAAGTTCTTTTTCATTCTCAAAATTTCAACCCAAATTCAAACCATTCCCTCTCCCCAATCCGACCCCCCACTCCCTCCTCCGGTGACCGTCGACCCCCGGCCCCTCCTCCGGTGACCGCCGACCGCCGACCCCCCTGTCACGCCCCGATTCCGTCGAATCGATAGTCGTCCCCCGGGCGTGATGCCGTACGAACCTAATTTGCGATCGCACAAGGCCTAGTCATAAGGTAATCCGAGACACGAGATCTAAGAGAGTACGCAGACAAATTGATACACACAATAAGTAAAAGAAACTTGATCTTTATTGATAATGAACATCTTTTACAGACTTCTATATACGACTCATTGCCGCACGGGCTACAACATGACTCGATTACAAAAGAGTGTCGATGAGATAGCCGTTCCATACATTGCACACATCCCTCAATATACACAAGTACTCCAACGACCTGGATGGAAGGGACGCTGAGTCATTTTCCTTGGACTGTCGAGAGCCTTCAAAAGTGGAGTCGCAGAGTAAGTCTTCGACGCACGACCGAAGCTTCAAAAGTCACGAACGCCACCGAGCAAGCTGGCGCGTCCTTCCTGGTTCGCGGGACCTGCAAAGAGCGAGGATCAGCACGAAACACATGTACTGGCGAATGGCAAATTAAATCCAAGCTCTGTATTTGATTCAAGAAGTTTCGTAAACATGTTAGCTAGCTATTTCAACGATCTTTCTAACCATCCTGTTCGATTTGCATGTTAACATGTTTTGAGGCAAGAATATAAAATTGAATATCATTAAGCAACTATCATATTCCTTCCGTGTCCCATGCACCTATTAAGCAGTAAAGGGGGTATAAAGGCCACTGGCAATATCAAGCCATCGCGGACTATAGCATTTGGTTAGACGATGCCCCTTTCGTGTCGGGTAGCGAGCCCTGTGCGAAAGTGCCCGCATAACTCGTGCCGATGAAGGGTTGGCGCTGCTACACTCGTTCCTCCCAGGCCAAATCGGTCCCTTGGCCTAGGCAACCGTTCGAGGAAACTTTACCTTGTCGACAAGTTGTCCAATGACCGTTTTCCTTTGGACTTAGTTGATTTGCTTACTTGACCGTATCGTTGCGATAAACGTTAATCGATTCATTCATTGTTTTGCATAGGCTAAGTAGATTTGTGTAAGAAACACATTTTCTATTTTTCAAAACCGGCAGTTTGATAGCAACTGTTTCGTGAAGAATCGTGCCACGATTTCTTTGATTCTACACTATTATGACAAGCATTCATTTACTTCACATATTGAGTTTTGAAGTAGAGGGACGAGACGAAGGAGGTCAGCCACTCGCCTTAGCCTTGTTTCAAGTGAGCGACCGGTTGGCTGCGCTGACGTCGCCTATTCGACCACCTGCAATCGCATAAGCAACTGATTAGAACACTGTATAATTCAAGGATATTCGATATGAATGCGAAGCTAGAAAATGCGTCACGAAAACCCATCGAAAACATTTACAAAAAATGCATTCACGAAAACCAAAGCCAAAGCCAAATCAAGTACGACATGAAAACCAGAGCAACGGAAGGTCTCTCCCGACTCAGCCGCAGAGCCAATCCTCGAGGCGCAACCCGCTGAATATGGGACTTGGTTCCGAAGAAGCCATTCCATAATGTGGAATGGATCTTAATTCAACCGTTCCCGTTCGATCGACTCGGCCGATTCCGACCTATCGGTCCCGACCGAATCGATAGCGACAGTGTTCCTTTCTCGCGCACCCTGTGGACGAAGACGGGGCATGATGTAGGAACGGGGCACTACACCATAACCAACTAATAAAAAGTTTTGTCCTTGAAACTTAAAGATAGAACCTACCTCTACGAGAATAACAAAGGAAATTTTTCCTTCATTTTCGATTCAAGCTCCCACGTTGACTCTTCGACCGAATGGTTCCTCCAGAGGACGCGGACGAGAGGGATCGCTCGATTGCACAGTAGCTTATCCTTGCGTTCTATGATTTGAACTGGCTCTTCGACGTAGGATAAGTCGGACTTTAGCTCCAGCTGGCCAAAATCTACCACGTGGCTCGGGTCGTGCACATACTTCCGTAGTTGAGAGACATAGAAGACATTGTGTACACTTTCAAGTGCCGACGGTAAGGCAATTTTATAGGCCACTGGGGCGACCCGCTAGAGTATTTCGAACGGCCCAACGAATCTTGGACTCAATTTTCCCTTCGCGCAGAACCGAGTAACTCCCCACATGGGCGACACTTTAAGAAATATGTGATCGCCTACTTGAAACTCGAGGAGGCGACGATGAACGTCCGTATAGCTTTTCTGACGACTCTTTGCGGTCTTTAATCTTTCCCGAATGAGCCGATTCTTCTGGACGGTCTGTTCAACCAGTTTCGGACCGAGAATCTGCCGCTCTCCAACTTCGTCCCAGCAAATGGGTGATCGGCACTTGCGCCCGTACAAGGCTTCATACGGCGCCATTTGAATGCTGGATTGATAGCTATTATTGTATGCAAATTCGGCCAGCGGTAGATGATTGTCCCAGCTTGATTTGAAATCAATTGCGCAGAGCCGTAGCATGTCTTCGAGAATCTAATTGACGTGCTCCGTTTGGCCGTCGGTCTGAGGATGGTAAGATGTGCTGAACCGCAACTTGGTACCCTGCGCTGACTGAAGGCTACTCCAGAATCGTGACATGAACCATGAATCCCGATCAGAGACGATGGATACTGGAACTCCGTGCAGCCGTACTATCTTATTAAGATATATCTGCGCCAGACGATCAACGCTTCAAGTAACTTTGATGGCAATAAAATGCGCTGACTTGGTTAATCGATCGACGATGACCCAGAGAGCATCATTTCCTCGCGGCGTCTTCGGCAGACCAATAATGAAATCCATGCACACGTGCTGCCACTTCCATTCTGGAATCGCCAGATTCTGCATCTCTCCACCCGATCTTTGGTGCTCAGCTTTCACCTGCTGACAGGCCATGCATTGCGACACGAAGAGTGCCACATCTCTTTTCATCCCGTGCCACCAGAAGTTTGTGCGGAGGTCCTTGTGCATCTTCGTGCTACCGGGATACAAGGTGTATTTCGTATAGTGCGCCTCCGACAGGATCTCCTTTCTCAGTTCTGAATTGTTCGGAACGCATAGCCTACCTTTCAATCGAAGCATGCCGGTTTCGTTTTCCGCAAAGTCGGTCGTCCTGCCCGTCGAGATTAGCTCTCGCACTTTCTTCAGGTATTGATCGTCCGTCTGAGCGGTCTTGATCTTATCAAGCAAGCTCGGCTCTAACT
This sequence comes from Iris pallida, assembly GCA_029216955.1. Lineage (NCBI taxonomy): Eukaryota > Viridiplantae > Streptophyta > Magnoliopsida > Asparagales > Iridaceae > Iris > Iris pallida. The sequence goes on from JANAVB010005597.1 coordinate 46,213,847, forward strand.
ATAACTTTGCCAACTACACATTCTGGAATCTGACTCGGAGCTCGATGCCCATCTCTTTTAGGTCACGTAGTAGTCTGAGGTCGATGGATAACGAGGCAATGTACTTCCGACTCAAGGCGTTCGCCACAACAATTCCCTTTTCTGGCGTATAGTCGATAGTCAAGTCGTAATCCTTGATCAGTTCAAGCCAGCGCCTCTGCCGCAAGTTCAGTTTCTTCTGCGTGAATAGATACTTGAGGCTCTTGTGATCGGTGTAGATCGTGCACGCCACGCCATAGAGGTAGTGACGCCACAATTTCAACGCAAACACAATTGTCGCTAACTCCAGGTCGTGTGTGGGATAATTTTTCTTGTGCGGCTTTAGCTGTCGGGAAGCAAAAGATATCACCTTGTTCCGCTGCATCAGCACACACCCCAAGCCCTGACCGGACGCGTCGCTGAATATCTGGAAACCCTCAGTCCCTTCTGGAAGTGCGAGTATCGGGGCCGAGACGAGCCGTTGCTTTAATTCTTGGAATGAAGCTTCGCAGTCGTCTGACCAGTCAAATACGACTCATTTCTGGGTGAGACGAGTCAGAGGCGATACGATCTTTGCGAAGTCTTTCACGAAGCGTCGGTAGTATCCCGCTAAGCCAAGGAAACTTCGAATCTTGCCGACGGACGCTGGCCGTTTCCAATCGACAACGGCTTCAACTTTCTTTGGGTCGACCGCAATACCTTCAGCAGAAATGATGTGTCCGAGGAATGAGATGCTGCTAAGCCAAAATTCACATTTACCTCGCTTCGCGTATAGTTGATTTTCTCGAAGGGTCTGAAGCACGGTCCGTGGATGCTCAGTGTGTTGCTGTCTATTCTTTGAGTAGACGAGTATATCGTCGATAAAGACTACTACCAACTTGTCGAGGAATGGTCGGAACACCCGATCCATTAAATCCATGAAAGCGACAAGGGCATTTGTTAGGCTGAACGGCATTACCAGGAACTCGTAATAGCCGTATCGAGTACAGAAGGCAGACTTTGGTACATCGTCTGGCTTGATCTTGAGTTGATGGTAACCCAAACGCAGATCAATTTTAGAGAACACCGTGGCTCCTTGAAGCTGATCAAACAGATCGTCTATGCGGGGCATGGGGTATTTGTTCCGGACGGTGGCTTTGTTCAGCTTGCGGTAGTCGATACAAAGATGCATAGATCCATCCTTCTTCTTGACAAACAGCACGGGCGCTCCCCAGGGCGAGACGCTGGGTCGGATGAATCCTTTGTCGAGCAGTTCTTGTAACTGCACTTTGAGTTCTTTAAGCTCTGTAGGGGCCATTCTGTACAGGGTTTTCGAGATCGGTCGAGTGTCAGGAAAGGTATCGATAGTGAACTCAATCTCTCGATCGGGCAGCATGTCGGACAGCTCGTCCGGGAACACATCGAGGAATTCTGCCACAACGTCGGTCTGACCCACGTTTGCACCATCCTGTTGCTTGTCTCGAACGGAAGCTAGATAGCCTTCGCACCCGAAATGCGGCATCCGTCGAACCGGTATTGCGGAGATCACCATGCAGGTCGGCGACGCCTCACCACACAAGTAGCAAAATTCAGGCACTCCAGGTATGCGGAATGTGACCTTCTTTTCAGTGCAGTCTATGGTTGCGTTGCACGGACCGAGCCAATCCATCCCCAGAATGATATCGTAGTCCTTAATATTTAGAACTATCGCATCGAGACTGACCTTTTGACCACCTATACAGATGATTCCGTCTCCGCAGACTAAGTTTGCAAGTAGTGGCATGCCCGACGGTACATTAACAGTGAGGTCGAGGCCCAGTGGTGTCAAGGTAAATTTGTGCTCGACGGCAAAGTTCGCCGATATAAAACTATGCGTGGTACCTGAATCAAATAATACACGAGCAGGTTTATTATTGAATTACAGTATACCTGTCATGATTGTATCAGATACAAATGCTTCATCCCGAGTCATGGCGTAGACGCGGTCCTGAGCATTAGGGCGACGATCCTGGCCATTTTGTTGTGCGGTCGGTGGAGCCCAAGGTGCTTGGCCTCGGTTTTATTGATGTTGCGGGGGGCGCTGGCTCGACGTAGCTTCCGGGTAGTCCCTTACGAGGTGATCTCTTTTGCCGTACGCGAAACATACTCTGTGCTTGAGTCGGCACTCAGAATATAGGTGCCCGTCCTTGTGGCAGAAATTGCAGAACATTCGTTCCTTCGCCTGGTTGCCGCGATATTGATGCTGATGTGCGTTGTTGCCTCCCGCATTACTATGGCATTTGTTATTAAGGTGAACAGCGTCGGTAGTAGTAGGAGGATACTCGGACTCCACGCGGATGGCGTGGTTGAGTGCCTCGTCTACAGTTTTGTATTTCGGCACCGAGACATGAGCACGGATAGTAGAACGCAGGCCCACTATAAATCGTTTTGCTCGACTTGTAGTTGTAGGTAAATAGTCTCCAGCAAACTTGGCCAGTTTGTTGAATTTGGCCGCATATTGTTATACAGTCATATTCCCTTGCGTCAACTGCATAAACTTATTTTCTTTCTCCTGTTGTACGGCTGCAAAAAGATATTCATTCTCGAACGCATTTCTGAATGTCGCCCATGAGATCGCGGCCGTCTCGTCTTCACGTCGAATAGCCCGCTTCTGCACAGCCCACCAATCGTGCGCGTTCATTCGAAGTAAAAGTTGAGCACACGCGACTTTCTTCGAGTCCTCGATACCCAGAAGCTCGAACTTGTCTTCCAGCTCCTCCAACCAGTCGATCGCCACGGAGGGATCTTCTGTGCCGTTGAAGGAAGTGCGACAGCTTTTCGTGAATTTTGACACGTCGAAGTTAGAACTTCTCGGTGCTGCAGGTGAGAGCATGGGCGCCTCTGGTTCGGCTTCGTTGGATCGAACCGCAGGCTGGGTCACGGTAGGCGTCATCGTTGAATTGTTGTTATTGCCCACGACCGACTGTAAGATCTGCTGGAGGGTATTCAGCTGCTGCTGCTGCTTGAATTGAGCCTCGAACCGATTCTCAAATGGAATCTGACGAGCCTCCGCTTGCTGACGATGGAGCTCATTTTGACGTTGCTGCATTTCAAGCATCTGCAGCATACGTTGCATCGGGTCGCCGGAAGGTCCGGCTACAGTAGGCGTCATTCCCGTTGGGTTGACAGAATGCTCGGATCTAGAAGCACTCGAGCCGCTGGAAGCGCTCGTCTCGTCTTTCGCCTGAGCTCCCGTAACTGCAGGGAAAAAGGAAAGACAACTCTCGTTAGTTTCAGAAAATGTCCTGGGTCCAGCGTATGGAACAACTCTTCTCATCGACACGAGGTCAACGGTTGGAGACTAGAACTCGACACTGGAGGCCAAGGACGTAAAGTCGTGCTCTGATACCGTTATGTCACGCCCCGATTTCGTCGAATCGATAGTCGTCCTCCGGGCGTGATGCCGTGCGAACCTAATTTGCGATCGCATAAGGCCTAGTCATAAGGTAATCCGAGACACGAGATCTAAGAGAGTACGCAGATAAATTGATACACATAATAAGTAATGAAAACTTGATCTTTATTGATAATGAACATATTTTACAGACTCTGATACACGACTCATTGTTGCACGGGCTACCACATGACTCGATTACAAAAGAGTGCCGATGAGATAGCCGTTCCATACATTGCACACATCCCTCAATATATAAAAGTACTCCATTGACCTGGATGAGAGGGACGCTGAGTCATTTTCCTTGGACTATCGAGAGCCTTCAAAAGTGGAGTTGTAGAGTAAGTCTTCGACGCACGACCGAAGCTTCAAAAGTCATGAACGCTGCCGAGCTAGCTGGCACGTCCTTCCTGGTTTGCGGGACCTGCAAAGAGCGAGGATCAGCACGAAACACATGTACTGGCGAATGGCTAATTAAATCCAAGCTCTGCATTTGATTCAAGAAGTTTCGTAAATATGTTAGCTAGCTATTTCAATGATCTTTCTAACCATCCTGTTCGATTTACATATTAACATGTTTTGAGGCAAGCATATGAAATTGAATATCATTAAGCAACTATCATGTTCCTTCCGTGTCCCGGGTACCTGTTAAGCAGTGAAGGGGGTATGAAGGCCACTGGCAATGTCAAGCCATCGCGAACTATAGCATTTGGTTAGACGACGCCCCTTTCGCGTCGGATAGCGAGCCCTGTGCGAAAGTGCCCGCATAACTCGTGCCGATGAAGGGTTAGCGCTGCTACACTCGTTCCTCCCAGGCCAAATCGGTCCCTTGGCCTAGGCAATCGTTCGAAAAAACTTCACCTTGTCGACAAGTTGTCCAATGACCGTTTTTCTTTGGACTTAGTTGATTTGCTTACTTGACCGTATCAATGCGATAAACGTTAATCGATTCATTCATTATTTTGCATAGGCTAAGTGGATTTGCGTAAGAAACACATTTTCTATTTTTCAAAACCGACAGTTTGTTAGCAACTGTTTCGTGAAGAATCGTGCCACGATTTCTTTGATTCTATAATATTATGACAAGCATTCATTTACTTCACATATTAAGTTTTGAAGTAGAGGGACGAGACGAAGGAGGTCAGTCACTCGCCTTAGCCTTGTTTCAAGCGAGCGACCGGTTGGTTGCGCTGACGTCGCCAACGCGATCACCTGCAATCGCATAAGCAACTGATTAGAACATTGTATAATTCAAGAATATTCGATATGAATGCGAAGCTCAAAAATGTGTCACGAAAACCCATCGAGAATATTCACGAAAAACACATTCATGAAAACCAAAGCCAAATCAAGTACGGCATGAAAACCAGAGCAATGGAAGGTCTCTTCCGACTCAGCCGCAGAGCCAATCCTCGAGGCGCAACCCGCTGAATATGGGACTTGGTTCCGAAGGATCCATTCCATAACGTGGAATGGATCTTAATTCAACCGTTCCCGTTCGATCGACTAGGCCGATTCCGACCTATCGATCCCGACCGAATCGATAGCGACAGTGTTCCTTTCTCGCGCACCCCGTGTACAGCGACGGGGCACGATGTAGGGACGGGGCACTACACCATAACCAACTAATAAAAAGTTTCGTCCTCGAAACTTAAAGATAGAACCTACCTCTACGAGAATAACGAAGGAAATTTCTCCTTCATTTTTGATTCAAGCTCCCACGTCGACTCTTCGACCGAATCGTTCCTCCAGAGGACACGGACGAGAGGGATCGCTCGATTGTGCAGTAGCTTATCCTTGCGTTCTATGATTTGAACTGGCTCTTCGACATAGGATAAGTCGGACTTTAGCTCCAGCTGGCCAAAATCTACCACGTGGCTCGGGTCGTGCACATACTTCCGTAGTTGAGAGACATAGAAGACATTGTGTACACCTTCAAGCGCCGGTGGTAAGGAAATTTTATAGGCCACTGGGGCGACCCGCTCGAGTATTTCGAACGGCCCAACGAATCTTGGACTCAATTTTCCCTTCGCGCCGAACCGAGTAACTCTCCGTATGGGCGACACTTTAAGAAATACGTGATCGCCTTCTTGAAACTCGAGGGGGCGACGATGAACGTCCGCATAGCTTTTCTGACGACTATGTGCGGTCTTTAATCTTTTCCGAATGAGCCGAATCTTCTGTACGGTCTGTTCAACCAGTTCTGGACCGAGAATCTTCCGCTCTCCGACTTCGTCCCAGCAAATGGGTGATCGGCACTTGCGCCCGTACAAGGCTTCATACGACGCCATTTGAATACTGGATTGATAGCTATTGTTGTATGCAAATTCGATCCCACTTTTTCGAAGATGTTGCTTCATGGTATCATTGAGCGTATGCGTGAGCTGCGTGGTCGTCATTAGTATAGTTTTATGGATATATTTTGTGTTGTACTATTAGAACTTATTACCAGATTTACTTGTTTTATGGAGATGAGTTTATGGACTTAATTATGGACTTATTACCAGCTATACTTGTTTTATGGAGATTAATTATGGAGATTAATTACGGACTTATTTCTACTTGTTTATGGAGATTAATTAGGCTAAGTCTTTTGTGTGATCAATTCTGATACACTATGGTTATATGGTCATGTCATGTGATACACTATTACCACTTGTTGTATCATGATTACTTGGGATTCTATTTCAATGTTTAGGATGTCATGATTAATGCGCCTATTACTTTTACAAGTGTTTCAATGAGTGCATGTATCTATCTTACAGAATTATTCTCAAATAGATATGGATCTGAATTACTATCGGCGGAATCGTTCTTGGATGTACAACCGTCATCCTGATGACATGTGCGGTGTGCAGAATGAATTCGTAGAGCGTGTACAGCAGTTCATGCAGTTTGCCAAGGCGTTCCCTCAGTATATGGACGGTACCAAAATTAAGTGTATGTGTGTGAGATGTCGCAACTTAAAATATCATCCAGAAGTGGAAGTCACGTATCTGAAGGAACCCTCGAGGGGGGGTGAATAGGGTCAAGCTAGCTAATCAAGCACTTAGCACGAGCTAATTGGCAATTTAAAAATATAAGTGCAAGAAAAGAAGCAATAACAATACCGACACCCGATATATCCTGATATCCTTTCTAGAGGCAATCCAGTCCCGGAACTCTCTACGAATTTAATCCACTATTTGAGCAAATAGTTGCACACGAGTTTGGATCTGAAAAACTCGCCAACTTCTTACACGAGAGCTTTAATCTGAAGGCCTCTCCGACTTCAACCGAGAGTTTGGATACGAAGACTCTCCAACTTCAACCGAGAGTTTGGATACGAAGACTCTCCAACTTCAACCTTTCACAATAGGTTTTGATCTCCTTACAATAGGATGAAGATCTTACTTTTCAACTCAATAACTCTAACACAATTTGTGGATGGCAAATGAAAGCTTTGTAGAGTTGTATGTGGATAAGCTTTGGTAGTTTAGGAATTTTTAGGCTCAAAGCATCAACCTTGAATGAAGGGGTTCTAGGCTATTTATAACCAAAGCAAAGAAAAGTGCAATAGTGCAACTTTTACAGGCTGACGGATCATCTGCTGGATTTCTACGGAAATCTGCTGGATCATCCGCCTGTATAGTCCAACGGCTATAAACAGAGCCGTTGGGATCAATCATTCGTAAAATCCAACCGTTGGAATGCAAACGGTCATATGGCAAAAAATCTGCCAAAATTTCGCGATTTTTCGTCGGATAATTCGAACACTCACAGAAGGTATTCTGTGAGACCATTCGGATCTTCCGTCGGATTTCCGTGAAGATCCGTCGGATAATCCGCTAGGATTCCGAAGATTGTCCTGGGTTATTTTCTACCATAGCTTTCGATTTTGCCATCTATTTCTTGTGTTTACAATGATTCCTAAGACTCATTATAGACTCTAAATATGCTGTTGTAGGAGCAGGCTTCTGCAGAGTCTTGAAATAATGATGGCTTGGCTTGACTTCTTCCTTTGATAGGTGCTGTCTTTTTTCCTTGACGGTAGCTGTCCAAAGATATCCAGAGAAATCTTGTGGAATCCGTCGTCTTTGGCCCACCATGATTTCTTCAATGCATATGTCCACATTGATCTTGCTTATTGCTTTTCTGCATGTACATGTTAGGCGAACAAAGCAATATACATAGTAGCAAGTATGATAAGTTAAATGCACATTAGGACAATGCTGAGTTTAAGTATAAGTTCTAAGGTGATAGCATAAATGTTAGTGATATCATAATGATTAAACTTAATTGAATGATCACAATCAAAAACATAGTTTTGATTTTGGCAACCCGATTAAATTTAAGATAGATAAGCTCATATCACTAATATGTAAACCAATAGGCACATATCACCAAAGGTATAAGTATAAGTAGAAATGCTATAGCGATAGTATGAAGACTAGTGATAATAAAATGCTAAACTTAACATATTAACCATATTCAAAAACATGATACAATCATTGGGCCAAGAGTATCATTTATACTCGAAGGGTTTCACGTCGAATTACTATCAGTGGAGCACGCATGGAGAACTTGTGTCTTTAGCATTAGAGTATGAGCCTTATGTGGATGTCCACAACCACGCTGCTTATGACGATGGGTTGGTGAACATGGTTTTTGACGCGGCGGGGCCTAGTTTCGATCTAGACAATCATGATGCACCTGAGGAGGCACCGAACGCCGATGCTGCAAAGTTTATAGAGTTGTTGGAGAATGCAAGGACTCCATTATATCCTGGTTGTAAGGATCATTCACCGTTGGAGGTGGTTACAAGATTGTTGAGCATCCAGTCCGATTTTAATATGTCGTAAGATTGCTACAACCAATTTATGGAGTTGATTATAGAAATATTGCCTGAGGGTGCTTAGTTGCCTAAAGACTTTTACTGGTCTAAGAGGATGGTGAGATCGCTCTGGATGGGATACGAGAAAATTGATGCATGTCGCAACGGGTGTATGTTGTACTACAAAAATGACAAGGATGAAGATGCCTGCAGATTTTGTGGTGCTGATCGCTACAAGGGCAGTGGTAGAGGAAAGTTTGTCGGTGAAAGGAAGCCTACCGATTTGATGCACTACTTGTCGTTGACGCCGCGATTGCAGCGGTTGTTTATGGTGAAGGAAACTGCAGAAAACATGAGTTGGCATAAGCGAGAACAGACCGAAGGAGTGTTTGATCACCCATCTGATGGAGAAGCATGGAAGTACTTTGATTGAGAGTATCCAGATTTTGTTTCTGATCCGCGTAATGTCAGATTGGGTCTCTGCTCCGGCGGTTTTACCCCATTTGGACTTTCGGGATCCCAGTATTCATGTTGGCATGTGATCGTCACTCCGTACAATCTACCTCCTTGGATGTGCATGAAGAATCCGTATATGTTCCTCACCGTTATTATCCTAGGTCCGAACAATCCGAAAAGGAACATCAATGTATATTTATAGCCATTTATTGATGAGTTGAATCAGCTGTGGGAAGTAGGTTCCAACACGTATGATGTATCTAGAAAACAAATTTTTCAGATGCGGACAGCACATATGTGGACCATCAACGACTTTTCGGACTATGGTATGTTATCTGGATGGAGCACGCATGGTCGTCTTTCATGTCCGTATTGCATTGACCGTACTAAGGCTTTCCGTTTGAAATACGGAGACAAACTGTGCTTCTTCGATTGTCATCGACAATTCCTGCCGAAGGATCATCCGTACCGAAGGAACATGAACACTTTTCGTGCTGGGATACACAATATGGAAAGAGGTAAAAGATTTACCAAGAGCTATTGAAGAGCCTGCTACGGGCTACAAGTGTGACGGATTTGGTCGTACTCATAACTGGACGAAGAGGAGTATATTCTAGGATCTGCCATATTGGAGTACCAATCTGATTAGACATAACCTTGATGTCATGCATATCGAGAAGAATATATTTGACAATATAATTAATACTGTAATGGACGTAAAGGGGAAGAAGAAAGACAATCCAAAGGCTAGATTGGACTTGGAAGAAAGATGTAGACGTCCTGCATTGCATTTGATAGAGGAGGGGAATGGGAAGTTGAAGCAGCCTAAGGCAATTTTTTTACTGGAGAAGGAGGACAATGTCAGACTTTGTAGGTGGATTCAAGGTCTGAAATTTTACAGATGGGTATATTTCGAACTTGAGAAGATGCGTCGACCTCAAGGAGAACAAACTGAAAGGTATGAAGAGCCATGATTGTCACGTATTTATGGAGAGGTTAATTTTGATTGCATTTCAGAAATTCTTACCCCAGATTGTTTGGCATCCATTGACCGAGCTTAGCATATTCTTCAGAGATCTTTGTTCTACTAAGTTGCTCGTCGATCGTCTAAAAAAGCAGGAGAACGATATTGCGGTAATATTGTGCAAGCTCGAGAAGGTATTTTCTTCTGGATTCTTCGACTCCATGGAGCATTTGCCAATTCATCTTTCCTACGAGGCACGTATTGGTGGGCCCATCGGTTATCGGTGGATGTACCCGTTTGTGCGGTATTTGAACCACCTAAAGAGGAAGGTGAAAAATAAGGCTCGGGTCGAGGGTTCTATTTGTGAATCCTATATTCTCGAGGAGATTACAAATTTCTGCTCGATGTATTTCAAATCTCATGTTGCTACGAATAGAACAAGGGTTCCGAGAAACGATGACGGATATCAAGAATCTAATGATGGAATACTGAAAGTATTCAATACGTACGGAAAGCCTTTGGGAAAAATGAAGAAGAGATATTTGAATGACGAAGAGCTAAGGACTGCTCAGTTGTATATATTACTCAATTGCGATGAGGATGAAGTGGAGAAGCTAGAGGGGTATGTAATTAATGATAAGTTTACGTCATCTCAATGTAATAGTATAAGCTAATATTATTGTACTAATCGGCGGTTGCTTCGTTGTTTTTCAGCACATATAATGATGAGTTGAGGTCGGTTAGACCCTACCTAACAGACGAATAATTAGAACAAGAAATAAGACGTCATTTTCCTTCTTGGTTGAGCGAATATGTAAGCAACTCGATAATTACTGGCATCTTCTAATGCAACTGCACAATAAATAACTTACTATCTCTTCTTTGGTATTCAGGTCGATCGTCTAATTTCACCAGAGATTGAATTAATTAGAACCTTACCAAGGGACCAATTACTTTTGTTAAAATATGGCCAAGTTACTGTGTCAATGGCTTTAGGTTCAAGTCAACAAATGCTCCGATCAGAGACAGCTTCCTGGATCTTGATTCTACGAAAAATAGTTGTTTGTGTATCAAATCTTTGAACTACAAAGATGTCGATCCAGGAAATGATTTCTTTGGCATCTTGTGAGAGATTATGGAGTTGACATATAATTATGGCAGAGAACCAGCAAAGATCGTGTTGTTCAAGTGTGAATGGTTCAATCCGATTGAAAATCAAGGTTGAAAAATTGACAAGCATGGTCTTGTGGATATAAACTACAAGCGTAGATATCAAGGCTACAAACCATTTGTCCTATCAACTCATGCTCAGCTCGTGTACTTCACAGCTTATCCGAGACGGGGAGCAACGAAGTCTGACTGGGGGGCAGTATGCAAGACTAAAGCTAGAGATACTTTTGATGTTGACGAAAAAGCTTATCAGGAGGATGACCTACCTCTTATAACCAATATTGTTGATGTGGACTCCACGAAAGTTACGCATTACATGACTAATGTAGAAGATGTAGAATTATCCGAAGAGGAAAGTGAAGCCGACGGAGGTGAAGATGAAACTGAAGATGAAGAGGAGGAGGAAGAGGAAGATGAGGTCGAGGAAGACGAACAAGATGAATATTCTGAAGATGATTGAGACAGATGTACTTTTATTTTTTAGATGTTTCTTTTAGAATGTACTATCTGGACTTAGATGTTTCTTGTAGAATGTACTATCTGAACTTAGATATTTCTTGTAGAATATACTATATGGACTTAGATGTTTCTTGTAAAATGTATCATCATATGTTGTCTAGGTTATTATCTTGTCTTTGTTGTACTTTTATATTTCTAATGTACTATTATTTGTTGTACCTCATCATATGTTGTTATCAGGTATAACAGGTCATCGCGGATCGTTCTACATGTCCCGACGTAGGGCACGGGGTACTGGTACTGGCAGAGGACATGGTACTCATTCGGTACCTCCTACTGGTACCGGCTCTGGATCCTCGTCGCCCAGTACTCCTGTGTATCGGACAGTACCTTCGCCTGCCCCGACGCAACGTGGCATATCTCCTGAGACGAGTAGTTCCAGGCCTGAGACTGCTCCGTCATCTAGAGTTCCTCCGACTGATACGACGATGGAGACAGATGAGCAGATGGAGGAGGCTGAGCCGACGACCGACCAGTATCAGACAGATGATGTATGCGCACCTCCGGAGAAGACGAGGACGGAGATCTGGGCCGACGATACAAAGTAAGTGTTTTGGTTTATCAATTTTTTCCTGTGTTTATCATAAATTAACTTTTCTCATGAATATAATATATCTGTATAGATATCGTCCCCCATCGGTAGGGAGACGCCTAGGCCACTTCTTGAGGACTAATTATGGTAGTCCTTGGATAAACTACTCTGATGCTTCGGACGAGAGGAAGGCCTACTGGTTTGCGCAATTAAAGGTTAAAATATATTTGCTTTTAACATAAATCATATAATTTTTTCGTATTATATATAACTGATAAATATTTGGTTTGCACTCTTCTAGGATATATTTTTCTGTCCACCACACCGGGCCGAGATGATCGAGGAGATGTTTTCTGCCGTCTCTGCTAAGCTGATCCGCGACGCTATTAATGATCAGAAGACTCGTGGTCATATCGAAAAGCCGATCCAAGATTGGATCATGTTGGCCCATTCCATGGTCACACCCGATTTCGATAATCGACTTACACTTTAGTCCATATACAAAATATAGACAATGCTGCTAACTATTTCAGGATACATGAAATCTTATTCAACGGACGATGTACTGCATAAATCCAAGCGTCAAAGTCATCAAAATTTCTGAAGACTCTTTTCTACTTTTATTCTGTATTTTTACATTTTATTGAGTCTAGGAATTTCTTTGTAAAATCAATTATGGTAATACTGGCTTAGGGTTAAAATTGTTCTCTTTCTCAAAACCTACTTTTACCCTTCATATTTTCGATTACAAATATTCAAAAATATATTTCGAAAATATTTCTTTTCAAATGATTTTACAAATAACCAAAAACATGTTTGAAAACTGTTTTACAAAAGATTTTTAAAATATCTCCTGACAGAACTCACAGCCGAGTTCGGCCCGAGTTCGGTCCGAACTCTGACCGAGTTCGGTCAGTTTGTATTCAAACTTTAGTTGCCTCCAAATCTGCGAGCAACGTCTATTTTGCGAGATATTGGCATCCGAACTCTGTCCGAGTTCTGCCCGAGTTCGGTTGGTGAAAACACCTATAAATAGAGAAGAATTTCTCACTTCAAACATCAATCCATTCTTCACTCTCTTCTCTATTCATTCAAGTGTTTTCTAGTGATCTAAAAATTTCAAATCTCACCTATACTTCTCTTAGCCAAAAGCCAGTACTATCAGATTGATTTAGAAGTCTTTTGGTTATTCAGAGTTGTAAAGAGGTCGTCAAGTTTCAACAACAAGTTCTCGTTGTGGAGCTGGTCGTGCGCTCGTCACCAAGCACGGTGTATGTTGGAGTTGGTCGTGCACTCGTCAACAAGCACGGTGGTGTAAGAGTTGCAAGCACTCAGTTAAAGCTTGTGCCTTTAGTGGATTAACATCGAGCAAGAGTACTCGAGACTGGATTAGTCCTCTCAGAGGGATACCAGTATACATCGCTGTGTTACTGAGTTTGAATCTCCCATCTTTATTTACTGCTCTTACATCATTGCCATAGTTTAATTTTTAATTGGTGATTTTATTTCCGCTGCACACACGCACTCTATTCACCCCCCCTCTAGAGGTGCTCAACGATCCTACAATTGGTATCAGAGCAGGTTATATTCTTATATAACATATCCTAGAGAGTATATATATGGCAGCCGTGAAATCTATATTCAACGGTGAAGGGCAATCCACAAATAGACCTCCCCTATTTGATGGAACAAACTATACATACTGGAAAACACGTATGACTTTCTTTCTAAAGTCTCTAGATTTTGATTTATGGTCAATAGTCATTGATGGGTATAAGAAACCACCACCTACTGTGGTTGAAGGTATTCTTATGGAAAAGCCGCATGACAAGTACACCGATGCTGAAAAAGCAAAGGCTAGTCTTGATGCTCGAGCCATCAATGCACTATTCTGTGCAATTGACATAACCGAGTTCAATAGAGTTTCTACCTGTAAGACGTCTCATGAAATTTGGAAACTCCTTGAGGTAACCCATGAAGGGACTTCCCAAGTCAAGGAATCCAAAATCAGTAGACTGACTCAGGAATATGAATCTTTTAAAATGAAACCTGGTGAGTCAATTACACAGATGTTTACTCGTTTCCTTGATATAACTAATCCCCTTCAATCTCTTGGTAAAGATTACAGCAACCATGAGAAAATTAGGAAAGTGCTGCGGGCTCTAACAAAGAACTGGAATCCAAAAGCCACAGCAATCATTGAAGGAAACGATCTCACCACGATGACTCTAGAAACACTGATGGGCAAGTTAATGACGCATGAGCTCGACTTGCAAGACTTTGAAGAGGCCACTCCAAAAGAAAAGACCATCGCCTTCAAAGCTCAAGCAAGAAAATCAACATGCAACGACTCAGATGAAGAATCATCAAGTGGTGATGAACGTGCCTTACTTGTGAAGAACTTCAAGAAATATCTAAAGTTCACAAGCAGAAAGAAGAAAGACATTCAAGAAAGCAATGAAGACGAGACTATATGCTTCGGATGTAAGAAATCAGGGCACATGAAGAAGGACTGTCCAGCTACCAAGAAGAGCAGTCCGTATGATCGGTCAAGATCAAACAGAAGATCCACATCTGGCCGAAAGTATGCCAACACAAGCATCTGGCACGAGAGTGATGCCAGTGACTCAGAAGAAGAAGACAGACCCTGCAGCAATGCAAATGTTTGTCTTATGGCATTCGAAAAGGTATCATCTAATCCTCTGTTTGATGATTTTACTTTTGATGAACTAGAGACTGCCTTTAGCGATTTACTTGAAGATCACAAAATTGTGCTCGACAAGTATAAGCAATCTCGAAAAGAGATTAAGGCACACACAGCCGAGATAGCTAGATTGTCTAATTTACTTGAAGACATTAAAGAGACATCTACTACCGGTAACACGGAAGAGATAGCCAAACTTAAAGTAGACTTTCATGAGGCTATCCTCAACATTGAGAAGAAAGAAGAGGACTATGTCAAAATACACAAACTTTATGACATAGAGAAGAAGTTGCACCTAGTAACTGAACAAAGACTCCTTGATATGACTGCAAGATACGAAGAGTCTGTAGCGATTTCTAAAAAATTAGAAATCAAGTTGGGCAAACAGGCAATACCTGTGACACAGCCCAAGATTAGTCCTAATGCAAAGCATACACCAAAGAGGACTAAAAATAAGAAAGCACAGAGGAAACACGAACACAATTATGCTTTCACTTATAGGTTTTCCAAACAGAACAAGCCTACAAACACAGTTTATTCCACTAAACTGACTTGCACATATTGTGGTACACACGGTCATATATCACAATATTGTATGGCAAGAAAGCTTGTTGATAACCATACTCTAGTTTGGAAACCTAAAGCTAATCTGAGTGGACCCTTCAGAAAATGGGTACCAAAGGATTCATCTACTTGTTTTGTAGGTGGACCCTCAACCCTCTCATGCTAGAAGCAAGTGGATTCTCGATAGCGGATGTTCGCGACACATGACTGGTGATGCATCTTTATTCGCTACGCTATCGATGAAGAAAGAAGGATACGTCTCCTTCGGAAATAACTTGAGAGGTAATATTATAGGTAATGGTACTGTAGGTATTTCTCCTTACCCAATAATAAAAGATGTTTGTCTAGTAACTGAATTGAAACATAACCTATTAAGTATAAGTCACTTGGCTGATAATGGTTATGGTATCAATTTTGTGAAAGATAAATGTACTATATATGATATGTCATCTGGTGATCCCATATATAAAGGGATTAGAGAAGACAATATTTATGTTTTCTTTTTGGAGAATACTAATAATGCAGGAAGGTGCCTAGTAGCCAATCAAGATGAAAGCTGGCTATGGCACATGAGACTAGGACATACAAACATGGACACTATCTCACGTCTGAACACAAAGAAGTTGGTAAAAGGACTCCCAGAAATTCCATTCAAGAGAGACATGGTATGTGCTGACTGTGAAAAGAACAAAGCACATAGGTCTTCTTTTAAATCCATCAACGCTGTAAGTACTTCAAGACCTTTGCAGTTGATTCATATGGATTTATTTGGTCCTAGTAGAGTCGCTAGTCTTGGCGGTAAACTCTATGCTTTTGTCATTGTTGATGATTTCTCTCGTTTTACATGGGTTTACTTTTTATCAAACAAAAGTGATGCTATTTTTGAATTTCAGATATTTTGTAAAAAGGTACAAAACGAAAAAGGCTTCATGATTACTCATATCTGAAGTGATCATGGCGGCGAATTCGAAAATTCTGATTTCAAAAAGTTTTGTGATGATAGTGGATATTACCACGAATTTTCCTGTCCTAGAACTCCCCAACAGAATGGTGTTGTGGAGCGGAAGAATCGTACTCTAAGCGAAATGGCTAGAGTCATGCTTAATCAGTATAATCTTCCTAAATATTTTTGGGCAGAAGCTGTTAGTACAGCCTGTCATATTTTAAATAGGGTGTTGATTCGACCTATCTCGAAGAAAACACCATATGAGCTTTGGTTTGGAAGAATTCCAAACATTTCTTATTTTAAGGTTTTTGGTTGTCGCTGTTTCATCCTGAACACCAAGGATAACTTGGGTAAGTTCGACTCGAAAGCAGATGACGGGATATTTCTCGGATATGCTGCTAAGAGTAAAGGATATAGAATTTTTAATAAAAGATCTTTGATTGTTGAAGAAAGCATTAATGTTACCTTCGATGAGTTAAATAGTCATAGATCAAGCGACAGTGATGATGAAGATGCACCTACAAAGACAAAGAAGAGTTCTGAAAAAGATCCTACCCAAGAGGCAAGAACTGATAAAAGTTTCGAAGATGCAGGAACTGAGAAGAGCATTGTGAAAGGTATGGCCCAAAGATTTGAATCATTAAGATTCAAACCGGATCATCCAGAAACTCTCATAATAGGTGATGTATCCAAAGGTGTAAGTACTCGTTCATCTCTTAGAGATTCTGAAGTAGCAGCTAATGTAGCATTTATTTCTCAAATAGAACCTAAGAATGTTGATGAGGCTTTTTCTGATGAATTTTGGATTTTTGCCATGCAAGAGGAACTTAATCAATTTGAGAGAAACCAAGTTTGGGAACTCGTTCCTAAACCTATTGGTCAATCGATAATTGGTACCAAATGGGTGTTCCGAAATAAACTTAGTGAAGATGGTCAAGTTCTACGCAATAATGCACGTCTAGTGGCACAAGGTTATAATCAAGAAGAAGGAATTGATTATGATGAGACCTATGCTCCTGTTGCTAGACTAGAAGCCATCCGCATGTTTTGCGCTTTTGCTTGTTTTAATGATTTCAAACTTTTTCAAATGGACGTGAAAAGCGCATTTTTAAATGGTTTTTTGAAAGAAGAAGTTTTTGTGAAACAACCCCCTGGTTTTGAAGATTTTCAAAAACCTGATCACGTCTTCAAGCTTAAGAAAGCACTTTATGGACTCAAACAAGCACCTCGTGCTTGGTATGAACGCCTAAGCGCCTTCTTACTTGATAATGGATTTTCAAAGGGCAAGATTGATACCACTCTTTTTATTAAATCTATGAACAATGATATTCTTTTAGTGCAAATTTATGTAGATGACATCATCTTTGGTTCTACTAATGAACAACTCTGTCAAGAATTTGCCAAGTGTATGCAGAGTGAATTTGAAATGAGCATGATGGGAGAGCTAAACTTCTTCCTAGGATTGCAAATCAAACAACACTCGAATGGAACATTCATCAACCAAGCCAAGTACACGAAGGATATACTGAAGAAGTATGATTTCGAGAATGTCAAGCCAATTGGGACTCCTATGGCTACATCTACAAAGCTTGATGCTGATGAAAGCGGCAAACCTGTTGATCAGCGTAAGTATCGAGGTATGATTGGTAGTTTATTATATTTAACTGCTAGTCGTCCTGATATTATGTTTAGTGTTTGCATATGTGCACGATATCAGGCAAACCCTAAGGAATCACATCTTAGTGCCGTTAAGCGTATCTTCCGATACCTTAAAGGAACTTCTACAGTTGGCTTATGGTATCCCAAAACCAAATCCTTTGACCTTATAGGTTACTCGGATGCGGATTTTGCTGGATGCAAAGTGGACCGTAAAAGTACCAGTGGTACATGTCATTTCTTGGGAAAGGCCTTAGTCTCTTGGTTTAGCAAGAAACAAAATTCAGTAGCATTATCAACAACTGAGGCTGAGTATATCGCCGCAGGACGTTGTTGTGCCCAAATTTTGTGGATGAAGCAAACCTTAGAGGACTACAATCTGCACTATTCAAATGTTCCTATATATTGTGATAACACTAGTGCAATTAATTTAACTAAGAACCCTATCTGTCATTCACGCACAAAGCACATAGAAGTTAGACATCATTTTCTGCGTGATCATCAACAACACGGGGATATTTGCTTAGAATTTATTGATACTGTACATCAACTAGCAGACATTTTCACTAAACCATTGGCTGAAGACCGTTTTAACATCTTGAGGCGTGAGCTCGGCATTCTTGAATTCTCGGATTCTTAGAACATATGGTAATTAAATACTGTATTTATGACTTGATAATTTATTATCTAATGAAAATTATTTTTGGGGACAAACTTACAAAGGGTATGTCTGTCACCACGGCTACGGTCGAAGCGAAGCGGTACTTAAGAGTTCCCCGGTGAACCACCGTTAGCTGGGACAACCCCTACAGTTAACCCGAAAATAAACAGCAGTTAGTTAATAAACCAGTCAAACATCATTAACTACAAATATTTATTTACCTGACTGCTTTAACTGTCTCGGGAATGCAAGTGGCCGAACTCGGCCCGAACTCTGACCGAGTTCGGACCGAATTCGGACCGAGTTCGGTCGGCGCTGTGATGGTTCCAGAACCGAACAGCCGGCCCTAGCACCTATAAATTCCACCTTTTCTTCCACTATTTCTCCACACCAAAACGAGAAATAGCTCTACCTCCTTCTAGAAGACTTTCCTCCTCCCTCCGTGCAAGGCTTCGACGATCTTCTCCATCTCCACATGGCTCCGAAGCGTCAGCGAGGAAATTCTTCCCAAGGGGCTTCCTCCTCTTCCGACTACACTCCAGCTAGCCTGTTCAGTCCAGCCAAACCTAGAGATCCCGAGGAATTTGACGGCACTTTGTTCCCCAACAAAGACTTCGCCGATCTCTGGTTTGATTCTTTCTCCTTACGTCGTATTTGTGCTGGAGCCTTTGTCAATTTTATAACCCTTTTTGAATATGCTCCTACTTTTGAACAACTTGGATTTCGCGACTTTTTCGAGGTCCAAGACAGCATTTACGACAATGCAGTCCGTATGTTTTACTGTAATTTGCAAGTAAAACAAAACGGAAACTTCTATTCCTGCATTGCCGGGCAGGAACTAGAATTTAGCGCCACCGATATCAGTGAATATTTTCACGTTCCTGATCTTGGTGATGCACTTGTTGACATCCATCATGTTCAGTTCCCTGCCGATGTCACTTTAGCTTCTTTTAGGGAATTGATTTGTCACCCCACTCCTCCTCCTCGGAGAATATTTTCTCGACATCTTAACCAAAATTTCTACGAACTTCATCGCATGATTTTCTCAGCCCTTCTTCCGAAGAAAGGCTCTACCGATGAGGTCACATTTTTGGAACTCTCTGCTATGTATCACATTCATTTTGGCATTCCTTTCTCCGTTCCAAAAACCGTGATGTCTTGGATGCTCAACTGCAAGAATGCAGGTAGGAACCTCGTCTTTCCTATGCACCTTGCTAGTATCTTTCGACGTTTCGAGATTGATCTTGAAACGTGTGCCATTTCTTCTCCACCTGTTGAGTTGACCCGCTCTCGTCGGTTTCCTCAACCTCCTGGTGCTGCTCCTGCTGTCCCAGCTGCTGATGCTGAGGCACCTCCAGCAGATGCTCCTCCTGCTCCGGCACCTGCTCCAGGATTCGATCCAGCATTCTACCAGCGGTTTGATGATTTCGTTGCAGTCTCCACGCAACGTCATCAGGATTCAGAGTTTCGGCACATTTCTCAGGCCCAGGTGCTGAGAAACAGTATTGCCGATCTCCACTACAGTCTGATGCATGATCCAGCCCATCCACTCACTATCCTTCCACACCCTGCTTTCCCTGGTCCCCGTTTTACTGATGAGGCTACTTTTCAGTATTTCGACCCGACCACTGCCTATTTTCCTCATGATCCTCCCGGTGCAGATGACGCAGAGATGTGATATGGATTCAGCCATAGGATAGTGGATTTTGATGCAGTTTATGTAGTACTTTTATTTTTTGTCTAAACTCTTTCAGTTAGACATTTATCAGATGTACCAGTTGATTTTTTAGTGGAACATTTATGCTATTTCAGTTTATTTGCATTTCACTCTATGTTGTGATTACTGTGATTACTATGTTTTCTTTCACTTTGTCTTCTTTATTGTTGGCTTCATGATTTACGGGGGAGCCGATTCATTTTCCTACTTGACAAAGGGGGAGAAAATTGAGTATATCCCAAAATCAAAAACAAAACATTTCAGGTATTTTGATTTATAATTTTTTTATATAGATATATTTTGGTATAGACTCAAGTTTTGTCAATTATCAAAATGGGGGAGATTGTTGGCCCATTCCATGGTCACACCCGATTTCGATAATCGACTTACACTTTAGTCCATATACAAAATATAGACAATGCTGCTAACTATTTCAGGATACATGAAATCTTATTCAACGGACGATGTACTGCATAAATCCAAGCGTCAAAGTCATCAAAATTTCTGAAGACTCTTTTCTACTTTTATTCTGTATTTTTACATTTTATTGAGTCTAGGAATTTCTTTGTAAAATCAATTATGGTAATACTGGCTTAGGGTTAAAATTGTTCTCTTTCTCAAAACCTACTTTTACCCTTCATATTTTCGATTACAAATATTCAAAAATATATTTCGAAAATATTTCTTTTCAAATGATTTTACAAATAACCAAAAACATGTTTGAAAACTGTTTTACAAAAGATTTTTAAAATATCTCCTGACAGAACTCACAGTCGAGTTCGGCCCGAGTTCGGTCCGAACTCTGACCGAGTTCGGTCAGTTTGTATTCAAACTTTAGTTGCCTCCAAATCTGCGAGCAACGTCTATTTTGCGAGATATTGGCATCCGAACTCTGTCCGAGTTCTGCCCGAGTTCGGTTGGTGAAAACACCTATAAATAGAGAAGAATTTCTCACTTCAAACATCAATCCATTCTTCACTCTCTTCTCTATTCATTCAAGTGTTTTCTAGTGATCTAAAAATTTTAAATCTCACCTATACTTCTCTTAGCCAAAAGCCAGTACTATCAGATTGATTTAGAAGTCTTTTGGTTATTCAGAGTTGTAAAGAGGTCGTCAAGTTTCAACAACAAGTTCTCGTTGTGGAGCTGGTCGTGCGCTCGTCACCAAGCACGGTGTATGTTGGAGTTGGTCGTGCACTCGTCAACAAGCACGGTGGTGTAAGAGTTGCAAGCACTCAGTTAAAGCTTGTGCCTTTAGTGGATTAACATCGAGCAAGAGTACTCGAGACTGGATTAGTCCTCTCAGAGGGATACCAGTATACATCGCTGTGTTACTGAGTTTGAATCTCCTATCTTTATTTACTGCTCTTACATCATTGCCGTAGTTTAATTTTTAATTGGTGATTTTATTTCCGCTGCACACACGCACTCTATTCACCCCCCCTCTAGAGGTGCTCAACGATCCTACAGATCACCCCTGAGCAGTGGACTGCGATGAAGGCTTGATTCGACGAGCCAAGGTACAAAGAAAAGTTTGAGAAGGCCAAGGCAGCTAGGAAGCAGGGATCAAAGTGGTGCGGTGGGTCGATTCTGATGACGGAACATTTTTATCGTTTGGTATGTCTTTTTTTTTCAGAAATATTATTTTAATGCAAGTCCGATAAATTAGTAAAAGATGATATATTTAATTATAGGTAAGGAGGGGTGATGACGCCAATATAGTGACTGTCTTCCTGGCCACACATCGGAAGGGCGGGAAGCTTATTGACGAAAGGGCGGAGCAGGCCTATGTAAGTATTACAATTCTATTTATTAATTTTAATACTTCGTGTTAGTTTTGATATAAGTTAGTAAATATGCATGCAAATAGATATTCATGTAGTTAGTAATAATAAGTACATTAGACATTAGAAGTTATAGAGTATCCATGCTTTCTAGGCTGAGTTTCAACGGCTTAAGGAGCGGACGGCTGCTAGTGCACTTGCTGTGGGAGAGGCCAGTACTTCCTCGCAGCCCGCCCCAGCTCCGTCGGAGGAGGAGCTGTGGGTGACTGCTGCTGGTGGTCTCCACAGGGGTAAGTAATACGGTACAAGATCCTATAACGTCCTAGTTGCGACACAGTCCTCTAGGGCCTCCCATGCTAGTGTGCATAGCCCACAGCCCTCCCAGGAGTCTGCCCGAGTCCAGCAGATGGTGGATTCTGTCCGTGACGAACTGCTACAACGGATCCAGGAGCAGCACCAGATGGACGATGTTGCGCTCATAGCACGATTGGATACGCTCGACCGCAGCATTATGGAGCTCAGGGATGTGACTGAGAGGACAGAGCGGGGCGTCACTGATCTTAGAGCGTCGATAGAGCGCAGCGTGACAGATCTGCAGGCATCACAGCTGTCCATGGGCGAGAGGGTCACGTTGATGCAGGATTGGATGGTTGATAGCAGTACGAGGCTGTTATCTACCATGGATTCCTACTACTAGCGACTAGCAGCGTTGGAGCATTATTGTCCTCCGAGTGCGCCTTCATCGTCGTCGACTCAGCCAGCGTCACTACCTCTGACTCCACCGACGTCACTACCTTCTTCATCGGTGATGATTTCACGAGAGGAGTACGAGATGTTCCTATCCTTGAGGCACGGCGGTGCCCCTCCTCCTCCAGATCCACAATAGTCCGAGTTAGGACTATTTTACGAGATTGTAGTATTTTTTTAGTGTTTGTTTATGTTGTTTCAGTATTGGTTGTGGATTATTTGTTTGTGTAGACTTTCATTATTAGTTGTGGATTCATGTGAATATTGGTTGTATACTTTGGATATTCGTTTACCGACTTTGAATATTTTAGTATACATTGTGTTGGTATCTCATCATATGTTGGTTGTAGACTTTTACTCTTGTTTGCGTTGATACATATGTATATTGTGATGTACCGGTGTTGAGTGTTCTACCGAAGGGGTCGACGAACCCAGGAAGAAAATGTGCTTGTGGTTTTTTTGTTATTTATTGAACTGCAGGTAGAAAATATGATTCTGTAGGCATTCTGTAATTTATTTATTTTATTTTTTTGTAAGTTAGCGACGTTTACCGACATTTAGCGACGCAGCTAAACGTTGGTAAACGTCGGTAAATCACCAGGTATACCGACGTTTACCGATGTTTAGCGTCCCAATATTTCCTACGTCTACAGAGTCGGTGAACGTCGGTAACAACTAGCATACATCGCTAAATTCATCGACGTTGACCGAAGTTTATTGACGTCGGTAAGCGTCGGTAATGGCGACGATTACCGACGTTTTGCCTGTTAGCGACATGGCTTTCCACGACCATAGGAAAACGTCGCTAAATACGTCGGTAAACTGTTGTAGCGACATTTTTTTTGTCATTTTAGCGACGTGTTCTGGCGTCGCTAATATGACTTACTCTGGTAGTGTATTAAGGAATAAACAACTAGCTTGATTATATAGATGCATGGGGAGAAGAGAATTTTTTGGTTGATTGCAAGCCCTTTGTTCCGGCCTTTATAAGATGGATTTGGATCTATCTGTCATGATGAGCACATTTCTAGTGCACTGTCGATTGTTGCACCTTTTTACATGTCTTTAGGATACACGTCTCTTGGACGGTGTATCCACTATATATTCTCTTTGTCATCTGCTTGGATAAGTCGGGCAGCCTGCAATATGGACAACCAGATTAGATTTTTCAAAGTGCATATGTTAGTATTTAGGATTGTGATAACCCTATTTAGCTAATGGATTAAGTTGTACTCATTACTTGGCCGTGATTGATGGATGGGGTCCATTTCTTGTCTTGTCTAGTCTAGTCTTGCTCCAGCTTGTTTTATTTCAGCACTTAGATTCCATCTATTCTTGCTACATGTTCGAGTTCACTACATGCTTACACGCCTGATTTTACTACTTGCCTTACATGCTTAGCTACACTTACATGTTTACTTGCTCGACTCTACCTTACATGATCACATGCTTGGTTTTACTTAATATTCCCATATGCCCGATTTACTACTTGTTTTCAGTTTTATTTCATACTTTCTGTGTTACCTTTACATTATTCCAACTTGTTTTTATTGCTTTGTTTAGTGTTGTTACGATTTGCATGCTAGTTTAGTTCATAATTTGGCTTTCTTTGTGGTATGGTTCGACCCCATTGGTTTTTTCTGACCAAATTTGGTTGAGTAGTTCGAGGATCTTCCGGATCTCCTATTCGATGGTGACCAACCGAAGTACCAGGATGCCTGTATGTGTTTGCCATTGATTGTAAAAGTACAAAACAATTATCGGAGGACTGAACTTAGACTCACAATACAAACTCGCTTGTACAAGGAAAGCCTAGGGACGAAAACCTAGGTACAGCAATCTAAGTACAATTGTTTATTTTTGATTCTGGGGGGTGACGATAGAGGCTTGGGAAGGCGACGGCAGCCCTGTCTTACTCCTTAGACGATCGGTATGCGGCCTTGGCTCCTGTGACGAGATGGTTGGCGTTGATGAAGAAATGCTCCTCATGTTCTCCTCGTATTGCTCTTCTGGATTCTCTCTCTCTCTAGATTGATCTCTGTGGATTCTTTTCTCTGACTATCGGGGGAGCCTCTCTGTATGTGCGTATCTCTCTCCGATAGTGTATATCTTCACAAGGGAATGGCACCTTGCTATTTATAATAGTGGGATGTGATCATTAGGGTTGCCAATGATTACCTCTTGGAGATGGCGGCGGCCTGTGGATTGGTCAATCTAGGCCGTTCATTTTTGATTGTGACGAATTCGAGCCATTGAGTGTAGATTACACCAAATTCTATCAGCAATTAATGCTGATTGGAATAAATCTTCCTCATAATGATCTTCTGATGTCTGCGAATAAATTAGATTTATTCTCTTACCACGTGTCCTAGATTATTGGGATTTGACCCAATCTTTGATTGCAGTAAATCTGAGAAATTGAACGGCTTAGGACACGTGTCCTAGGAGCCACTGGAGGATCTGAACCACATGACGAGTGAGCCGCATATGATTTTGGGCCGCATATGGTTAGGGCCACGTGTCAGGGCTGCCTGGGTAGTGGCCCTCCCTCGAGCCTTTGAACCACATGGAGGTGATCATTGCGAGCCACATAGGGATACATCCGCCTGAGCCACAGGGAAATGGTCCTCTTGAACCGCATGAGAAGTCTTTGCTCGAGCCGCATGAGGCTGTCTCGGCCTGAGCCGCATATGACGGCTTTATTCTGAACCGCATGAGAAGTCTTTGCTCGAGCCTCATGAGGCTGTCTCGACCTGGGCCGCATAGGACGGCTTCATTCTGAACCGCATGGGAAGTCTTTGCTCGAGCCGCATACGAACGCCCACGTGGCAAGGCCACGTGGCATTTTTATGGCTCTCGGGGGATTTGTGTCAGAGATATCTCTCTCTTTCCTAGAAGTCTATCATCATGACAGAGTCATAATTACTTCTTTTTGTGTCAGGGCTGTCACTTTTTCAGAGTTGTCAGCCGTCAAACAATTAATACGAGGGGGCAGAGAAGAGGACTGTCCCGCCACGTGTCTTCGAAGCCGCATGGGATGTCTTGGGCCGCATAGTCCCTTATGCCGCATGACTCTTTGAGCCGCATGGGCTTCCTGAGCCGTATGGGGTTCTTTTGGCCGCATAGGTCATTTTCTTTAATATTTTCCATGCTTCTACAAGACCCCCTTCAAAGTTTTCAATTTGCAAAATTGAAATACTTTGAATAAGAAGCATGGTCGTATTCTTCTGGCCGCATATGAAACCCCGACCGCATAGAGATCTTGGCCGCATAGATTGTTCAGCCGCAGGAGTGTCTCATCCGCATAGCTCTTTGCTACGTCATTATTTGCCACGTATGGCAATCTTTTGCATTTAAATGTTGTTGATTTGCTGTCAGCTTTAAAGGCCACTTTTTGGTGCGGGATCCGAGGAGCTTGGCTTCCATTTTCGGCAGCTTATTTTGATAACCGAAGAGTCGGTCTGTGTGTACGCACGGGGATCGAAACGCTTCACTTTTGTTTATAAATATGGATGACTTTGGCCGGAGGGACTTCTTTACCTTCTCCTTCGTTCGCTCTTTTTGCTGTCTCCTCTTTCTGATCTTCTTTGTCCGCCCGTCGAAGCAAAATGGCTCCTAAGTCTTCCAAAGTCATCTCTGCCGCCGCGAAGGGAAAGAGGGTGACGTCTTCGTCGGCCGTCGAGCCCGAAGCGCCCGAAGTGCCCTCTGATGTTCGTCCTGCTTTCAATGGTAAGGGTTGTATTTGAATCTTGAGAAACCATGGCTCAGTTGCATATTTATGCACAAGCCTCCATCCAAGTTGATGGCAGAGCCGCATATGCTGTATGGGCCGCATGACCTTCTCATACCCGAGCCGCATAGAAAATATCCCATGTTTGAACTGCATGAGAAGGATTTAAGTCTCTAGATAAAAAAAACCGCATAAAGTCTCCTCTGAACGGAGCCGCATATGTTTCTAGAAGGCTGAACCGCATGGCATTTTGTGCCGCATGAGCTCTTCTGTTAGAACTGCGTATATTCATCTGATCCGCATAAGCTATCGAGCTAGAGTCATATAGAACTCCCGTCTAATTTGGGCCGCATGAGAATGTGTTGACTCGAACCGCATAGGCTTCCTCGAAACTGCATCTCTTGAGACCCAATTGGAATGGAGCCGCATAAGGCTTTGTTGACCCGAACCGCATAGGCTCATGGGAGCTTCTTTATTCAGTGATTTTTTTGCTTCAACCATCTTTTAATCCTGTTTCTCTTTGTCCCTTTTTCAGTGAACCTCCCAACCAACCCAGCCGGAGAGCTTCTTGTGGGTTCAGCTCAGTTCGCCGTGGGCGTGCGGCTTGATGACTTAATCCGTCGTATAGTGGATCAGCTTCCCACTAATGAACCTAGGGAGAGGGTGGCTGCCATTAATAACCAACCTTTCCGCTTTCTTTGTTCAATGATGAATTCGGAGAAGATGGATGGAGAATATCTGAAACCGGCCTTTTTCTTTGGGGATGCCTTTTCCATAAAGAACTCCCGATTGCTGGATGTCTCAGAGCACTGGGATTTTTCTGTAGACGGAGTAGAGATTCATATCCCCGAGATGGAGCAGCATTATCCTCTCTCATGGTTTAACATGGTACCGTTGGACAGGACAATGGTGGGATCCCCGACTCCTACCCAACCGGAAATGTTTGTGAGCAACATCCACTACAACAAGCGTACGGGTTTAGTATGTGCGGACAAGGAATCCGTGAGTCGGACTGTGATGGGGCTGCTCCCTAGCACTTTTGTAAACATGACTGGCCCTAATTTTACCTTCACTCTAGCTGATACTTTTCTGAATCAGCTCGCTCGCAAGGGGTCTTATCCCGTAGGCAGGTTGTCGCCGCTGAACTGGATCAACCCCATTCCCACATGGACTAATCTTACCTCGTGGATCTCGAGGAAGTATGGAGAATTCCTTCGGGAAATTGACCTCTACTACGCCGTCAGGGGTACCTGCGACGGGTTGCCCATTAACAAGCCTTTGTTTATGGCTCTTTTGGAGCTGTATAATTGGCGTACAGGGACTTTCTTTGCCCCCTGAGGAGAGCTGGGGCTTGCTCTCCATGAGATGAACGCTGTTTCTAGATTGCCGTAGGGAGGTGAAGCTTTTGAAGCATATACACCGACGAACGAAGAATTTGAAGACCTGGATCGACGATTTCCTGGTTTTGTCGCCGTGTACCAAGAACTGTTGTGTCATCATAGCGCCTGCCACCAGATGGCTATCAAGAAAGAAAATAGCTCAGAAGGGAGCGCCCCTCACACCACGGCCTGGGTTTTGTATCTTTTCAAGTTGCGTCCTTTCGGCCAAGTTTCGTCTCGAACTCCTCGAACCCCGGAGGAGGTGAAGGACATGATGTTGAAGGTCAAAAGGTCGAGGTCTACCCGTGACCGGTTTGGGAGTCGCACTGACTCCCTCAGTTACTTCTACTATGGTACCTGGAAGATGTCTGATAAAGCGATCTTAGCTGGGTTCTTGATGGTGTGGCTACGCAATTGTGTAGTCTCGGGCGGCGCAGGTTCTATGGAAAGGATCAGCCGCCATTTCATTCTTCCTGCTGTGAAATTGGTCTTCATGGTAAGACTGGCGCTCCTCCCGGCCATGGTGTGTAGCATACACCACGGCCTTCGTGCCTTTTCATCCAAAGTCATTGCTCGTGATGTGTCGATGGACTTTGAACGGATAGAACTACCATACCACTACCTCATGGGGTAGTTATTGATGCACTATCGGTCATTGATGAGGCCAGGAACTGATGAAAACGTCACCGATGATGATGCCTTCCTTTTTCGGTATCGTCATCAGCTTTGGGAGCATGATATCATGCCGGCCTGCCGGAGGGCGTTGGCAAGAGTTGATGGGCCCGAATTCTTCGTATCTCTCCCTGAATTCACCCCTGGAGAAGTGAGGAGGGTACACATTGACGGCGTTGATCCTCCCCAACTTTTATCTGAGAAGATGCTTCTTTGGTTACGCAACATCCGCCCCGCGCACCTGGTGTATCGTTACCGGAATAGAGTATACCTGGAGCCTTATCTGTCCAGTAGATTTTTCCGTCAATTCGGGTATAGTCAATTGTTCCTGGATCGTCCTAGCGCTTGCTTGAGCTTTGAGGGCAGTGTACTCGATGGCGTCCGGGCTTGGCATTATTATAATGCGGCCTATACCGGGGCCAGCTTCTCAGTCCCTGACGCCAAGGTGGCAGGGGATATCTTGTATATAGCGGCCGTTTATCATGTTGCAGCGAGCAAGCCTCCCGTCGATTTTGACATGAATACTAGCTTCATCGCTGGCACCGGTTTGGCTGAGAAGCCAGAGGGGTCCAAGAAGAGGAAGAGGGGGGCGAACAGGGTTCCTGTGCCGGACTCAGAGTCCACTAGGGCGGATGAGGAAGATGACGAACAAGATGCTGATGACTCCTCTCATTCTTCAGACGAGGAAGTTGGGAATCAACCCCCTGTCGTGCCGGCCGAAAGGGCTGCGGGTCAACCGTCTACTTGGTCTGACGAGGTGGTGGAGGATCAACCATCCGCGGTACCTGGCCCTTCGCGTAAACGAAGCAGGCGCGTGACTACTGCTGATGACCGATCCTATTCCACGAAGCACGCTGCGGTAAGACGTCGCAGGCTGTTTATTGATGATGTGGATGTTGTTCCTGAGGTGATTTGGGCTTCAGCTGTTTCCTTTCTTCTTCTTCTATGTTATGGCCTAATCATTTGTTTCTTTTGCTCTTTATAGGCGTCGGATGAGCTCGCTCCTCAGGACCCGATTACCGAGGCTGACCCGGTCCTGTCTTATTTAGTTAGTGATGTGTGCACCGCTATCATTGCTGCTGGGGTGCGTCCGATTGCGGCCGAGGATTCCCACCTTGCTGGGAGCTTAACTCAGGGGGATGGGGGCTTTACCGTACCCATTCCTGAGACATCCGAACCCCAACATGATGACTTTGTGGGTGGAGAAACTATACCGGCTGTGAACGAGCCGTCGCCCCCACGCTCTTTCCCTGCTAATAAAAATCAAACCATAGCTCGTGAATAAGCCTATGTATTCTGTCATCTTATCTTTCAGATTATGTCGACTAATGGTTACTTTGGATGTTCAGATCCCAACCCTTTATTGCCAGTGATGGATATTGCTGGATTGAACCCTACCGGAGAGGACCTGACGGAACCTCCCCGTATCGAGGGACCTTCGTCTGGGTCGAGCTCGGGGTCCCAGGTAGCAGTACAGCTGGGACAAGGGAAGATGCTTCCTGTGTCCTCCTCTGCGAATGTAGTTTCGGGGGTCAACCTTTCCTCCCTGCCGAGCATCCAGGCTCTTCGGGCGGCGGAAGAGGAGTTAGCCGCCATTCAAGCATCTTTTCGTACGGAATTTGCTTCCTTGGTGGCGGGTACAGTAACTTCTGAAGCTGCTCCTCCGGTACCGTCTGCCACTCACCCTCTGACGCCGTCCTCTACAGGGGTCTTGGATGACGCGTTACAGGACATGGTTGCCAGTTTCCATCGCCACCTGCAGAGGAGGATCGAGGCAGCAGTAGAAAGGGGACTCCCTTTACTCTGGCCCGTCGATGTGCCAGTGGCCAGATTAATATCCTTAAGACACTCCCTGGAGGAGGAGAACTGGCTGCGCTTTTGGAGCCTAAGCTATTAGAAGATGATCGTCTCGTGGCCCAATTTCGCTTGTTACAACAGACTGATTTACCCGCAGTCATAAATCAAGAGCGCAACTTCCTCATTATCGCGGTGGAGAAGGTGATGGCTGCCCGGGAATCGCTCAAGCCGGCTATATTGAAGGACCGCCGGGATCTGACTCGGTTGTACGACCAATGGAGCCGTCGGGCTGAAGATTGCACAACTCGGGAAGTGGATGCTTCCCGCGGGGTAACTGATGCCCGGGAACAGATCCTCGAGCTCGAGAAAAAGCTAGCCTTCCTGGAGTCAGAGCTTGAGGCTGCTCGTATTGAGAAAGGGATTGATATTCAGGAGGCTGACAAGTACAGTAGGGCTTCTGCTAATCTAGAGCTTGCCCTAAAGAAGATGGAGAACAACTGGCAGGCGTATATGCATTTGAATGACGCAGAGCAGTTGTCCCAAGAGGCTGAGCGTCGAGCTAAACAGAGGCTTGATCGGGGGACTGCCTTGGTAAAAAACCGTCTCTTGGAGTTGTGTAATGCCGAACTATAGTCGGCCTTTTCTTCTTGTTTTGTTCCTGTTTTCTTTCTTTCTGAAGGGGACATGATCCCGAAATATATAATACTTTTTTCTTCTTTCAAATAAAGAGTGCTTTCAATTCTACCCTTCATTTGTATTGCCTGCTGCGCCTGTGATATTGTGGTGATATTCTCCTCCGCGTAGGAGATATATTTGTGGACCTGTTATCCATGGTGTACCCTGGTTTTAGGTACAGATAACAAGTTTTGGTCAGGATACCTGAAGCAGCCATGGCAAAGTGGTCATGGGTGCTCTTGGTATTGGGAAAAGGAATACCGTAGAGCAGCTGGGCTCCTGGGGCATGATGAGATGGCAGGTTTGTGTTAAGAAACTTAGCTGAGGATATTTGTGGGCCTACTATCCTTGGCGTATCCTGGTTTAGGATACGGATAATAGGATGAAGGGGAACCGACATACTTGCTCAGAGGTAACGAGGATATGGCAAGTAGGAAAGTTTTTTAAACGTAGAGTCTTCCTACTCAGAGGTAATGAGTACATGGCAGGAGTGAACTCGACGGAGGGTATTGGTGGTCAACAGAGGACATTTGTGGTCAACAGAGGACATTTGTGGTCAACAGAGGACGTTTGTGGTCAACAGGGGACATTTGTGGACCCATTACCCTTGGCATACTCCGGTTGTGGGTACAGATAATAGGTCGAAAGGGGATCATCATACTTACTCAGAGGTAATGAGGACATGGCAAGTATGAAGGTTTCTTCGACGGAGCCTTCCCATTCAGAGGTAATGAGGACATGACAGGAGTGGGCTCAATGAAGGAGGGCACATAGAACGACTCAGAGGTAATGAGGACATGGAAGTTCTATGTAAGGGGTAATTTGTTTTTGGTGGAAATGGGACGACTCAGAGGTAATGAGGACCTGACCGTCTTGGAAGTTTGTGGACCCGTTACCCTTTTTGTGCACTGGAAGTGCAGGTAGTGGATCATGAGGGAGGATCTCTTGTAGGAAGAAAGTTCAGTGGTACGGTTATACATGACTTTCTTTCAAAAGAGTGACCGGGATGTAAGTTCAGGGGTACCAACGGGTACATAACTCGATAATCCATGAATGTTGGAATCAAAGTGTAAGTTCAGAGGTACCAGCGGGTACATGACTTAGTAATTTGGAGAATGGTGAGTGTGAGTTCAGCGGTACCAGCGGGCACATGACTCGATGACCTGGAAAATTGTGAGGGTGAGTTCAGCGGTACCAGCGGGTACATGACTCAATAATCTGGAAAATGTTATTTAGACATAATATTTCTTCAGGAACTTGCCGTTGACGGGCAACATGAACAAGTCTCCATTTTGCTTAGCGAGGCGGTAAGCACCGTTGGAGAACACAGCCTCAATGACAAATGGACCTTTCCATTTTGGCTGGAACTTGCCGGCGGTCTTGTGAGTCATGACCATTGGCCTCCGGACTGCCAGAACAAGATCACCCACCAGGAATGTTCGGATTTTGACCTTCTTGTTGAAGGTTCCTGAGATGCGTGCTTGGTATAGCTCGATCCTTTGCTGAGCTAGGAGGCGCTTTTCATCTAAGGCCTCCAACTCTTGTAGTAGACGTCGGTAGTTGTCATCCGTTGTCAATTGATACGTAAGGGTGACGCGGAGTAAAGGTATTCGAGTCTCTAATGGGAGAACTGCCTCATTCCCGTATACTAGAGAGAATGGTGTGTTCCCGGTAGCTGTTCGGACTGTAGTACGGTACGCCCATAAACACTCGTCGAGTTTCTCATTCCAGTCGCGTTTGTTGGAGGAGACAAACTTCTTGAGGAGTTTGATGATTGTTTTGTTGAATGCCTCTGCCAACCCGTTCGCTGCCGGGTTGTACGGTGTCGAAGCGATATTCTGAATACGGTGCTTATCGCAAAACCGATAGAAAGCGTGGCTTGCAAACTGCGGACCATTATCATGGATGATCCTTCGGGGCAGTCTAAAGCGGTAGATGACGTGATGCTTAAGGAAGCTGATCACGTTTGAAGTCTTGACTTATGCGAGTGGATAGCCTCTGTCTATTTGGAGAAGTAATCAGTGATCGCAAGTATGAAGCGATGTCCTCGGGAGGAAGGTGGGGTGATTGGACCAATGATATCCATTCCCCATGCTTCGAATGGCCAGGATGCCACTGTCGGATGTAGAAATTCGGATGGTTGGTGAATGAAGTCCGCGTGGACTTGGCAGGCTTTGCATTTTCTAGCATAGTCTATCGCATCTACCACCATTGTGGGCCAGTAGTAGCCCATTCGGCGGAGACGGTCTTACAATTTAGGGCCAGGCTGATGGGTCCCGCAGACACCGTCATGAACTTCTCGTACGGCTTCTTTGGCTTCTGCGTTTGACAGACATCGGAGCAGTAATCCTTCATAGGAGCAACGATACAGCATTTTCGTCTCTGTATCGTAGAAGAATCTGAGAGAACGCCGTCTGATGGAAGTGGCTTCCTTTGGGTTCTCGGGCAGGATGTCGTAGACGACGAAATCGTTGAATGGTTGTCTCCAGTCTGGGGCATCATCGATCGTCTGGGCGGAATAACTCGCCATAAATTGTACATTATTCTTGGGACAGACCAGTTCGTGGCCTATCACATCCACTGACTGACGATCATAATTCGGAACTGCTAGGGAAGCGACAAGACCTGCTAGGGCATCAGCTTCGATATTTCGGAGTCTGGGGACATGTTCGATGAAGAACTCCTCGAACGACGAGATAATGTCAATCGCTATTTGGTGATAAGGGATCATGTCTTCGTGGCGGACCTCGTATGAGCCCCGGATCTGATTGACGATTAGTTAGGAATCGCCGTATGCTTCAAGGTATTCTACCCCCAACTCTTTCGCAAGTTGGAGGCCAATGACCAGAGCGTTGTACTCAGCCATATTGTTAGAGCAGGGCTCTGTGAGGGAATAAGCACGATTAATCACCAATCCGGAAGGGGAGACCAGTACTACCCCGACTCTGACGACTATATTGCCTTTAGGTCCGGTCCTCGAAGCACCGTCGAAGAACATTCGCCATATATTATCATGAGAGGTTGCATGCGAGTCGACGACCTCATCTGGGATCCCTTCATATATTCTGGAGGACTCCGAGCCTAGGTGGGCTGCTAAGAAGTCTGTCAGGGCTTGACCTTTGACTGTCTTTTGGGGGACGAAGATCATATGATAAGGGGACAGCAATATTGCCCATGTAGCGAGGCGAGAGCTGAGTGCCCCTGGTTTAGTCATGAGGACCCTGAGAGGGTTGACTCGTGAGATCACATGTATCGTTTGTCCGGTGACATAGTGCCGCATTTTCTGAATGGCGAACACCAGGGCAAGGCATTCCTTCTCCACAGCGGTGTATCGGTGCTCTGGCCCAATCATCATTCGGCTGAGGTAATATATGGCTTGCTCATGGCCTGCATCATTATTTTGTGCGAGCAGAACCCCGAAGGAATGTTCCATTGCTCGTACATAGAGCAGGAATGGTTTTCCAGGAACCGGGGCCACCAAAACTGGAGGATTTGACAAATATTCTTTGATGCTGTCGAAAGCACGCTGACATTCCTCGTCCCATACGAATGAGACTCCTTTCTTCATGAGGTGCGTGAACGGTCGACATCGCCCGGAGAGGTTAGAAATGAACCTCCTGATGTAAGCTAGCCTCCCTTGGAGGCCTCTGAGTTCGCGAAGATTTCTCGGGGGACCCATCTCCATGATTGCTTTCGTCTTCTCAGGGTCTACATGGATACCTTGTGCTGTGATGATGAAGCCCAAGAACTTCCCGCTGGATACGCCCAGAAAGGACTTCGTAGGGTTCATTTTCAAATTGTGCGCTCGCATTAGGTCGAATACCGTTTTTAGATCCTGCAGATGGTCTCCTTTGCAGCGACTCTTAACGGCTATATCGTCAACATAGCACTCCACTGTCTTGCGTAAGTGGTCTCTGAAGATGATGCTCATGGCTCTTTGATATGTGGCACCAGCATTCTTTAAACCGAAAGGCATAACTGTGTAGCAGTATGTGCCAATCGGTGTTCGGAATGATGTATGCTATTCGTTGTCAGGAGACATCTTGATTTGGTTGTACCCCGAGAAGCCATCCATGAATGACATACGTTCAAAACCGTAGGTATTGTCAATCATGATATCTGTGATAGGGAGGGGGAACTCATCTTTGGGGCATGCCTCGTTCAGATTGCGGAAGTCGATGCAGATTCGAATCTTCCTATTCTTCTTGAGGACGGGTACTATATTGGCGACCCAATCGGGATATTGCTCCTCACGAATGAAGCCGTTGGCTATCAGTTTGTTGACTTCGGTTCGATCGCGTCCATGATGCCTGGGCGGAAGCGTCGCTGTTGTTGCTTGACTGGCTTCGCATCCGGCCGAATGTTGAGTTTGTGAAGAGCAATGTCGGGATTTAACCCTGGCATGTCTTCATAGCTCCAGGCGAACACATCAATGTATTCTCTAACAAGTTCTTGCAGTGACTCCCGCTCTTCGTCTGTTAGGCTTTTATTGACGAAAATTGGTTTTGGAGAAGATTCATTGCCGAGGTCAACCTGTATGACTTCATCTTCAGTAGGAGGTTCTCTCTGTTCGAACCGCTTTTCCCATTGTGCGTCTCGAGGATTTCGGGGATGTCTTCATCTTCTTCGTAAGCGTCGACGAATGCTATGTTGACTGACAAGACTTGTCTGAACACGTCTCCGATGCCAGTATCCGAGTCAGAAGTTGGTGACCCGGTTGAATGTGACTGCCAGTCGCATTCTTCATCTGAACTCTCAGGGGTCGTAGTAGGCGTTACATACCCTAACCCGCATCGAGTTTTGCTATAGTAGTCTCGTGGTTTGCCCGCCGGGACTGGTGGCTTCAAAGGTAATTATCGCCCAGTGCTGTAGTTCAAACCTGGCGTCGTCTCCAGATCATACCCCTGTTTCTGTATGAGATATTTGGATTGGGGGCTATAAAGATACAGAGGCAATCTTCCGACATCTGACCCGAGGTCGGCTTCCTCTATGGTGAAGGGATGCGGGTCGTCCTTCAGGCCGAAGATGATTGGATGGTCCCCTCCCTCGATTATTCGGTAAGCGTCTTCTGCTAGAGTAAGCTGGATTGCGGTGTACACATTTGTCACCTGTGTGTGTAGGTGAGTGCCTATACCGTGTTCCATAGCATACAATGTACATAGCTTATTGAGCTCGGTGTAGTTCAAAGATAATCCTTTATTGATGAAGTAAGGTATCTTTTCTATGGGGATTACATCATCAGTGGAGGGAACATCAGTGTGGGCAGCCACATACTTGGCTAGCTCCGGTTTCTCTTCGGCTACCCCCTGTGTGAATGAAGACTGAGAAGACGACCTGGGGAGCTTGATCGTCAGCGGTTCAGTTGATGGGGCAGAGCGTGGAGTCGTTGGCAGACTAGCAACCCCCAGTTTGGTACTCGATGTGGGGCGAGGAGTGGCCGGTTCGCTAGAAGTGTCAGACCTCGCATCGGGGTGACGACCCTTCTTGGGAAGGTGTATCGTCAGTGGCCTATCGGAGGGATTGAGCTTCTCCGTTTGGGGTTGACCGACTCTCGACAGTCTGATTGTCAGTGGCGTCGTTGTGGGTCGCGGCGCTTGGCCGGACCTTGGCAGCCGGATTATCATCTGCTCCTCCTGCGCCGAGAGGCTGATCGCGTCCTTCCATAGAGTGGCAGTAAGGGGTGCGGACTTGCCTGGTTTACGAGCTTAGAGGTGGATCGTCAAAGGTTCCTCTGATCCTGTGGATGTCTCGGTACTGGCTTGTACATCTTCTTCAGCAAGATGCTTCTTTGATTTTTCGTACAGGCAGCAGTCTGAGTAGTAAGATTCGACCCCTTTGAAGGGATCGATATCAGTAAATTCCGTCCTCACGAAGCCGTATTTGTCGACATATTTGAAGCACTGGTGTAGCGTGGAAGGCACGATCATATAATCGTGTATCCATGGGCGCCCCAAGAGGATGTTGTAAGAAGTGTCTGCATCTATGACGTAGCAGGTGACTTCGGATTAGAGATCGCCAATCTGACACTTCAGACGAATCTTCCCAATAGGGTAGCTCCTGCCCGAATTGAAACCGCTGATGGCGGTGCTTGTAGGTGTCAGGCGATGCATTGGGATGCGGAGATGATGTAGCAGACCCTTCGGAATGATGCTTATGGAAGAGCCAGGATCAATGTGCATCCGATCCATCTTCACGTCGCCGATGTATCCCGTGTAGTATAGCGGGCGATCGTGTAGGTTGGTTTTGATGAGCATGTCCTGCGGAGTGAAGACGATGTTGGGCATCGCTCCCGTGCAAGCACTGTCTTGGAGATCCACGGGTGAGTCCTCCCGGGTGAGGTTGGATTGAGCCAGATAGGCATCGACATTTTGGAGTGCTTCGCTCAATCCAATACGAACGTCTTTGGAGAGCCTTAGGAGTTCGTACAGTGACAACTTGGCCGGTGTGTTAGCCAATTGCGCTAAGATGTCAAAGTTGTAGGGCCTCTCTAGCCCTTGGGCTGCCTCCTTTCGGAGAGATTTGTCGAAGCGAGTCTCCCTCGGCCTAGGCTTGTCGGTCGTCGAAGGCTGAACCGGTCCCGGAGCATCAGTTGTAGTGGGTTGATGATTTTCAGCTGGATTGTCAACCACAGGTTGGGATTGCGCTCCAGACCGCGTGACGACGGCTGAAGCTTCCTCGATGTCTGCCGAGATTGTGTGGCAGTTCCTGACTTTTCCACTTTTTTTCTTGTAGGTGGATGATGGTGTGGGCCGAGTCACTTCTGACACCAAATCTGGATGGATCCACATGACCTCCCCTCGTGATGTGGTGAGGGGTACTAGACCAGCAGCCTGATCTCGGGGAGGTAGAAGATTGGTAATCTCCATTGTTGCCAGAGGGATGGGGACCACCCAGTCTTGAGTTTCCGTCGGAGGGAAGCTGCCGAATTGTACGGACACCATATTGGCTGCCACGGTTACCTCTTCGAAATCGATGGCCAGAGCGTTCGAATCGATGAGGTTTTGGATGTACCGTTTTAGCTGGTAGCAATCGTGTGTAGGATGGTGGACATGGCGATGATAATGGCAGTACTTTAGATTCTCCATCTCTGCCGGCCGCGGTTCTCGCCTTGGTGGAGGAAGCTGAATTCTGTCCCCTTGTATGAGCATGTCCAAGATGGGCTTGACGTGACCGTCTTCGAAGGAGTAAGTGATTTGCGGCCATTGTTTGTCTGCTGGCTTTGGTTCGGGTTTTTGTGTTGTATCGGCCACCATAGCCTGCTTTCCTTTGCTATCCCGATTGATGGAGGGGCTACCCCCATTATCGTTGTTGGGACGCTTGCCCTTGTTTTCTCCTTCTGAGATGTGCAATCCCAGTTGGCGAGCCTTTCTCAATCGTCCTTCGGCACTTGTGGCACTGATGATAAATGTCTTCCAGTCCTTGAATTGACTCTCGCCCATCCAGAGACTAATTGTTGGGAGCAATCTCTTTTGGCAAATTTCAATTAAGGAAGAATCCGGATTTCCGGAGGGCAGCTTTATGGCGGTTTGGCGGAACCGCTCAATGTAGTTTCTTTTCAACTCCTTCTCCCCTTGGACGACGTCCATGAGGGTGGACATGGTGACGTCCTGCCCTACTTCATAGAATCTCTCCAAGAACATGCGCTTGAAGCCGGTGAAGGAGTGGATGCAGTTGTCCGGCAGATTACGATACCAGTCGAAAGCGACTCCTTCCAATGCCCCAATGAATAATCGTGTGAGGATAGCATCATCATGGGGCAGATGGTCGGTGGTGACCTCGAAGTAAGTGATATACCGACTTGCTGAGGTCTTGCCATCGAACGGGTTGATATTGAACGGCTTATATCTTGGTGGGAATGGAACATCCCTCCATTCGGCAGGGTATGGCTGCTGCATTCTGAGGTCTTGAGCGTTTTCTCGGGCATGGAACATGGCTCGAAGCTCCTGGACCTCTCTTCTTACTTCTCGGGCCTCATCCGTCGCGGTAGGGCTGTTACTTCGGGATGATTATTGCCCAGGTTTGGTGCCGCTGAGTTCGAGTCCGCATTGACCGCGGGACCCGTGCTTGTTTGGCCAGGCGTTCCTCATTGCAGAGTTGGAAGAGCGGCTTTGATTTCATCTACAAACTTGACCAAGGCCTGCAGTATAGCCTCCAAAGTGTCGATGCGTTGGCGATCGCTGGAACCACCTTGATTGATGTCCGTCATGAACACCGTCCTTACATGAGGAGTGATGGAAGGAACGGTGGAGGATGTGTCCTCCGAGTCATACCCATGTACCGAAAAGTCATCGGGGTAGGTGGGAATGTTCTCTTCGGTCTCGGACTCGGAGGGAACGGTATCCCCAGCCTCAGAGCTTGCTTCGTCTTCATGGGTGTCCTCGGGGACATCGGTGTCTGTTGTACCTGATGGGAGAGTTGTTTCTCCGGGTTCGTTTCCTTGAAACATCGGATTGTTGTGGATGTTCGGAGGAGTGCTACCCCCAGTTCCCACGACCCCCAGCGACGTGGACGATGAATTTCCCATTGCAGCAGATTTTGTCTTTGAACGGGTGTGTTGGAATATTCCAGTGGAGGACAGCCGTTTAGACGACGGTTTCTTAGCTGTAGTGGTTGATATCTTGGGGCTGGAGATGCTTGTCTTCTTCCCTCTCCCCTCGGCGGAGATTTTCTGAGTGGAATTGCAGGAGACAACAGGAGGTGTCTCGTCCTCTGAGCTCGGATGCTGTAGTCTTTGGAAGAATGACGGCCGATCTTCCGTCGTTGCCGCGTTGTTGCAACAGCAGTTGACGATGATTTGGGTGCAGTGACGTCCAAGCGAGGACTCTTTTCACACCGAAGCTCCTTCTCTTTCCTTGCGCTTGTGGAGGATTGCCTCACGCATGTCAGAGTATCCTCTTTGTCCTTTTGCTGCCGGGGGCTGGACTCGAGCGGTTCTATACAACTTCCTATCAGAGGCCCGTGTGATAGTCAACGGGATGCCCCAATAGTCAGAGGTTGGAACAGCTGACTGGGCTTGATGAGCCCGTGCTACCCTAGACTTCTTCTTTTTAGCACTTGTGGGTGCGTAATAAGAATAGTCTAAGTTGAATCCCACAGAGTCTGGCTTATCATCCAGAGAACCATTAGGATCAGGACCGTATGAGAGACGGTCGAAGACTGATCGAGAGGAGCGTGGATCGGACGCTATGCGGCTAGGATTGGAAACAGTACAGGCTGTCTGTATGCGGTCGTCCTTAGCTGCCGGATGAGTTGCTTTGGTGCTATTAGTAGGAGTCACGATCGTGCAGGCTGGCCGCATGCGGTTGGCAATTGTGGCCGCATGGGTTTTCTGTAAGCGATTGACTTCAGTAGCCGCATAAGCTTCATCCATGTTGTTGACAACTGTAGCCGCATAAGCTATGCGGCTGGCAGACGTGACCGCATGAGTTTTCTTCATGCGGCTAGCGGATGTGGCCGCATTAGCTTTTTCCATGCGGCTAGCACCCTTATGCGGCTTGGATCGCGTAGAGTTCCTCTTTGTCCCTGCAAGTCCAGCATCATAGTGTTTTCTTCTGCCGGACTTGGGGACAGCAGAGTTACCTACGGTCTGAAGTAGGGCCGCAGGAGAGTCTTGCTCGCCGTCTTGAACAACGGAGGGTATCTCTGCAAGAGCTTCAGTAGGAACGAAGGATCGGGGTCTCCACTCCTTGCGGGCCTTCTTTGTGCGGGCTCGCTTCTGGACCGGGCCAGCGCTCTTGTCGGAGAGCATTTCTTCGAACGCTTGTTGGTCGAACCGGACGACCATCTTTTGTTGCGTGGATCCAAGCTTGGCCGCATCCGATTGCGTCACCAACTCCTCAACCGTGGAGAAGTTTGTCCCCAGCAGAGTCGCCATCGTGTTTGCCATTGATTGTAAAAGTACAGAACAATTATCGGAGGACTGAACTTAGACTCACAATACAAACACGCTTGTACAAGGAAAGCCTAGGGACGAAAACCTTGGTACAGCAATCTAAGTACAATTGTTTATTTTTGATTCTGGGGATGACGATAGAGGCTCGGGAAGGCGACGGCAGCCCTGCCTTACTCCTTGGACGATCGGTATGCGGCCTTGGCTCCTGTGACGAGATGGTTGGCGTTAATGAAGAAATGCTCTGTCACGACCCGCACCCTAGAGTTAGGGTACGAGAACGTAACAACGCCCAGCCTACGCCGCAGTGTCGGCAGTAGAACGCTGTCCTAGGTCTCAATGCATCTAACAGTATAAGACTAAACAGTTTATACTCCCCGAATGGGGGTGACATAGCAGAATGTAAACTCAATCACATCTAAGGTAGAGCATAAAGGAAGATAGATAAAACATGAAATCGAAAAGAGATACAACAGATAGAAGTCTAAGTGTCAAAGATACAAACTCAGAATACATCTCAAAACTCAAATACAGTAATCCATAAATACATCTCAAAACAACTGAAAATAAACTATGAATAAACCCTAGCTATCTATACAACCTCTACTGTCTCCTCTAGGCTAGCAGGCAAACTCCAGGCTATCTGTAAAATTTATCAATAGGTCCAGTCAGGACTGGAGCGAGCACAGTATATCTCAACAGATCATAGCAGGTTAGAAAATATAATCATGCAGTAAAGTAAGATACATGATCTGAAAAAAATACAGTATGTAAACAGAGAGAGAGAACTGTAATAGAAATATCTACTATAAGTAGAGAACTAACAGTGACTAGTGAATCAGAGTACAAGCTAGACATGTGAACAGGTAGAGGTGATTCATGAGAGGTGGCTCAAGATTATATTATTTGGAATTATTCACATGCTATTT
Source organism: Iris pallida (assembly GCA_029216955.1). NCBI lineage: Eukaryota > Viridiplantae > Streptophyta > Magnoliopsida > Asparagales > Iridaceae > Iris > Iris pallida. Next base: position 46,255,581 of record JANAVB010005597.1, read on the forward strand.
CTACTCCCCCATCCCCAATCAATACACAAGGATATGTTCAAGTTATGTTAAGATTCGTGAAACTTCACATGGCTCATAAAATGAGTGATACGTGAAGGTGATTCATGATGGCTCTGTGAACATGAGAGTACATGTGTCACAAGCGATTCGTAAAATAGAGAAAGCATAGAGATACGTGATGATTCATGAAACGCACAAAACATGCAGTATCCGATGCTCCCGAGGGGGATAACATCTCATGAAAGGATCCATATAGTACCAATCCGTGTGACCAACGTGACAGTATCAAGTAAAGTAATTTAAAGCAGGAAAATAATTCTAAACAGGATATGAAATGATCAGAGAATGTACTCGCCTGATATCTGAATGTCCAAGGTAAAGATACTGTCCGAGGAGAGGTGTCTGGCTCCTAATTAGAACAGTACAAGTCACAACATGTCCAGAAGGGTAATATAAAGCACTACAATGCATTATACATGAATCTAGGTCAAACTAGGCCAAAGTCAACCCTTGGTCAACTCTGTTCAACTGCACTAGTCAAACTAGGTCAAACTAGGTCATGTCCTAACCCAGCAAGTCTTACTAGGCCTAACCAAGACTATCCTAGCAAGCACACATCAATACAAGGCTATACAAGCCAACATACACCCAACTCTATATAGCATGCAATTATTCAATACTCAAATAGGCAAGAATTCACATTAGATATACACTAGGTAATCTATTACTTTAAGCTATATATGTCTACACATATATACACATGCATATATTGGTATTCAACATTAGGTCTATAATCATGGCATTTCAAATGGTTATATAAACTTATATATTACAACACAATATGCTAACATATATATAATATACATACATAGCTAAATTAGGGCTGAAATTAAAAATGTGGATAAAAATTATGACGGATTTGGGTAGTTTGAGACAAAAGAACACAAGTATATAACATAATATATCAAGAACTCACTCTCTACACTAATATATATATGAGACACTATAGAACACATCTCCAATACAAAAATATGAGATTAAACATGTAATAATTCATTTATACATAACAACAACATAAGTGTGTCCAAATTTGAGATTTTCCCACATGGATACAACCACAACACAAATGACACTCCTATGACCTCCAAATGGACACGAAGTGGACACAAATGGAGATACAACCATGGGGGTCATTCCTATGGGTTCAAAATAGACCTATATGTATGAAGAAATGAAAGGAGAATGGATTTATACCTTCCGGTAGATCGAATCGAAGAAAAGCCTTCCCGGAGCGACACCGACACGTAGAGATTTCAAAATGACACGAACGAGCTCCTAATCCTCCCAAACTTGGGTAGCTTCCTCCTTGGCTAGAATGGAGAAGGAAAGAAGAAGATTTGGTGGCAAAATGGAAGGATTTGGTGGAGAAATTGCTAGGAATTGCTCTCTAGGAATTTGGAAAAGAACAAGAGAGAGAGTGTGGATGAGAATAATGAAATAAACTTGAGCCTATCCTCTCCCAAAGTGGCTGGACATATGGGGCTATTTGTCCTATTATGGTAAGGTCCAAAATGCCCCCACTAACCTATTCTATGAGTATTAGGAAAGGGCTAATTGGTTGGGGCTAAATTAGTCATTCTAAAGTCTCTAATCACACTAACCTTATCCATAATAATTAGTCTAACCTCTAACTAAAATATTTCTATCATGTGGAATAAAATTAATATCATGTGGGCCATGCCTAACTAGTGTGTGGGTCCCACTAGAGTCAAACTACCCCCGGGTCCCCGTTTCAAGTCGGATTGAGTTGAAATTCGAACCCGACTCAAATAACCCCAAAACAATATCATAAATAATAAAATAATATCAAAATAATTCAAAGAGGTCAAATGCAAAAATATTCTTAGGCCAAAAATGACATTAAAATATCATAATCACATGGTTAGGCTCTAGGTCAAACAGTCTATAGGGTTTCACTAGCAAAAAGTCAAAACCACAAGTCATTAATTTTAAATAATTTTAAAATAATTTAAAATCACCAAAAATCATATCATGAATTAAATATCATTATTAAAATAATTATAAACACAAAATTTCAAAATTACCCTTATTTGGAAAACTGGATGTTACAACTCTACCCACCTTAGAAAAATTTTGTCCTCGAAATTTAAGATCGATAGTACTCCTTCTAGAGCCTCTAACCTACCCAATATCTAAGGTAACACTTCCTAACACTGGAGTAATAAATGGACATCTAAAAAGTATCAATCTAGAAATACCTCCAATACTGCTCTGCTGTACGGCGGTAATGGAACTTCAATAAAATATGGACTGGAAACTATATCCAAGGGACTGTACCTATTTTAAAGTAGTCTTAACTAAGGATGAAAAGGAACTGATCATAGGCTATAGGTATGCTCAAACTATTATCTTCCTATTAACCATCTATTAATACATTCTATTACCATAGGAACGATGCATTACTAAGACATATAGGCCCCTATCTCTCATAACACATTTATACTCACCAAAAGACTAGTACATCCTATCAAGGCTGATACTATAATCTCTCATAAATCTTATAAGCTACATGTTTATAGACATACATCCCTACATCAAGGACTAACTTATATATATCTACAACTGATACTAATGGGGTGACGTTCCTATTTCCCAACAATCAAGGTCTAAATTTTTTTATCTAAATCATGCAATTTGAAGGAATAGTATACAAGGTCAGGGCATACCGTAGCAGTTGGAAGTCTCACCTAGGTACACTAATCATTCTAGGTCAAAACAGTACTATAGTATCAACACACAAACAATCTAGGGTGTCCTAATTGGGAAGGTAAGGGAACAACAATCATCAAGGTTGTAGGGCTGTCTACCATCCTATATGAAAATTGGTCATTAACAAGCAACTAAGAAATTATTAAAAGGTTACTATTCCATAAAATGGCAAAAATTAAAAATTTAGGCACAACAAATCACAAATAGATTTTTGTCTTGACACGATCTAAGTTGATCAATTTCGGAATAAAACGAGATTTGGACAAGAAGGGAAATCAATAAAATTAAAGTATGAGCACGAGCATCCAATGATGGAGGTTCAGGTCATGATTAAATTTAATTCGACTGAGGATGAATATGAGGTTCATAGGCGATGAAAAGATTTTAAGGAGAATTGTCAATGCTGTCGCGAATGAGACTCTAGGGTCAAGTTTAACTATGTCTCCATTCTCGTAGATTGATACATGAAAAAGCGAACCAAAGTGCAATAGGTTGATCAGACCATCATGTACCGGTTCTGATTAGACAATATGTTAGTGGGTGGCCACCCAATAAAATATGTCATGACCAAGCTCGAAAATAGATAAGCTTGCAAAACTAAGGCTAATTTAGCAGCACAAGATATAAGGGTGGTAATGATGAAAGGAATTACATAGTCTAAGTTTCTTAACCAAAGGGTCAAGTAATCAGATAAGGTACAAGGTTAAGCATCTAAGGAAACAAGCAGAACACCATCACATGTCGGGTCGAAAGAATTGAGTCAAGGCTGGATTTCTAATTGAAATAAGAAGAAATTTAGTATAATGGTAGAGGTTATAATTTAGCCAGTTGACCAGAAAATCATATCAAGAAAATTGAGTACAAGAAGACGGGTTTTAGTGGGACATGATATACCTACACGAAGGTGAGCTCGTCTAGGTCTTGCATATAAGATTTGTTGGAGGGTAACAGCTAGTATTACATTCCGAATATCAAAGTCACGATAAGGAACGTCAAGGATCTCAATTAGAAAGTGGGAGTTCAAGAGGTGGTAATTAATGCACAAAAATAATGAAGATCGAGTTAGTCATCTGCTTCTGGTACTTTTAAGTTCATCTGGTCATAACTTGCCAATCATATCTTTACCTCACCAGTCTCCATATAAAAATTTAACCTTTACTTAAATCTTTACCATGACTACCGTAGGCAATTCCCAATTTCCGAACATCACTCTTGAAGCACAGCCCTCACATTTAGGAATCAACATTAACCATTTATTTAAATTTTCAAGTTCTTTCACCTTGTCTTAAATTTGACCCAAAACCTCTAAATTCTGTTTACGAATTCCTTGAACTTGTTCAAATTGTTCTCCTCGTATTATTTAATTTAAATCTCTAGGCCTTACAAAACTTATCTTCCATCATAAAATCAACTTCCGTATTTTCTTCGACATACACCCTTGAATATTATTCTCCTAAAAATATTTCACAACAATATCTAAACTTCCATAACTTTGTGTTCTCTCTATCCCTAGTCATTTCCTCGCAACATCTTGTTTAATATCCTTATTAAACACAATTAACTTCTCTTTTTCATTACTAACCTTCTACATAGCCTCAGAGGAAAAGTTTTCCCCAGAATCAATAACCAAGATTTTCTAAATTCTCAAAACTAGGTTGACCTCTGATATCCTCATTAGTTTTGAATACACCTATAAACTATCTCATAACCCCAAAATTTCTCTAAATGTAATTGTTTCTAGATTGGCAGTTTACATCTCTTTATTCTATTTGAGACCTTTACCACATTTCTATCTCAAGTTTTCATATGGAACACTCCACATTTGATTTCCTTTAGATCATCATAAAATAATCAGTTACGTCTTCTCTGAGCTACATAATTTATGTCACTTCCTTAGCCTTCCCCATACAAAAGATACGAAGATTCAAGGGTTTCGAAGTACATCTGGTAGGGACGACAAGATATGGGTAATTAATGTAATGAGACAGAGTTTAAGATAAGAGGTAAATAAGAATGCAAGGGAATAATGACGAGAAAGAATAATGAAGATATGTTCCTTCTCATTGGTTCAAACGAGAGGAACCCATCAAGCTTAAATTCAATAGCAAGGAATGAGGGTGAATCCAAACAAGAGGAAAAAGAATTTCAATTGAAGTTCAAAATGAGTTTCTCAGGGGTCGTCCCAGAAATCTCTCAAAGAATCCTAAGTGTGATTGAGTACCTTGGATTTGAAAATATTAATCTAAATACAAAATTAAATCAACAACTACAAAATTTTATCAAAATCATCAACTAATACCAGGATTCAAAGTTCTACAATGAATCCACAAAATCAAATTCAAATCAAGAAAAAAGGTGAATCAAAACAAGGAAAAGGAGTTTAAATCGGAATTCAAAATGAGATTCTCAAGGGTCATCCCAGGAATCTCTCAAGGAATCCTAACAGTGATTGAGTATCCTCTCATCCTAACATCTTAATTTATATATCCTATAGCAGGCTCGTAGTAGTACAACTAAGTCGTTGCGCTACTACGAAATCGTACTAATGCGAATCTCGACCTGCATGGGCCACCACTAAAAACGTGTCACGACATGCACCCTAGAGTTAGGGCACGAGAACGTAACAACGCCCAGCCTACGCCGTAGTGTCGGCAGTAGAACGCTGTCCTAGGTCTCAATGCATCTAACAGTATAAGACTAAACAGTTTATACTCCCCGAATGGGGGTGACATAGCAGAATGTAAACTCAATCACATCTAAGGTATAGCATAAAGGAAGATAGATAAAACATGAAATCGAAAAGAGATACAACAGATAGAAGTCTAAGTGTCTAAGATACAAACTCAGAATACATCTCAAAACTCAAATACAGTAATCCATAAATACATCTCAAAACAACTGAAAATAAACTATGTATAACCCCTAGCTATCTATACAACCACTACTGTCTCCTCTAGGCTAGCAGGCAACCTCCAAGCTATCTGTAAAATTTATCAATAGGTCCAGTCAGGACTGGAGCGAGCACAGTATATCTCAACAGATCATAGCAGGTTAGAAAATATAATCATGCAGTAAAGTAAGATACAGGATCTGAAAGAAATATAGTATGTAAACAGAGAGAGAGAACTGTAATAGAAATATCTACTATAAGTAGAGAACTAACAGTGACTAGTGAATCAGAGTACAAGCTAGACATGTGAACAGGTAGAGGTGATTCATGAGAGGTGGTTCAAGATTATATTATTTGGAATTATTCACATGCTATTTCTACTCCCCCATCCCCAATCAATACACAAGGATCTGTTCAAGTTATGTTAAGATTCGTGAAACTTCACATGACTCATAAAATAAGTGATACGTAAAGGTGATTCATGATGGCTCTGTGAACATGAGAGTACATGTGTCACAAGCGATTCGTAAAACAGAGGAAGCATAGAGATACGTGATGATTCATGAAACGCATAAAACATGCAGTATCCGATGCTTTCGAGGGGGATAACATCTCATGAAAAGATCCATATAGTACCAATCCGTGTGACCAACGTGACAGTATCAAGTAAAGTAATTTAAAGCAGGAAAATAATTCTAAATAGGATATGAAATGATCAGAGAATGTACTCGCCTGATATCTGAATATCCAAGGTAAAGATACTGTCCGAGGAGAGGTGTCTGGCTCCTAATTAGAACAGCACAAGTCACAACATATCCAGAAGGGTAATATAAAGCACTACAATGCATTATACATGAATCTAGGTCAAACTAGGCCAAAGTCAACCCTTGGTCAACTCTGTTCAACTGCACTAGTCAAACTAGGTCATGTCCTAACCCAGCAAGTCTTACTAGGCCTAACCAAGACTATCCTAGCAAGCACACATCAATACAAGGCTATACAAGCCAACATACACCCAACTCTATATAGCATGCAATTATTCAATACTCAAATAGGCAAGAATTCACATTAGATATACACTAGGTAATCTATTACTTTAATCTATATATGTCTACACATATATACACATGCATATATTAGTATTCAACATTAGGTCTATAGTCATGGCATTTCAAATGGTTATATAAACTTATATATTACAACACAATATGCTAACATATATATAATATACATACATAGCTAAGTTAACTATATTCATAAATACTTATTTAAGAGGCTATGTGTGTGTATGTGAACATGGCAAAGGGGAAAGTGAGGGTTAAATGGGCATACATAGTTTATACATATCAAAGAGTGTCAAAGTGTAAGTGAACAAAGTGTCAAGTGTGATAGTGTCAACATAGTATAAGGGGTACATGAGGTAATATAGGATTTGTGTTAACATAGAATATTACATCTTATTAACTTGTATATTGTATACATTACATCTATTATTATATTACATTCATGCTTGCATTCATTCATCATTCATTTATTCTCTTGCACTATTATATGCACCATACATTACATACTATGGAACCTACATATTCATTACAAGCCATACTTATACATGCTTACATTAGATAGGATACTTACACCTCATACATCATTTATTTAAATATTTACTCATGCTTGCATTCTTTATTTAATTACATAATGTATATATATTAACATGGGTTAAAATCAAATAGAACATTATATTACACACAAGGGTGCACAAAATGCATATGCCGAATAGTAACTCCTACTAATAATCAATACTGTACCATCTCAGCATGAATTAAAATCTAGGATTAAAGTATGTTATAGATCTATGTGTTAGCTTTCCGAAACTTCAAACGGATCGCGTTTTCGTTTCCGGAAACTCCCGGAATCGCAAAAACACCGAGAACGCATTTGTCTTTCGTACAGCTGACACTCAAATAATTCTCCAGAAAGTTACAGAAAGAATTAGGCCTATTAATACATGTTTTTGGAAATCTAACTTCAATACGCTTCTTTTAAAAAAAAGGGAGATTAAACCGAGCTTTGAGCTAGAAGTTATGATATTTCTAAGTTAGGGCTGAAATTAAAAACGTGGATAAAAATCATGACGGATTTGGGTAGTTTGAGACAAAAGAACACAAGTATATAACATAATATATCAAGAACTCACTCTCTACACTAATATATATATATATATGAGACACTATAGAACACATCTCCAATACAAAAATATGAGATTAAACATGTAATAATTCATTCATACATAACAACAACACATAGTGTGTCCAAATTTGGGATTTTTCCACATGGATACAACCACAACACAAATGACACTCCGATGACCTCCAAATGGACACGAAGTGGACACAAATGGAGATACAACCATAGGGGTCATTCCTATGGGTTCAAAATAGACCTATATATATGAAGAAATGAAAGGAGAAGGGATTTATACCTCCCGGTAGATCGAGTCGAAGAAAAGCCTTCCCGGAGCGACACCGACACGTAGAGATTCCAAAAGGATACGAACGAGCTCCTAATCCTCCCAAACTTGGGTATCTTCCTCCTTGGCTAGAATGGAGAAGGAAAGAAGAAGATTTGGTGGCGAAATGGAAGGATTTGGTGGAAAAATTGCTAGGGATTGCTCTCTAGGAATTTGGGGAAGAACAAGAGAGAGAGTGTGGATGAGAATAATGAAATAAACTTGAGCCTATCCTCTCCCAAAGTGGCTGAACATATGGAACTATTTGTCCTATTATGATAAGGTCCAAAATGCTCCCACTAACCTATTCTATGAGTATTAGGAAAGGGCAAATTGGTTGGGGCTAAATTAGTCATTCTAAAGTCTCTAATCACACTAACCTTATCCATAATAATTAGTCTAACCTCTAACTAAAATATTTCTATCATGTAGAATAAAATTAATATCATATGGGCCATGCCTAACTAGTGTGTGGGTCCCACTAGAGTCAAACTACCCCCGGGTCCCCGTTTCAAGTCGGATTGAGTTAAAATTCAAATCCGACTCAAATAACCCCAAAACAATATCATAAATAATAAAATAATATCAAAATAATTCAAAGAGGTCAAATGCAAAAATATTTTTAGGCCAAAAATGACATTAAAATATCATAATCACATGGTTAGGCTCTAGGTCAAACAGTCTATAGGGTTTCACTAGCAAAACGTCAAAACCACAAGTCATTGATTTTAAATAATTTTAAAATAATTTAAAATCACCAAAAATCATATCATGAATTAAATATCATTATTAAAATAATTATAAACACAAAATTTCAAAATTATCCTTATTTGGGAAACTGGGTGTTACATGCTCCTCCTGCTCTCCTCGTATTGCTCTTCTGGCTTCTCTCTCTCTCTGAATTGATCTCTGTGGATTCTTTTCTCTGACTATCGGGGGAGCCTCTCTGTATGTGCGTATCTCTCTCCGATAGTGTATATCTTCACAAGGGAATGGCACCTTGCTATTTATAATAGTGGGATGTGATCATTAGGGTTGCCAATGATTACCTCTTGGAGATGGCGGCGACCTGTGGATTGGTCAATCTAGGCCGTTCATTTTTTATTGTGACGAATTCGAGCCATTGAGTGTAGATTACACCAAATCCCATCAGCAATTAATGTTGATTGGAATAAATCTTCCTCATAATGATCTTCTGATGTCTGCGAATAAATTAGATTTATTCTCTTGCCACGTATCCCAGATTATTGGGATTTGACCCAATCTTTGATTACAGTAAATCTGAGAAATTGATCGGCTTAGGACACGTGTCCTAGGAGCCGCTGGGGGATCTGAACCACATGACGAGTGAGCCGCATATGATTTTGGGCCGCATATGGTTAGGGCCACGTGTCAGGGCTGCCTGGGTAGTGGCCCTCCCACGAGCCTTTGAACCACATGGAGGTGATCATTGCGAGCCGCATAGGGATACATCCGCCTGAGCCGCAGGGAAATGGTCCTCTTGAACCGCATGAGAAGTCTTTGCTCGAGCCGCATGAGGCTGTCTCGGCCTGAGCCGCATAGGACGGCTTCATTCTGAACCGCATGAGAAGTCTTTGCTCGAGCCGCATGAGGCTGTCTCGGCCTGGACCGCATAGAACGGCTTCATTCTGAACCGCATGGGAAGTCTTTGCTCGAGCCGCATACGAACGTCCACGTGGCAAGGCCACGTGGCATTTTTATGGCTCTCGAGAAATTTGTGTCAGAGATCTCTCTCTCTTCCCTAGAAGTCTGTCATCATGACAGAGTCATAATTACTTCTTTTTGTGTCAGGGCTGTCACTTTTTCAGAGTTATCAGCCGTCAAACAATTAATGCGAGGGGGCAGAGAAGAGGACTGTCCCGCCACGTGTCTTCGAAGCCGCATGGGATGTCTTGGGCCGCAAAGTCCCTTATGCCGCATGACTCTTTGAGCCGCATGGGCTTCTTTTGGCCGCATGGGTCATTTTCTTTAATATTTTCCATGCTTCTACAGTATGGGTGTTCTTTTTCTTATCTACTCTTATCTATATAGTCTTTTGCGACGTTTAGCTACCAAGAACGTATTTAGCTTGTGTTTTGGACTTGACATTTTGGTCTACGGGCTTAGACATGATTTATATATTCTAGATTGCTGCTAGAGCTGATCATGTATGAATTACACTCTTGCTACTTCTTTTGTATTACTAGTTTCATGATCATCTATTGTCACGCCCTAGAACCAGAATACTGGCAAGCGGGGACAGACATAGCCAGCTACTATAATGAAATGGAATCCACCTCACTATACGGTCACGGCTGTCTAGATATATGAGGGTTTAACTACAAGCCAACAGTCTCTTATAGTCATGAATAAGCCTAGTGTCTCAATCACAAGCAAGCAAATAAATGTTACAAGATGTAAGATCACCAAATATACAATAGTGAGGCGTCCCAAACATTACATATTCAGTTGATCATGAAGCTAGTCGTTACAAAATATGAGGACTAGCAAGAGTTTCGTCATACATGATCAACCCTAGGATTTGTCAATCATGTTACAGCCTGTAGGCAGACAGTAAGTAAAAATGTACACGCGCTAACACTTGCTCGGCGGCTAAACGCCTCAAAAGAATAATTTTACAATAGAGTAGGAGAGGCAAAATAAACCCACTCGTTGCCAGGATTTCTTCTAGTGGTCACCATCTGGCTGGAAAACAGGTAGATCCTCTGGAACTGCTCCGGAATCTGGCAATACAAAATCAGCTGGGTCAGACCCCAGAAAGAGCAAGTGCCACAAAGGAGGCTTCACTTAGGAACTAAAACCAGCAAAGTAGCACAAGAATATAATTACATAGTGAAAGACAATAATTAAGGAAAAGCATGACAGGTGATATACGATGAGATAACCATGGGACTATTCAGATAACCAGGTTACAACCCGTAAACCAAACAAGGACCGGGGTTGTAACCCTTCGTCTGAACAGAACTTGGTTTCTTCCACCATTTATCGGTAAGATAAAATAAGAAATCAGGACATGTAACAATCCCGTACAGGATCAAGACAAGACTAGACTGATTGAGCTCCATCCAATAATCACGGCCAAGCAATAAGTGTGACTTGATACTTTAACTAACTAGGGTTATCACATGCCTAGTTACTAGCAAGATGCAAAGAGATTTCCAAGTCCAGTTATCCGCTTGATGCTACATGAGTGACCCCAGCAAAAGAAAAATAAGTATAGCAGACACACTGCAGTGAGATACATGTGTCCTAAAGAGGTGCCCTACTCGACGGCAGGCTGGAAATGTGCTCATCATGATAGATAGCTCCAAGTCCCACGTATATATATATATATATAAGGCCGAAATCAAAGGGGCAACAGGTAACTGGAAATGTCTCCTCATGAACTACTGTATTATTCTAGTTATTATTAGCCTTAGCCATTTACAGTAGGTACCCCTGACCGTGGTACTCAGGGGTCCCTGCCCTAGACATGATCCAAGACAAGATGGGTTCATTTGTACAAGTACAATCGTCCATGGTGTCCAGGTCATTCATACTTGTCATGTTAGTTTAGCCGTCGCAACAGCATTTCAAGAAATATCATGTCAGGTTTATCATGTCAAGAGTGCGCCACGGTGGGCCACTATCAAGAATTATTATGTCAAGTTTATCATGTCAAGTTTATTTGTCAGGAGTGCGCCACGTCGGGCCACTATCAGGTCATGTCAATTGCCAAAAGTGCACCACAACGTGTCACCATCGTGTCAGAAAGCAATTAATGTGGCACAAGCATACAAGTGGTAATTAAATACTAGCAGGAGCAAGGGCCGTGGGAGACTCATGTGGCTCAGGAAAATTATTACATGCGGCCAGCAAATCACTAGGCCATATGCGGCTCAGACAAGTTGCTTGCAATTAAATGTAAACAATTAATTAAAGTATGCACGTGCATGCAAGCGGCCGTACAATTAGCTAAGGCCATGCGGCCAACTATATTAATAAGCATGCAAGCTAGGCCATGCGGCCATAACATTAAAGCAACTTAATTAAAATCCATGCGGCCAATTAATTATGGTCCATGCGGCCAACTTTGAAATCCATGCGGCCAACTAACATCAATACCCATGCAAGCTACTATATAAGGCAACTCCATGCAGCCTTAAATAAATCCATGCACCTAAATAAAGGCCATGCGGCCATGTGATATGCTAATGCATTTAATGCATTAGTTAATGCATGGTAATGCATTAAATGCATGGTAATGCATCATTAGTTAAAGCATGATATGCTAATGCATTTAGTTAATGCATGGTAATGCATTAAATGCATGGTAATGCATGGAATGCTCCATACGGCCAGGTTTGGTGTTCCAAGCAAAAATACACATTTGTGTGTTAATGCATTTATTTCTAATGCTTATTGCTTGTTGATGCATGTGTGATTGCATTTATTGCATTTTCTAATGATGGAAAGCCATGCGGCCAGCATATTGAAAGCCATGCAATGCATGAAAGGCCATATACGGCTAGGATTGTTCCTTATGCGGCCAATATTGGCCAATAGCCTTATGCGGTCAAGTGCAAAATGCTAGGGCATGCATGCAAATAAATATTATTAAACTTGTGGCTTGCTATATGCGGCCAAACATGTCGCCGTGCAATTAATTGCATGCTGCTATTTGGCTAAGTACTATTAATTAATGCTCATGCAATTGCCCAAGCCCATATGCGGCTAAGCACTGCTTGCTAGCACAAATATTTAATGGCCATGCAATTAATGCTCATGCGCCTCAGAGTACAATTAATGGTTTCCACAGAGAACATGTCCATGAAAATACCATGGCCTTCATGCTCCTCCAAACAACAATAGGAACCCAAATCCAGACTCCCATAGGTCAAATTTGGATAAAATAAAATTCTCTACAACATGGAACCATCAACTAGCAAAAATATGCAAGTTTGATAGATCAAAATTTATGGAAACCGAAAATACCACAAAGCTAGATTTACAAGAATTTAACCACAGAAATGAAAAGTGCTAAGTACTAAAGTGGGTTAGAAACACATGAGGAAGACAATGGAACAATAAAAAATGGAGTTCCCCATGAAGCAAGATGTACTTTCCTATGCTCTCCACTCTCTCAGGTTGGTAGAGAAGTAATGGTGGGGAAGAAGAAAGTTAATATGGAGATAGAAATGTTTAGTGGAATATTTAATGAAGATGGTGGTAGGTGGGAGTGGTTTGGTTCACATAAAATCAAGCAAAACCGAACCAAGCCAAACAAATTGTACCGAACTAAAATAATCAAATCAATGAAATGCCAATTAAATCAAGCAGGAAGACATGCAATACGGGTCTAAATACGTACACGTATACCGAAATACGCAATACGAACAATGGTCATTACAACTCTACCCACCTTAAAAGAATTTGTCCTCGGAATTTAATCAAGTGGCTAGAGATACAAGGACAAGCTATACTAAGCAATCAATCAATCAATCATGCAAGCAAAGAATTTGAAGACAGAAGGAAGAAGGGAAAACATCCTGCTAGAAACCTCTCTACCGGTTCTGAATCTGAGCTTGGACCAGGGCATACTGTTGGGGTCTCTGCTGCTGGAAGACTTGGGTCTGAGGCGACAATGGCCTCGGAGGCTGGTACTGCTGTTGCTGCTGCACTGGTGCTGGTGCTGGTCCCCTTACCGAGGGACTAGTCTGGGCCGATGACGAACTGGCCCTATTCGGACAGGACTCTATCTTGTGTTCCGGTGCTCCACAAGCCAAACACAATCCCTGTGCTCTGCGACACTCTGAAACAACGTGTCTTGGCTTCCCACATTGAGTGCAGCCTATTACGGAAGACTGCTTCTGCTTCTGCTGCTGAGGGGACGTGACCGACGTCACTGAGGCCGCCTGTCTCGGAGTTCCAATTATCAAAGCCCTAGCTGCCGGGGCTGGTGCTGAAGACTGGGTCATCTGGCCGTGAGACCGCTTCCGACCTCCGGTCCTGTCCACGATCCTGTGGAAGGTATACTCGTGCCTCCTGGCTGCCCTCAATACTGCATTGAAAGTCTGATGCTCAAAGTCGTCCACTGTCAGCAGAATCTCTAAGTGGAGTCCCTGCTGAAACCGCTGGGATCTATCAAACTCGGTCGCCACCAAGGTGGGAGCAAACCAACCAAGCCTGAAAAACTCGACCGCATAGCCGTCGACCGTCCTATCCATTTGCTTCAGATTGGTAAACTTAGTCTATAGATCGTACCGAGCCACCGTATCGAAGTACTTGGTGTGGAATCTCTCACGAAATACTGCCCAAGCAATAGGTGCCACTAATCCTACGGCCTGCGCCGTCCACCAGCTGCGGACAAGATCTAATAACTGCAGGCGCACTACCGTCACCTTCTCATCTTCTGGGGTCTTCGCTGCTTCCAATATCACCTCTGTGTCCTGAAGCCATGAATCAGCAGCGATAGCGTCTTCGCTACCATCTAAGAATGGAGGGTTCAGGCGCTTGAAACTATTCGCTACACTGTTCCCATGACGACCGCCTCTGTTCAGAGCATCTTCCACTGCCTGATGCAAGGCATCTCCTCGCCGGTCTTGGAAAGCTAACAATGTCCTGATGAGACCTACCAGAGTACCATCATCAGGCTCTGCAGGCTGGGCTAGCTGAACTGACGGCTCTCCTCCAGCAGGCACGACTCTGGAGGCTACTCCTGAATGCTGGGCCTGATCTTCTGGTTGCTGCTGGTCCACGGGAGGTGCTTCGCCTTGTTGATCGGCAGGTCCAGGAACAATACCGCTGAAGAAGACGATATAGGGCACAATAAGGAAGGACCATGACAGATCAACGATACAAGCATGTGATCAGGTCAAGATTACAGGGATTCTGAAGATACTAGCAGAGATCAAGGGCGAGTACTGATTGAGACATCTATTCGGTAAATCCTCACATATCTTGATTTACAAGACCTGCATGGACCACCACTTAAACTATGTCACGCCCCAGAACCAAAATACTGGAGAGCGGGGGCAGACATAGCCAGCTACTATAATGAAATAGAATCCACCTCACTATACGGTCACGACTGTCTAGATATATGAGGGTTTAACTACAAGCCAACAGTCTCTTATGGTCATGAACAAGCCTAGTGTCTCAATCACAAGCAAGCAAATAAATGTTACAAGATGTAAGATCACCAAATATACAATAGTGAGGCGTCCCAAACATTATATATTCAGTTGATCATGAAGCTAGTCGTTATAAAATGTGAGGACTAGCAAGAGTTTCGTCATACATGATCAACCCTAGGATTTGTCAATCATGTTAGAGCTCGTAGGCAGACAGTAAGTAAAAATATACACGAGCTATGTCACGACCCGCACCCGGATATACGGATACGAATACATGGGCCACGCCCAGCCTACGCCGCAGTATCGACGGTAGAACGCGGTCTAGTACCCAATAAATATACACTAAATCTAGAAGGCCTACAACTATAAATATACTCTAGTCACATCACAACAGCTAGGGATGATAAGACAAGAAAGATAACTAAAGCACAAGAACAACTAGAAACTACTAGAGGGAATCATAAGACAGGAAAATAAAGAAGGAAAAACAAGACGAACTAAGGATAACTACCAGACAACTCACATAGAAGAATAGTGAGATCCACCTCAGCTAGCAACATCATGAAGTCCACTAATGGTATAACAACTCCTAAAATATTATCAACGGTATCCTGTCAGGAAAATGAGCAAGTACAAACACTAATAGCAGTTCCATGTGAATTGACAAATTCTATAAGAGACAGTATAATGAACTACAAGACAAAGATATATGAAGACTTGGGAACCATTCGAAAGCCGAGTTACAACCCTTAAACCAAACAAGGACCGGGGTTGTAACTCTTCTCCCGAGCAGAACTTAGTCTCCAATCAAGGTACAATGTAAAGGCATGTAGAGCATGTGAGTAAATAAAATCATAGCATGGTGAGAAGTACAGAAAGTAAAACTGAACTGGAATATAAGATACGACAATAAATGTAAAATATGTGATTTGAATTATTAGAGCAAAATGTGATCGGCTAGGGAGTCATGGTAGGGTTATCCACTTGGCCTGACAATCACAGGAAAATCTCTGGAAAGGGTCATGCCGGCCAACCTGGATAACCCGGCAAGGGGTGTCTGCTACACCCTACGTGAGGTGAGGGTGGCGCTAGCAAAATAGTGACAGGGAGGCTTTGATCACATAACCCCTAATAATTCCCCATCCCCGAATAGTAAAATGGACCTGGACATGACACGTCATGACACGGGATTCCCTAAGAGGATAGCTATTCCCTCTCAGGAATCGGTGTCTATACAAGTACATAAAACAAGACAGGAAATATACATATATACCAAGAAAATCCAGGAACAACATCTCATGTCATGATCCAACATATACTAATCCATGAACTATCGTGACTGGGAATCAAGTAAGACACTACGACTGAATCGGATATAGCAGATATCAAGACAATGAAAACTATCAGTGAATGTACTCGCCTGCGGTCCTGAGCTGTCAATGGGGTCGATGCTCAGAGTGATGCCACAGACCTAAAGATAAGATATATAAAAACTAATTAGGGTTCAACAGTGTTAGGCTTGATTCTATAGTATAAACTACGCTATCTAGGTCAGACTCAGTCAACTAAGTCAAACTAGGTCAAACTGGGTCAAGGGTTGACTTACAGTTGACTTTTGGTCAACTGGTCAACTCTAGTCAACTATGGTCAGCTCTAGGTCAAACTAGGCTAATGTTTGACTAACAGTTGACTTTTGGTCAATTGGTCAACTCTGGTCAACCAAGGTCAAACTAGTCTATCCTAGGTCAAATATTGACTCTACTTCGATATTCAGTCAACCATGGTCAACAGGGTCAAAGCTAGTCTCTATAAACATCTACAGGGTCAACCCATTTAATTTCAGTGATTGTGAAATCACCAAAATTGATGGAACTCAAAATACCACAAAAGGAGAAGGATTATAATAATAGGGTAAAAACCTACAGATGTTGTCGGATGATAAAATAAATATCACCAACGTGTCCAGAATGGTCAAATCAGCTAGGATAGCCTGTCCAAAAGTCCAATTTGGACACAGAGGCAAAACGGTAATTTCGGGCCAAAAAGATGTCCGCCGTTGGACACTTTGCACCGAAAACCGTACCAAAATGAAAGTGCACAAAACCTAACAAATTATATGTCCACGAATCCATAATGACGATACGAACCCAACGGTATATCCAGAATTGGATTCCGTTGACCCGATCTCAAATTGGTCCGTTGACCAAGATATTGGAAACCGATTTGCACGGAAAAGCATGTCGGAGCTAATGTCCTCAAAACTCAGCAAATTATATGTCAACGAGTCCAGAATGACGATACGAACTCAATGGCATATCCAAAATTGGATTCCGATGAGCCGAACTCAAAATGACCCGTTGACCCAGAAAGTGGGACCCACTTTGTACCGAAATACGTGTCAGGGCCCACGTTCTCCAAATCAAGCAAACTTTATATGAAAATATGCCAGAACGGCGCCACGAGTCTACTGGTGGTGTCAGAAATTGAATCCAGAGTCCCGGTTTCAAAAATGGAATTTTACAAGTGCAACACTAAGAATTCGAACGGCCAACTTTGGCGTCGAATTCGATCGACCTAACAAGCTCAAACTGAAATGAAATATAAAGGGGACAGGAAGAGGGTTATACCAGCTGTGCAACGGAACTGGTGGCGCACAAAACGGAGCTGCGACGACGAAGATACGAACTCGCGAAGTTGGCGTCGTAAAACTGTCCAAAAATAGTTCAATTAAAACGTCAACTTGGTGGCCAGTTTTGATGTATCAACGACGAAATTAACGGACAAAAATTGAGGGGAGTGAAGAGGTATATATCGAGATTGAGACGGAGCAAAGAAATTGCCGATCCAACGGTCGGATTGTCCAGAAAATCTGCACGAAGTTGCTGTCCCGAACGCAAATTCTGTGTACCGTTCCCGCGCGCGTCACGGCGGGAACCCGCGCGAAACGCACGAATAGCCTACGTGGCACGTCGAAAAAGGTGGTACGCACCCCGGGGGGGCTCGCCGGGGGTCGCCTGGCCGGTGGGGGGCCGGCCACGACGGCGGCAGCGCCGTGCGACGGTGCGGCGGCGCACGACGGCGGCCCCCGCGCGCGCGCATGTGTGCGCTGCTGCGTTGCTGCCTGCTGCGGCTGCTGTTGCGCGCCTGCTGCGGTGGCGTGCCGGCCACGTGGTGGCGCACGGCAGCCAGCAGGTAGAGGAGGGTGGATGATGATGATAATGGTGGTGGTGTGGTGATGGTAGTGATGGTGATGATGGAGATGATGAAGTTGACGATGGTGAGGAAGTGGTGGGGAGTAGGAGGAAGAGAGGGAGGAGCTCGGGAGGAGGAGAGGGAGGAGCTCGGCCAATGGGGGGACTTCGACTGTGGTGGTGGTAGTATTAAAAATGAAGAGAGAGGGAGAGAGAGAATTGTTTATGTGTGTGTGTAATAATATAAAGAGAGAGAATGATATTTGTAAAGGAGAGAGAGAAGGGAAGTCGGCCAAAGGGGGAAGGGTTTGTCCTGGCTGTGATGGGAGAGGGTGAGGGGGTGAGGTGGTTTGTGTGTGTGTGTGCTTTAAATGGAGGAGAGAGAAAGAAAATTATTTAAATGAAGAGAGGGGGAGAGATATTTAAGAGAGAGGAGAGAGAGAAAGAGAGATAGAGATGGGTTTTACTTCATGAAGAAGAAAAGAGAGAGGGGGTCGGTTGAGTGTGGGGTGAGGGGCTAGGTCGGCTGATAGAGGGGGTTTCTCTTTGTGTGGCAAGTGCGAGAGTATGAGAGAGAGAGAGAGTTACATTATATACATATATATGTATATATATATATAAGAGAGAGATAGAGATATTTTATAAAATAAAAGAATTATATTTTCGAGTAGGCAAAAATGGAAAAACACCAGTGGGGTGTATGGGCAGTCATGACAGGGCCCACACTAAACTGGGTTGGGCGTTGGGCCAAGTTTGGACAAGTTCGGGACCAAGATTTAATTAAAAATAATAAATTTAAATCAATTAATTCATGGATGAATTGGGGGCACAAGAGAGATCAATTTGATAGCGCGCAAGTGGCACGTGCATAGTAGGCTCAAAACAGGCCAGGGCCATATATTGGGTCGACTGGATTGGACCGATGTCGGGCCCGGAAATTAAGTTGGAAATTAAATTAGGTTTCACGGTAGATAATTAATTGGCCTAAATTGAACCGAAAGTTGTGCGAAGGAAATGGAGCACAAAATGGAGTGTCTGAGTGGGACACGAAGGTCAGGGGTGAAGAGCGTCTCGAGTAGATCATTTATGAGAAGTTGGTTCTGAGAAAACGACTGGTCTGTTGCTCCTAGATTAAAAGTCACGGTAACGTACAAACGATGATCAAGGAAAAGAGTGGAAAATCAATTATTAATTAAATGGTCTAAATTGACCCGAACTTGCGCGATACGAAAGGAGCACAAGGGAACGAGTTTGGATGGGACATGATATATCACTGTGAAGATAATCTCGTCTACTACAAACTCCAAGAAGGAAGTTTCCAGAGACTGGCATCCCTGATGCTCTAGAATTCCAAGTCACGGTAAAGAGCATTTAAAGATCAAAATTAATTATATAGAAATGAATTATTTAAAATAATTCATTAGAAAATTCGAAAAATAATTCGGGAAATTCAGGGGGCTTACATCCTACCCACCTTATAAAAATTTTGTCCTCGAAATTAAGGTTGGTAGTGGGGTTAAAACGGGATAGAAGATTTAGGCAATATTTTAGGCACGATCCAAGAATGACGAGTTTTGCACGATCAAGAAAATAAATTCAAAATTGTTCAGACACGATGAGGGATTTGGCACGATAGAATCATGATATAACAAAATCATATGTGCATGTTTTCAGAAATAGTCAAGTCATTGGGGCACGATTTTAGAGAAGATTAGGGGAAATCGATGATATAAATGAAGTTCAAGTACGGGGTGATCCGTAGGACTTAGGTTGATGGAAATCAACCCGAAAGTCGCACAGGCCCGATCAAGATGAAAGCTAACCATGACCAAAACAAGGTTTGGCATGGTTGAGATGAAATTTCAGACACAAACAAAAATCGAAGTCAAGGTCTTATAGACCTGATCAAGATTGAAGAGTATGATTAATAAAATCATAGAATACGCTCCAAGTTCGAGAGTGAATAAAATTGGAAATAGTCTAAGATCACTTGGCACGATAGAGATATGACAACAAAATCAAAACTTGAGCTTCATCTGGTTAAAATCAACCAAATATTGATAATAGGATTTCAGCTTACTGAAATTTGAATTAGGATTTGAGATAGGCATGATTAAGCACAAGGAAATTTCAGATACAATCAGAAAATCAAATCAAGGTCAAAAAGAGTATAGGCACGAGTGTTGATAGCATTGTCCAATCACGATAAAAGTAAATAATTTAGTCTCAGCACGATTTAAATTGATCAAGTTTTGAGTAAATCAGAATTTGGGCAAGATAGAGAACAAAATCAACGAATTCTGGACACGAGCATCTAAGAAGAAAATCATATCACAATGGAATTCGAAACCATTTAAGTTTAATCAACAATCAAGAATCTTTGGCACGATAAACAAAACGACCAAAATTGATTGGTCATGGACAGAAGGGAATCAAAATCTTAACAGTATCGAAAATTAAGAAACAATTGAGATATGAAAATTTCAAAATTTTCAAAGTTTTCAAGTGTAGATGACAGATGTAGATATGAGATAGATGATTTGTGGAACCAAGACATAATTGATCAAGACGGAGGAAGTAAGGGTAAGATGAGGAAATCATCATGCGATGAGGAAGAGAAGAATGGGAAAACATAAGTAATAGTAGGAACTGCTCTTGCCCAATAGGTTAAAACAAGTGAATCAATTTAAGATACGATCTGATAACCATACACGTCGATCCAAAATCATGTTGCCAGAATTTACGCCACGCCAGTAAACATAGCTACAATAAACGATAGAGTCCATAACCAAGGTATACACCCTAAAATTATGTCATCTAGATTCCTTACCACGCCAACCGGTATGGCTGCAAGAGAATCTAAATTCCATAACTAGGATAGTATATCCAAAATCAAGCTCCACGTCCCTGTCAGGCTAGCTAATATGACTGCGATAAATTCTAAACTCCATAAGTAAAGTAGACACTTACTGTTCTCATCGTCCTCATCCAAAATATGTTTATCAGGATATCTTAACTCAATTCTGAGGAACTTATCTTCAACAAAATCAAAATCGAAGTCAACAACGAACATCAAGATTCAAAATTCAACAACGAATCAAGGATAATTAAATGAAAACTAGCTAAAACAGATTCCGAGGTAGAGTTTAGAAGAAAACTCTCAGAAGATGTCCAAAGGTACTATCTAGGTCAAGATAAAGGAAATTATTGGAATATAATCTAAAACAATCTCAACCTGATATGAGACTGATAAATCATATTCTCGTCTCGACCTAGGAGATATATAAGTTCAACTTATACCTTCCCTCTGGGGTCCACAAACTCATTCCAAGAAAGAATAAAGTTGATAACGGACAGATGTTTCAGAAATCAGGATGGACAGAACAAATAGAAAAAGTTTCGAAAAGTTCGAAATAAGATTCCCAGGGGTCATCCCTGGAATCTACCAAGAGTTCCTAATATGTGACTGAGTACCAAATTTCTAAAATATTCCATGACTCAACCTTAATCCTAGGGCAGGCTCGCAGTAGTACAGAAAAGCTCAAGTACTACCACGACTTCGCATTAATTGCAAAGACTGACCTACATGGGCCACCACTAAAAACGTGTCACGACCCGCACCCGGATATAAGGATACGAATACGTGGGCTACGCCCAGCCTACGCCGCAGTATCGACGGTAGAACGCTGTCTAGTACCCAATAAATATACACTACATCTAGAAGGCCTATAACTATAAATATACTCTAGTCACATCACAACAGCTAGGGATGATAAGACAAGAAAGATAACTAAAGCACAAGAACAACTAGAAACTACTAGAGGGAATCATAAGACAGGAAAATAAAGAAGGAAAAACAAGACGAACTAAGGATAACTACCAGGCAACTCACATAGAAGAATAGTGAGATCCACCTCAGCTAGCAACATCATGAAGTCCACTAATGGTATAACAACTCCTAAAATATTATCAACGGTATCCTGTCAGAAAAATGAGCAAGTACAAACACTAACAGCAGTTCCATGTGAATTGACAAATTCTATAAGAGACAGTATAATGAACTACAAGACAAAGATATATGAAGACTTGGGAACCATTCGAAAGTCGAGTTACAACCCTTAAACCAAACAAGGACCGGGATTGTAACTCTTCTTCCGAGCAGAACTTAGTCTCCAATCAAGGTACAATGTAAAGGCATGTAGAGCATGTGAGTAAATGAAATCATAGCATGGTGAGAAGTACAGAAAGTAAAACTGAACTGGAATATAAGATACGACAATAAATGTAAAATATGTGATTTGAATTATTAAAGCGAAATGTGATCGGCTAGGGAGTCATGGTAGGGTTATCCACTTGGCCCGACAATCACAGGAAAATCTCTGGAAAGGGTCATGCCGGCCAACCTGGATAACCCGGCAAGGGGTGTCTGCTACACCCTACGTGAGGTAAGGGTGGCGCTAGCAAAATAGTGACAGGGAGGCTTTGATCACATAATCCCTAATAATTCCCCATCCCCGAATAGTAAAATGGACCTGGACATGACACGTCATGATACGGGATTCCCTAAGAGGATAGCTACTCCCTCTCAGGAATCGGTGTCTATACAAGTACATGAAACAAGGCAGGAAATGTACATATATACCAAAAAAATCCAGGAACAACATCTCATGTCATGATCCAACATATACTAGTCCGTGAACTATTGTGACTGGGAATCAAGTAAGACACTACGACTGAATCGGATATAGCAGATATCAAGACAATGAAAACTATCAGTGAATGTACTCGCCTGCGGTCCTGAGCTGTCAATGGGGTCGATGCTCAGAGTGATGCCACAGACCTAAAGATAAGATATATATAAACTAATTAGGGTTCAAGAGTGTTAGGCTTGATTCTATAGTATAAACTACGCAATCTAGGTCAGACTCAGTCAACTAAGTCAAACTAGGTCAAACTGGGTCAAGGGTTGACTTACAGTTGACTTTTGGTCAACTGGTCAACTCTAGTCAACTATGGTCAGCTCTAGGTCAAACTAGGCTAATGTTTGACTAACAGTTAACTTTTGGTCAACTGGTCAACTCTGGTCAACCAAGGTCAAACTAGTCTATCCTAGGTCAAATGTTGACTCTACTTCGATGTTCAGTCAAAACAGTCAACCATGGTCAACAGGGTCAAAGCTAGTCTCTATAAACATCTACAGGGTCAACCCATTCAATTTCAGTGATTGTGAAATCACCGGAATTGATGGAACTCAAAATACCACAAAAGGAGAAGGATTATAATAATAGGGTAAAAACCTACAGATGTTGTCGGATGATAAAATAAGTATCACCAACGTGTCCAGAATGGTCAAATCAGCTAGGATAGCCTGTCCAAAAGTTCAATTTGGACACAGAGGCAAAACGGTAATTTTGGGCCAAAATAATGTCCGCCGTTGGACACACTTTGCACCGAAAAATGTACCAAAATGAAAGTACACAAAACCTAACAAATTATATGTCCAAGAATCCAGAATGACGATACAAATCCAACGGTATATCCAGAATTGGATTCCGTTGACCCGATCTCAAATTGGTCCGTTGACCAGGACATTGGAAACCGATTTACACGGAAAAGCGTGTCGGAGCTAATGTCCTCAAAACTCAGCAAATTATATGTCAACGAGTCCATAATGACGATACGAACTCAACGGTATATCCGAAATTGGAATCCGATGAGCCGAACTCAAAATGACCCGTTGACCCAGAAAGTGGGACCCGCTTTGTACCGAAATGCGTGCCAGGGCCCACGTTCTCCAAATCAAGCAAACTTTATATGAAAACATGCCAGAATGACGCCACGAGTCTGCTGGTGGTGTCAGAAATTGAATCTGGAGTCCCGGTTTCAAAAATGGAATTTTACAAGTGCAACACTAAGAATTCGAACGGCCAACTTTGGCGTCGAATTCGACCGACCTAACAAGCTCAAACTGAAATGAAATCTAAAGGGGGCAGGAAGAGGGTTATACTAGCTGTGCACCGGAACTGGTGGCGCACAAAACGGAGCTGCGACGACGAAGATACGAACCCGCGAAGTTGGCGTCGCAAAACTGTCCAAAAATAGTTCAATTAAAACGTCAACGTGGTAGCCAGTTTTGATGTATCAACGACGAAATTAACGGACGAAAATTGAGGGGAGTGAAGAGGTATATACCGAGATTGAGACGGAGCGTAGAAATTGCCGATCCAACGGTCGGATTGTCCAGAAAATCCGCACGAAGTTGCTGTCCCGAACGCAAATTTTGTGTACCGTTCCCGCGCGCGTCACGGCGGGAACCCGTGCGAAACGCACGAATAGCCTACGTGGCACGTCGGGAAAGGTGGTACGCACCCCGGGGGGCTCGCCGGGGGTCGCCTGGCCGGTGGGGGGCCGGCCACGACGGCGGCAGCGCCGTGCGGCGGCGCGGCGGCGCACGACGGCGGCCCGCGCGCGCGCGCACGTGTGCGCTGCTGCGTTGCTGCCTGTTGCGGCTGCTGTTGTGCGCCTGCTGCGGTGGCGTGCCGGCCACGTGGTGGCGCACGGCGGCCAGCAGGTGGAGGAGGGTGGATGATGATGATAATGGTGGTGGTGTGGTGATGGTAGTGATGGTGATGATGGAGATAATGAAGTTGACGATGGTGAGGAAGTGGTAGGGAGTAGGAGGAGGAGAGGGAGGAGCTCGGGAGGAAGAGAGGAAGGAGCTCGGCCAATGGGGGGGACTTCGGCTGTGGTGGTGGTAGTGTTAAAAATGAAGAGAGAGGGAGAGAGAGAATTGTTTATGTGTGTGTGTGTGTGTAATAATATAAAGAGAGAGAGAATGATATTTGTAAAGGAGAGAGAGAAGGGAAGTCGGCCAAAGGAGGAAGGTTTTGTCCTGGCTGTGATGGGAGAGGGTGAGGGGGTGAGGTGGTTTGTGTGTGTGTGCTTTAAATGGAGGAGAGAGAAAGAGAATTATTTAAATGAAGAGAGGGGGAGAGATATTTAAGAGAGAGGAGAGAGAGAAAGAGAGATAGAGATGGGTTTTACTTCATGAAGAAGAAAAGAGAGAGGTGGTCGGTTGAGTGTGGGGTGAGGGGCTAGGTCGGCTGATAGAGGGGGTTTCTCTTTGTGTGGCAAGTGAGAGAGTAGGAGAGAGAGAGAGAGTTACATTATATACATATATATGTATATATATAAGAGAGAGATAGAGATATTTTATAAAATAAAAGAATTATATTTTCGAGTAGGCAAAAATGGGAAAACACCAGTGGGGTGTATGGACAGTCATGACAGGGCCCACACTAAACTGGGTTGGGCGTTGGGCCAAGTTTGGACAAGTTCGGGACCAAGATTTAATTAAAAATAATAAATTTAAATCAATTAATTCATGGATGAATTGGGGGCACAAGAGAGATCAATTTGATAGCGCGCAAGTGGCACGTGCATAGTAGGCTCAAAACAGGCCAGGGCCATATATTGGGTCGACTGGATTGGACCGATGTCGGGCCCAGAAATTAAGTTGGAAATTAAATTAGGTTTCACGGTAGATAATTAATTGGCCTAAATTGAACCGAAAGTTGTGCGAAGGAAATGGAGCACAAAATGGAGTGTCTGAGTGGGACACGAAGGTCAGGGGTAAAGAGCGTCTCGAATAGATCATTCATGAGAAGTTGGTTCTGAGAAAACGACTGGTCTGGTGCTCCTAGATTAAAAGTCACGGTAACGTGCAAACGATGATCAAGGAAAAGAGTGGGAAATCAATTATGAATTAAATGGTCTAAATTGACCCGAACTTGCGCGATACAAAAGGAGCACAGGGGAACGAGTTTGGATGGGACATGATATATCACTGTGAAGATAATCTCGTCTACTACAAACTCCAAGAAGAAAGTTTCCAGAGACTGGCATCCCTGATGCTCTAGAATTCCAAGTTACGGTAAAGAGCATTTAAAGATCAAAATTAATTATATAGAAATAAATTATTGAAAATAATTCATTAGAAAATTCAAAAAATAATTCGAGAAATTCTGGGGGCTTACAAGCTAACACTTGCTCGGAGGCTAAACGCCTCAAAAGAATAATTCTACAATAGAGTGGAAGAGCCAAAATAAACCCACTCGTTGCCAGGATTCCTTCTAGTGGTCACCATCTGGCTGGAAAACCGGTAGATCCTCTGGAACTGCTCCAGAATCTTGCCATACAAAACCAGCTGGGTCAGACCCCAGAAAGAGCAAGTGCCACAAAGGAGGCGTCACTTAGGAACTAAAACCAGCAAATTAGCACAAGAATATAATTACATAGTGAAATACAATAATTAAGGAAAAGCATGACAGGTGATATACGATGAGATAACCATGGGACTATTCAGATAACCAGGTTACAACCCGTAAACCAAACAAGGACCGGGGTTGTAACCTTCGTCTGAACAGAACTTGGTTTCTCCCACCATTTATCGGTAAGATAAAATAAGAAATCAGGACATGTAACAATCTCGTACAGGATCAAGACAAGACTAGACTGATTGAGCTCCATCCAACAATCACGGCCAAGCAATAAGTACGGCTTGATACTTTAACTAACTAGCGTTATCACAGGCCTAGTTACTAGCAAGATACAAAGAGATTTCCAAGTCCAGTTACCCGCCTGCTGCTACCTGAGTGACCCCAGCAAAAGAAAAATAAGTATAGCAGACACACTGCAGTGAGATACATGTGTCCTAAAGAGGTGCCCCACTCGACGGCAGGCTGGAAATGTGCTCATCATGATAGATAGCTCCAAGTCCCATGTATATATATATATAAGGCCGAAATCAAAGGGGCAATAGGTAACTGGGAATGTCTCCTCATGAACTACTGTATTATTCTAGTTATTATTAGCCTTAGACATTTACAGTAGGTACCCCTGACCGTGGTACTTAGGGGTCCCTGTCTTAGACATGATGCAAGACAAGATGGGTTCATTTGTACAAGCACAATCGTCCACGGTGTCCAGGTCATTCATACTTGTCATGTTAGTTTAGCCGTCACAACAGTATTTCGAGAAATATCATGTCAGGTTTATCATGTCAAGAGTGCGCCACGGCGGGCCACTATCAAGAATTATCATGTCAAGTTTATCATGTTAAGTTTATCATGTCAAGTTTATTTGTCAGGAGTGCGCCACGTCGGGCCACTATCAGGTCATGTCAATTGCCAAAAGTGTACCACAATGGGTCACCATCGTTTCAGAAAGCAATTAATGTGGCACAAGCATACAAGTGGTAATTAAATACTAGCAGGAGCAAGGGCCATGGGGACTCATGCGGCTCAGAAAAATTATTACATGCGGCCAGCAAATCACTAGGCCATATGCGGCTCAGACAAGTTGCTTGCAATTAAATTAAGCAATAATTAAAGTATGCACGTGCATGCAAGCGGTCGTACAATTAGCTAAGGCCATGCGGCCAACTATATTAATAAGCATGCAAGCTAGGCCATGCGGCCATAACATTAAAGCAACTTGATTAAAATCCATGCGGCCAATTAATTATGGTCCATGCGGTCAACTTTGAAATCCATGCGGCCAACTAACATCAATACCCATGCAAGCTACTATATAAGGCAACTCCATACAGCCTTAAATAAATCCATGCACCTAAATAAAGTCCATGCGGCCATGTAATATGCTAATGCATTTAATGCATTAGTTAATGCATTGGAGTGCTCCATGCGGCCAGGCTTGGTGTTCCAAGCAAAAATACACATTTGTGTGTTAATGCATTTATTTCTAATGCTTGTTGCTTGCTGATGCATGTGTGATTGCATTTATTGCATTTTCTAATGATGGAAAGCCATGCGGCCAGCATATTGAAAGCCATGCAATGCATGAATGGCCATATGCGGCTAGGATTGTTCCTTATGCGGCCAATATTGGCCAATGGCCTTATGCGGTCAAGTGCAAAATGCTAGGGCATGCATGCAAATAAATATTATTAAACTCGTGGCTTGCCATATGCGGCCAAACATGGCGCCATGCAATCAATTGCATGCTGCTATTTGGCTAAGTACTATTAATTAATGCTCATGCAATTGCCCAAGCCCATATGCGGCTAAGCACTGCTTGCTAGCACAAATATTTAATGGTCATGCAATTAATGATCATGCGGCTCAGAGTATAATTAATGGTTTCCACAGAGAACATGTCTATGAAAATACCATGGTCTCCATGCTCCTCCAAACAATAATAGGAACCCAAATCCAGACTCCCATAGGTCAAATTTGGATAAAATAAAATTCTCTACAACATGGAACCATCAACTAGCAAAAATATGCAAGTTTGATAGATCAGAATTCATGGAAATCGAAAATACCACAAAGCTAGATCTACAAGAATTTAACCACGGAAATGAAAAGTGGTAAGTACTAAAGTGGGTTAGAAACACATGAGGAAGATAATGGAACAATAAAAAATGGAATTCCCCCATCAAGCAAGATGCACTTGCCTAAGCTCTCCACACTCTCAGGTTGGTGGAGAAGTAATGGTGGGGAAGAAGAAAATTAATGTGGAGAGAGAAATGTTTGGTGGGATATTTAATGAAGGTGGTGGTAGGTGGGAGTGGTTTGGTTCACATAAAATCAAGCAAAACCGAACCAAGCCAAACAAACCGAACCGAACCAAGATAATCAAATCAATGAAATGCCAATTAAATCAAGCAGGGAGACATGCAATACGGGTCTAAATACGTACACGTATACCAAAATACGCAATACGAACAATGGTCATTACATCTATATATTAGAGTTTGGGACACT
The DNA here is from genome assembly GCA_029216955.1 of Iris pallida. Taxonomy (NCBI): domain Eukaryota; kingdom Viridiplantae; phylum Streptophyta; class Magnoliopsida; order Asparagales; family Iridaceae; genus Iris; species Iris pallida. Next base: position 46,284,881 of record JANAVB010005597.1, read on the forward strand.
TTACTGTCTTATATACCTAGTGATCATACTCTTGTATTTTATTTACTTTACTTACTTGCCTGTGATTGAGATATATAGGATATGCTTGACCTATAATTTGACTATTGGCTTGTAGTAGTAACCCAGACATCTACAGTTTTGACCGTATTTTAAGGTGTTGGAGTACTTTGGTATACGTAGCTGGCCTGGTCCTTCCTTACTTGCCAGTATTCTAGTTTTGGGGCGTTACACTACTTAGGAAGAGCAAACAACAGTCCATATTTTTTTCTATATGTAATTACCAAATTGCTTATGTTAAACTTAATATACAATTTTAATCAGTAAATATAGATAATAATTTTTTTGCCAAATTTTTCGATAAAATTGTAAATTTTCTTATTACATAATAATATGGATATTTATCTTTTAATTGATTCATCAGTCACTTCCAACCTGTCTTTATGTGGGCAATGTATTGTTTGAACGGGCCTAACATTTTCATGAATGCGTCTACATAGATGAACGGGGGACCACGGTTTAAACTGCGGTGCTGCGTGTACTCTCCCCTGGTCGGACTTTGAGCCCCACATTAACGGGGGATTTGGGGGTGTGGTGTGTGTGGAGGCTGGCTTTCAGCCAATAGGGGGACACGTGGCCGCGATTTTCCCCCGGTCTGGGAAGTTTTTTTGTATTTTCATCCCACACCTATCATAAAGTTGGGGATAGACAATTAAAAAAGCGGTCAAATCACTGACCATAAAGTTAAATATTTTGATTTTTGTTTTATGGGAAATAAAGACAACTAAACATGCATGACCAAACTCATCCGGCTCTTGGTCAGTAAGGAAAAGTAAATCTCCTTTGCTAGGCAGACAGTCTCGGAATCTAACGACGGAAGGGATGTGCAGGTGTGTGTGTAAAAATTGGATATAGTGGGCTGGGTCCAAATGACATGCAACATAGCGTGCTCAAAAGTTTCGTGTGTTAAGCCGAATATCGCAAAGAAAAAAAGCCTAAACATGCATGCATGAATGGAACATGACTCAATAATAATGTACTAAATTTAAACACATTTTTTGCAACTTAACGGGGAGCTCGCAATACACTAAACATTTAGAATAAAATTGTAATTACCAAGAATATTTTTACAATGTTCTCGGATTTTTAAGATGTATTACCAAAACTATTTTCAATTTAAAATAAAATTTATAGCTTCCTTATAATTAAAGATAATTTTGGTAACCCAATTTAAAATTTTGGGAACATTGTAAAAGCTTCATTGGCAATTACAATTTTTATTTCAGAAATCATTTACATGTTGCCTATGGTCCTCCCTAGCCCACAGAAGACAATCTTCTGTCATGTCGTCATCAAACAAGACTTATAGCTTGGCATATGGTTGTTTTACTCCCTCTCTAGTCCATTTTTGCTCATCCACCAAAATTTAGATGATGGTCATCATTCCATTCAATGACCGCCTCATGTTAAATTAAAATTATTTTTTCTGATAATATAAGGTTAGAGAGATTATTTTAAAAACAAAAATATTTAGGTTGACACATGATGTGACAAATTTTGAGTGGAATTGTGAACATTATCCAAGTTTTGGTGGATGAAAAAATTGGATTCCTTCCTTCATGGATCTTTCTGGTTGATAGCCATGTTACCTAAACATTTACTACATGGTTGCATTTTAGAAAACAATGAGAAATCTTTGATCCTTCCAATATAAACAACATAAAAAGTGAGATTCTTCAGTAATGTCGAGTGTATGAATCGATGGCAGCAATGGAGTCTTACTCCCTAGAGAGAAAAGTGGCTATCGTTTGAAATTGCAATAAGATCAATATATATATATATGGAATTGTGAACATTATCCAAGTTTTTTTTTATTTTTTTCTTTTTTTTTTTTCTTTTTTGGCTGATGGTCTCCTCTAAAAATGGCGACGAGGATACGGAAGAAGGAAGACACATTCAGTGGCCTGGGATCCCGGCGACGCCCAAGGAGGCTCCTCGGCCAGAGAAGGTGGTGGGACTGAGAGAGAAATTGCAGGAGGGTGGACCACAGTCGTCCGAAGGAGGAGAGAGGGATTTCTGGCAGGCGGCCAGCACCAGGAAGTACGGAAGAGAGGGTCCCCTCTACGCTATCAGCAAGAGCAGCATTCGGAGAGACGAGGGACGAGCAGGGGAGACGCTAACAGCGAGTTGAATCACGGCCGGAGAAACTTTCAGGAAGGAGGGAGAAGTTTTCAATAGAGAGAGCGAGGTGTTCGACAAAATTTCCAGGAAGGCCCATCCAGGAATCTTCTTAATCAAACCGCCCCCTCTCCTCGGAGGTCCATGGAGGAGGCAGAAGAAGGGAAGAAGTGCTCGCAGGATGGAAGACAAGGAAGACAAGGAGATAGGAAAACTTGGGCGGAAATGTGTAAATCCAATAGCCTTTCCATAGCCGATGAGATGCAATATGTAGAACCATTGGAGAAGGGCGGAAGATCGATTGCTGAGTTCACGGGGGAGGACCTAGAGGAGACGGAGGAATACTGGAAAAGCACGATTGTGTTATACGTGATGGGCAATAAACCATTCTACGGGCAGATCAAGGCCTACGCCAATCGGGTATGGCACCCGAAGGGAAGCATGGAGTTTTTCTCCAGGAAAAATGGTTTCTTCTTCGTCAGGTTCAGGATGGCAGAAGATATGGAACGTATCGTGCACGATGGACTGTGGACATTCGACGGGGGAGCGATCATCCTCAAGAGGTGGACATCAGGAATTCAGTGTGAAAGAGAGCTGCTCTCATCGGCCCCGATATGGGTCAGGTTCCCTAATCTCCCCATTCAATATTGGAGCACGTCGATGCTTATGAAGCTTTCGAGTTTAGTAGGGGTTTCCATCAAAGCTGACGAAGCTACGAACAAGAAGATAAGACTTTCCTATGCCAGAGTATTCATAGAAATTGAGGCAGGCATGGAGTTGCCTCGCTCGGTTGAGTATATGGTTCCTTCTGGGGAAATCTTCTCCCAAAAGGTCGACTATGAGTGGGTTCCGCCTTCGTGTGGCCTTTGCAGAAGTTTTGGACATCTCAATTCCGGTTGTAGTATCAATGTTCATAGTGAGAAAGAAGCAGAGGAGGGTGTTTCCCGGCAGAGGGGGGCAGAAGGGATATCCCACACGGATGAAGATGTTCTCATGGAAGTGCAGGAGGAGGAGGGAGTGCAAATGCAAGTACAGGAAAGCAATGTAGACGGTGGCAACAGCATAGAGGGAGAAAACTCTAAGGGGAAGGAAGTTCATAGTAGCTATGATAAAGCGGAGAACTAGGTTGCTAAGGGAAATATGGCTATAGTTATCTTTAAGGAAGGTGATGGTAACTCAGTACTAGGCAAAAGACAAGGACACGCGTCCCCGATAAGCAAACAGGGTGCCCCCTCTGGTGGTACTCCTCAGGCCATATCTCAGGGAGGAGGAACGGTGAGAGTAGGAGGAGTAGCGTCCTCATCCTCTATAGATATCCAAGCCAGGAAGAAGTCCAATTCGGAAGGGTCTAAATCCAAAAATGTGGTCAGGAATATTCTTCAACCTGGGTCGATGGAAAGCATCAGACTTACCAAGGCTAATCCTCTCTGGGAGGGAGCGGTCCAGAGAGCTTCCACGCAACATTCCAGTGAGAAGGATCCTAAGAAAACATTGGTAGAAAACTCACCCGTTCCTTCACGGATGAGCACGAGAGGGCAGAAGGACCCCGCCATTACCCATTAATGCTGATCCTTTCGTGGAACGTCCGAGGCGCCAACTCGGTGCGGAGGTGGAGGAGTATTAGAGATAGGATGAGTAAGCTCAAGAGCTCGATTGTAGTTGTGTTAGAATCCAAGATTAAGAAGGAGGAGAGGATTATCAGGAGATCTCCTAACAATTGGGGGGTTGAGCATAATCTGCATCTTAATGACATGGCCAGGATCATAGTTATGTGGGATAAGCAAGTTTGGAAAGGGACCCTCCGATTCGAGTCAAAACAGTTGTTACTTATGGAGTTCTCCAATGTTGGTGGATTGACATTCCTTATAGCAGCTATTTACGGGTTCAATGATAGGAAACTTAGAATGGACCTGTGGAGAGATATTGAAACTGTATGCTCTGGTAATGGCGGGTCACTCCCTATATTACTTATTGGTGATTTTAATGCTACTATGTACAGGGAATAGAAAAGGGGTGGGAGAGTGGTGCCTGACCACATTCTGGACGATTTACTCTCGTGTTCTACCAGGGCTGGAATCAGTGATCTGCATAGGACTGGGGTGGAATGGTCCTGGAGCAACCAGGCGGCGACTAACAGGGTGCAGACCCAGATAGATAGGGCGATAGGGAACAAGAGATGGTTCGATATATTCCCGAACACCAGCGTCAAAGTCCTTCCTGCAGGCCTAGTGATCATTCTCCTCTCCAGGTGAACTTCTTGAATAGGGAGATTCTCCGGCCTCCTCCGTTTAAATACAGCAACCATTGGCCGCTCCTGGACGGTTATGATGGAGTAGTCCTCGAAGGATGGAGATCCCATGTTACAGGTTTCAGTCAATATCGTCTTATGTCTAAACTTAGTGCAGTAAAAAGAAACATCAAGGCGTGGATCAAAGGGCAACCTAAGACAGAACTATTTAAGCTGAACAAGGAACTTGAAGATTTGTATATGGCTAATCTCTCTGACAATGGTGGACGAGAGAGCCAGCTTAGAGAACAGGTATCCAATCTTTTGCAGGTCGAAGAGGTCAAGCTAGAGCAAAGGGCCAAGTGCGACTGGATGAAGATGGAAGATAGCAGCTCTAAATTCTTCCATGGTGTGGTGAAGTCCAGGCAGAATAGGAATCAAGTCGCGGTGCTCATTGACAGGGTCGGGAATGCCATTGAGAATCCCTTCGAGATCCAGGCAGAGGTGATTGGATTCTTCACAGCTCTCTATAATAGTGAGAGTCTCCCAATACCTTTCCCTCCGGTTGTTATGAAGCGTGTCTTGACCGAGGAGGCGGTGACTGGGCTTCATGCCCCTATCACTCTGCTTGAGGTGGAGGAGGTGGTTCTCAAATCGAAGAAGAACAAGTCGTCAGGTCCAGACGGGTTCACTGCTGGATTCTTCATTCGGCATTAGGTGGATATTAAAGTGCTCGTCGTAGAAGCCATCATGGATTTCTTCAGGACGGGTAAATTGCTGAAACAATTTAATCATACTTTTATTACTCTCATCCCGAAGAAGGTCGGGGCCTCCTCCCTGAATGATTTTAGGCCTATTTCCTGCTGCAATTTTTTCTACAAAGTCATAGCAAAAATTATGAGTCGGAGGATGAAGCTGTTACTCCCTGGATTAATTTCCTGCAACCAATCTGCTTTCATTGAGGGGAGGAATATAGCTGAAAATTGTCTATTGGCGAACGAGTTGGTGAGGGATTTTAACAAGATCGGAGGGGACAAGGCTTGCATCAAGTTAGACCTGAGAAAGGCGTATGACTCAGTTAACCGAGAGTTCATGATTCACATTATGAGATCGATGGGGTTTGATGATTGGTGGACAGACAGGATATACGAATGCATCTCGACTCCGTCAGTCTCGGTCTTGATCAAGGGAAGGCCGGTTGGGTTCATCCATACTTCCAGAGGTCTCAGGCAAGGAGACCCCCTTTCGGCGTATTTGTTCACTATGGTTATGGAGCATTTCTCTTGTCTAATGGAGTTAGCCGAGCATTCCAGGAAGATTTCCCCCATCTTCAGGTTAGTGAATCTGAGTATATCTCACCTTATATACGCGGATGATCTTTTAGTTTTCATCAAACCTACAGAGCAGGGGATAGATTGTCTTCTCCATATTTTGGGTGAATTTGGAAAAGTTTCCGGTCTACGTCTGAACAAAGATAAGAGCTCGATCATTCTCAACAAGTCTTGTAGCTTCAAGGAGAAGTGGGCTAATCTTATGGAGGTTCAAGGAGCCTCCCTCCCTATCAGATATCTGGGGGTTCCCCTAGCCAATACTTTTGCTAGGCACTCGAATTGTATTAGTCTCATTCGCATGGTGCAGTCGAGACTAGAAGGTTGGCAAGCTCAGCTACTCTCCTTTGGTGGTAGAATCGAGCTCGTTAGAGCGGTTATCAGCTCGATGATTTCTTATTGGTTTCATGTTGTTCTCCTTCCCAAGAAGACAGTTCAGAAGGTTGACCGCATGTGTTCCAGGTTCGTATGGAAAGGCGGAATCCAAACAATGTCTTGGGCAGATATGTGCCGCCCGAGGAGCGAAGGGGGAGGTGGGTCTCCGTTCCCTGTCCACCCTCAAGGAGATGGTCGTTCTTAAGATGGGGTGGTCGCTTATCGAAGGCGACTCACTGTGGTCTAGTTGGATGAAGTCCAGGTACATCAAGGATGACAATTTTTGGTCTATGAGTAGCAATTCTAATTTCTCGACATGTTTTAAATCCATCCTTAAGGTCAGGTCCAGACTTAAGGAATGTATTACTAGAAACATACACGATGGCAAGGATACTCTTCTGTGGAAGGATCCGTGGCTAGAACATGATAGTCTACCAGGGGGTTCAGGGGCGGATCAATGGAGATACAGGAAGATGAGGGAGAAGGTTAGTACGTTGATCCGGGATGGTGGTTGGGCTATCCCCTCTGGGTCAAAAGCTACGAGATGGGCCTTGAATATCATTAAAATTCCCATCGATGGGTCAGCTGACAGGGATCATTGGAAATGGCAGGGATCAGTTAAAGGGAATTTCTCCCTGAGATTGGCGTATGATAAATACAGGAAGAGGAGTCCTGCTTTCATATGGTCGAGCTATGTTTGGGTGAAGGGGGTCACGCCTAAGTTCAGCTACTGTATGCTCAAGGCGTTGCTAGGGAGATTACTTACTAAGGATAGGATGAGGAGATTTGGGTTTCAGGTGGATGACAGCAGATGCCCTCTATGTAACTCTGCCCCTGAGACACACTCCCATCTATTCTTTTACTGCAAGTGGAGCTCCAAAGTCTGGAATGGTCAAAGGAGATTGCTGGGACTGATGGCGGATAGAGAGGACAACATCGCAGGAGCGATCGAGGAGATATCCAAGTATGGCAACGCGAATCATCCCTGGTTCTGGAAAGATCGTCTTCGTCTTACTTGTTCGGTTTGGCATCTATGGAGGGAAAGAAATAGGAGGATTTTCGAAGGAGTCGAGAGCTCAGTTATTAGTCTCGAGAGGAGCATCCAGGCGGATATGGACATCATGGCCCCTGGGTAAGCCTGGGTCCGTAGTTTTCTTTCTGTAGTGATCCTTTTGTTTTAGTTGTGTTTCCTCTGTTTTGTTGGTGTTGTGAGATGAGTCCCCTTCAGTAGGGAGAGGCGGGAAACCGTTTGAGTTGCCTCAGTGTGTATTTTCCTCATTTTTTCATTTTTATAAAGCAGTTACCTTCCCTATATATATATATATATATATATATATATATATATATATATATATATATATATATATATTTTATATATATATATATATATATATATATATATATATATATATATTTTTTAATATATATATATATATATATAATAGTAAAATAGTGACTTTTTGGCCTAAAATATGGCAGTAGAATAGTTAATAGACTGCAAATAGTGGCCTAAACTGTGTCCACAATTAATGCATCCACAATTAATATATCCCAAAGTGGAAAATAAATGTAACAGTTAATTGTGATACATTAATTATGGCCTAAAATGTGGCAGTAGAATAGTTAATGCATACTTATTGGTAATTAAAATTGTTTTCTTAACAATAGTTGATGCATCATGCCAATTAATGTTTTCCTGTCCAAAGTGGAAAATATAGCACTCTTTTGGATTCCCAATTAAAATAATGCCTCAAACTATTCTACTTCTATTCATTTGCAGATTGATTCCATTCATTAACTATTAATTTTAGTACCTAAGAATGTGCATTTGCGGGGTTTCCGATTGGGTTCCCAATAAGGCTGCAGTTGGGTTCCCAATTAAGGTTGTTATTAAGCTTCTCTTTTTTGTCTATAAATAGATGAAAGAATATATTTGAATGTACAAATTTTTAACTTGTCCACAAAATTCCTATGGCTCAATTTTTTTCTCTCTTATTTGTGATGTGAATCCTTCAAAAACCTTCTGGAATTTGAAGGTTTGGCTCGTGCGTCTCTATGAGGTAACTGGGTACGATATTTTCACATAACCAATGTTTTATCATTAGTTCATTTACAGCAATACGTTTTAGAATTATATTTTGTGAATTACATAGTTAATCCTGAGGATGATTACGTTGTTGAAGTTTAATCTAATCTTTTTTATGCTATTTTTTTTTCTTTTGTGTAAAAATTGAAGATAGTTTTGTTATTTATTTTCCAAAAAAATAATTACCAACTTTTGTTTCAATTTCATATGCTATCATACATACATATTATAAACATTTTTAAAATAAAATAGTATTATATATAGATTTCGTGCATCGCACGGGGACACTACTAGTCTTTTTTAATAACCAAAAGTTCGCCTTCCACATTTTAGTATTACCACTTCAGGAGAAATCATGCAATGGTCTTATGAACCCTTAAAATTCCGAAAGCTAGCCTCAAACAACCTTCTTTACTTCCTTTCCTCTTCAGCTCTACCTACTTAGGCTATCTTCAATGGGATTTCTAAAATTGAGTTTATATCATACTTGGTATTGTACTCTAAGAAAATTTATATCCTAGTTAGCAGAATTTCTTTAAAAAAAAAAAAAAAAACCCTCTTGAGTGGTTCTTAATTATATCTACGCGGTAGAAAATAAAGGCAAATGTTAAAGGCCACCCCCAAATTACTAAAGGCAACCCTCCTACTAAGGGCAACCATGAAATTTTTTTTTATTAAGAACAACCAAAGTTGAACAAGTTTACTAAGGACCACCGAGAAAAAAAAATTTGTGAAGCAGTCCGCCATCATCGACGAGGTCTTTCGCGTCCAGGGAGGTTTGTCCGGCCAAGGGGACGCCGTGGGAGAGGTGCCACGGCGGCGTGCGGCTGTCGAAGCCGCCGACTGCTGCTACTGCTGCTCCTCCTTGTTGCTCGGCCAGGGCTGGATGGGCGGGGTGACGAAGTAGACGGAGAGGAGGGTGGACTCCGTGGGCGAGCTCCACCACCGTGGAGAACGGGCGGTTGGGTGATGGTGACGTTGGAGAATGAGACTTTGGATCTCCAGCGTTTGATAACAACTCCTCCTCCACCTCCTCCTCCTCCTCCCGCAACACCCTCCGCCTCCCACCACCTTCCGCTGCAACCTACAGTGACTGCATGCTTGCCTGCAGTCCTGTCTTCACTTCGGACTGTAGGCAAGTCCTGCAGTCACTGTAGGTTGGAAGTTTAAAAAAAAAATCTGTCAATCGAGGACTACAGGCAAGCACTGCAGTCATGTGTTCACTTTGGACTACAGGCAAGCCCTGTAGTTCTCGATTGACAGAAACGGGGTGGCCCTTAATGTTTTCAAAATGAAAAATTTGTAATTTTTTAAAAATTTTAAGTTGGTGACCCTTAGTAATTTGGGGGTGGCCTTTAACATTTGCCAAAATAAAATGGTCATGTCAACGATCTAGTTCGTAAGTTGGACCCAATATTAATTTATATAAGAGACATAAAAAAAATTTGGGGATATTTTGTAAAACCTCCCCTAAATAATGGGCTAATTTGCGAAATACCCCCTAAAGATCTCGAATTGGTAAAACCCCCTTTCCGTCAAGACGCTGTTTGATTTTGGGTGACGTGGCAATCCGTGTGTGTTATTAAGTAAAAAAATAAAAGTTAGACGAAAATACCCCTGCGTACGTGGCAGAGAGGTATATATATATATATATTACCAGAGAGGGACTCTCTGCTGCTCCTCAACTCAAGTATAAAATAATAAAGAGGAAGAAAAGAAGTAGTGAGAAGAAGAAGGAAAGGGGTTACCTGGTCGGCGAAGGCTTCCGGCTAGACGGCGCGAGGGCTCCCTCCGGTGACGCACGCTTCCGAGAGAGAGGCATTTGGTTCCGGAGAGCGCGAGGAAAGGTTGAGGGGAAGTGAACCCTCACTTAGGGTTCGACTGAGGAACTCTCCGGCGAGCGCTGCACACGAGGATGGGGTCGTCGGAGTTCGCACATCCAGCGACCGCGGTACGGTGCCTCGACCATGACGTACAGCATCCTACCGGAGCTGGCGAAGTCGAGCGACGGTAGCTTCGAACAGAGATGAGGTGCTCAGATGTGGGAGGGCAGTCACTGGTGCTTGGCGGAGCTGCTAGGAGTCGCCGGCGTGCGGCTTTCGTATGGTGCCGTGAGTGTGAGGCTGCCGAGAACTGGTACGGCGGTGCTAGCCACGGGGCACGGGGCGCCGGTTTTGGCGATGGGTTTGCGAGAAGTGGTGAGGTTTGGAGGGGTTTAGGTGCTGCACGAGTGTGACGGTGGTGTTACGCCGGGGAGGAACAGGGTGATCGAAGTTGGAGTCGGAAGGCAATTGGAGACGAGAAGAGCGGGGCTACGTGGCTGGTTGTCTCTCTCTGCCACGGCTGCAAGGCTGGTGTTTGATGGAGGATGGAGGCTGTGGTGATGGCAGTGTATTGGCTTGGCCGGGCCGGCTGGATGGTGAAGTGAGGAACGGGAAGGAATAAGGCGGAGGTGGTGGTCGTCCTGGTTGTCGACAGCGAAATGGTCGTGGTACATGGGGCTACTCTGGTGGAGTTATTCTTCTAGTGGCTACTAGGGTTTAGGTGGGTTTTGAGGAAGGAGATGAAGGAGGCGTGGAGGAATGCTTGGTTAGCATATATTTTTCGACATGAAAGAGAAGTCTTGCAGTTTGTCTTTTGTAATGATACTATGTTTGGTGCATGTATTTTTTGACAGTTTATGGATGAGGGCTGATTACCTAGAGTGTATGTCTAGAAACTGTGGACATGAAAGAGAAGACTGCAGCTGATAGTTGATAGCATGTTTATATATAACAAATGTCGATTTCTGTAAATTTAGAAATTAAAAATTAGTGTTTCCTCCTAACTGTAAATATAATAATTTGTGTTTCCTCCTTACTGTAAATATAATAATTTATGTTTCCTCCTTTAATGGCAGAAATTACCTCTTTCTCTATAGATGAAGGAGCACCCCCCATGCTTGTAGGAACCTGATCTTCGGTAGACAAGTTGCACGCTGGAAGAGGATCAAGTGAAAGAGGAGGAGGATGATCGGTATAAATAGGTTGGAGAGAGGAAGAAGATGATCGGTATAAATAGGTTCAGCAAAGGAAGAAGATGACCATTAGAGAGAGAGAGAGAAGACCGTTGGAGGACCCCTGCCACGTACGCAGGGGTATTTTCGTCTAACTTTTATTTTTTTACTTAATAACACACACGGATTGCCACGTCACCCAAAATCAAACAGCGTCTTGACGGAAAGGGGGTTTTACCAATTCGAGATCTTTAGGGGGTATTTCGCAAATTAGCCCATTATTTAGGGGAGGTTTTACAAAATATCCCAAAAATTTGTGAAACTTTCTACATAATAGAAATTCTTCAACCTACATCCGCGCAACGTAGGATAAAAATTGGTATACAAACTATTGTTTGGAGAAGTTTTTTCTTAAAAAGTTTCTACTACTTTGCCACACACTACACCAAAATAACAAATTAGGAACACTAGGTATTTTTTAATCAGGAACACCTATTTTCTGTACCTAGGTTTTGGAACGGATTAAAACCGTTCCGGATGAAAAAAGTGTTCCAAATAATTACTTTTTAATTTTTTTGTTTAAAATACTTATTTTGGAACACACTTAAAACGTTCCAAATAAAAAAAGAACCATGTGAATCTCATGTGAGTGAAATTCGCAAAGCATTACACTTTTCGCGCCCATTCTCTCAAAAATGTACTAATATTCAAATTAAACCAAACTCTATTATTCTTTCTCTCTTCCTTCCCATACGCAGAAGTTGTCTCCTCCCTCTTCGGCGCGGGAGCTCGTCTCGCCATACTCATCAGAGAAGGTTCTCTCTCTCTCTCTCTCTCTCTCTCTTTCTCTCTCTTTCTCTCTCTCTATTTTGTTTGCTTATGATTCCATTAGGTAGATAAACATCATTATGTTTGTTAACCACCATGTACTTAAGGGGGAGTTCTAACGAATGTGGTTTGCACATTCTGTAAAAGCTAGAAGCTTTGTACTAAATCATTCGACCGGTCCCGGCCATGGTCCCTCTTCTTGCTTGGCTCCCTGTAGTTCTAATCGCTGTAGCGGTCGCAGTACCAAACCCTATCCTGTTCCCTATCTTTTTCCATGCTCCTAAAGAAGTTGCAATTTCTTTGTATCAAGAATTTGATTGAAAATTATAAAGGAATTGTGATTGAATTTGTGGAAGGAAATCATTGCAACTATCTTATACTTTGCATTCAGTCCCACACAAGTACACATCATGCTAGCTGAGTTCGGAAGCATATGTTCACCACATGTTCAGTAAAATTCCTAACTAAGTTCTTCTCTTCTTTGTATTTCCGTAGTCGATTCGCTTCTAATATTTAGTACTGATATTTTTTATTATTGTTATTATCCCAAAATTGTAATGGTGATTTTCTCTAGATCGCATTAGATTTGCACCATATACAGAAACACAATCTGATATTGAACTCAGAAACCAAAGTCGGGATACCCATAACATTAATTATCTTTATTATGTAGAAGATTACACGGTTCAAACAGAGACATGCATTCTTTTAGTATCTATATGGGGGAACGATCAATTTTAGGAACATAAATTAGACCATTTAAAGTTATGAACAAAGAACATTCGAGACATGCAACGTGCTCAATCTTACCTATGTGATGTTGTTGAGAAATTATTTTAAGTGGCACGTCAAAGGATGCATTCCTTTGATGGTAAGGCATCTTTCCTATCCATTTGGAAGGAGAGTCCGTAGTTATTCGGATCACATTTTTGCTTCAACACATGATACAGGGTACACTACTTAGTTTGTCGGGGTGTTGTGTCAATTCTGGTTTTGTTTTGGTTGCTTTTTCTATCTTCTAATTATTTGTGAGCTTCTATGTGCCACATCACTATCAAACTGGCTGCTCATATTATTTAATATTTTCTAACTCTTATGTCTAATTATAGTACTTGAACAAACATGGTTCGTTGGCATTATTAAACAAATCTAATGACCTTGAACTTATCTTCTCATACTTACACTCTATTATTATAGCTTTTACATATTCCACATTTGAACATGCATTATGTAATTTATAAGATGGTACTTTTAGTTATATTTCAATCATGAAAGCACATTGATTAACAAATTTAGATGTGCAAGTTAAATAGTATGTGTGGTTATACCTGAATTAATCTTTTATATTGTACACATTTGCACTCAAGTATATGTGTTTTGTGCATCCTACATTGTTTTTAAATTTATGCCTTCTATATTGTGAGTACAGCTTAAGCTATTTTTTTTCCTATCAATAGGAAATCAGGACATGGAATTCAGATCTAAGCCATGAAATAGCCTTGGAACTAAGTAGAGAAGTGCAGTAGCTAGTTTAAGGTATATGTTTCCTTTCATCGCCTTGAGCATGTATTACTCGTAATGCCAACTAACTCAAATTGCATGCTATTGTCTCATTAGATAATAATACTTTATCACATCTTTTCTACTTCTTGATACTATTAGATACCTTGCTCGAGTTGAGATAATACTGAACAAGTGTTGAATTATGGAATTTGTCATGCTCACAAAAAATTGTTGTGTAGAAAATACGAAAATTGGAAACTATCAAGTTGCTTAGGGGAAAAAACTTAAATTAGTACCACTAGATAACTATCATTAAACTTCTTTATTCATTATCATGTTATCTTTATTTATAACATAATTATAAAGTTTCTTCATGTAAGTGACTCCATTAGATGCTAATCTGATATGAGTATATGATTGCTAGCATCCCACTTCATTCTACCAGTTTATTGACTTCTTTTATCATTCATGTTCTTTGTAAGATTTTGGAATTTGTCCCCTATCTATTATTTTGATTATGTAGATACTCTTCATTATTTCAAGGATTTAGATAACTGGTATGGTGAGCTGTTATCATGTAAGAAGACCTATTTGAAAATTTGTGTCTTCAATGAAATGTTCTTGTTACGCTTGGCTTGTGAGCTCTGTTTATATATCATCTTTTTTCCACTGTTTTCTTCTCTGAGAATATATGTTTCTCTCATTTGTCATTGTTTCTTTTTTTGATAGTGACCTTCTATGGTCAACTAATGTGCTAAATTTATTATTCTTTCTAGTAGTCTGACGACTCTATTGTGAGTGGTGTAGAATGTTAGGAAGACCTCTCTATAGAAATGTGTTACAGCCTATAGCTTTATGGTCCTCTTTCAAAATTTTTCTTGTTTATATACGCCAATTTTATTTTCTAGAAAGCAAGATGACTATTTTTTTGACTGGATATTTCCATTACCTAACATCTGATCAATAACTAGGTTTATGGCAGTTTTTTACACTTCTCTCACTCTTTTGCATATACTGTTTTTCTATATGATATGCTTAGTTTGAATTGTGTAATAGTGCTTTACTATTTTTTCTAACTGTCCTTTTGTTTTATTTTGATAAATTAGGTGTAAGGTGGCAATATAATCTGTAATGTTGTATTATTTGATAAAAATAATAGTTCATGCTTGTGCCTTTTTTCGCTTCTACACATTTTAAAGTCATTTTTTATAACTATTTTTTAATATCTTTATGTCACTATGATACTATCTACTGCAGGTGATAGATAACTACTACAGGCCAGATCTGACCAAGGAGCCCTGGCTAGGCTCAGCGCCGTGCATAGGAACCTTAAGGTTGCCAAGTCGGGTGCCAAGAAGAGGAACAAGCAGTCTGTTAGGAATTATAGTACACAAGGTTAAAGCTTCATTTATGATGTTATACCACTTCCTTTTTTTTCCTTATGCAGATTATTCAATTAGATGGTTACAAACTGACCGCAGCTATCTCATGAATCATGGACAATATTTCACTAAATATAGAACTACAAACAAGCCATAAGTAACAAGAAAAATTGACTTTGTCATACAACACAGTATAACTGTGGAATTGATCTTCAGATGTATCAGCCTTCCTAGTCGCAAAGTAGCCCTTAAACAACATCAAAACCCGGTTCAGAAGTCATCATATGCTTATATGTTCTACATCTCGACCATGTTTACTGAAAGTTCATTCATGATGAATTTTCAACAATTTTTTGTACGATGTAATGAAGTTTTCTTGGTTAGAGAACAAGTATCCCCCATGTAGCTTTCGGAAAAGGGCGATTTATTGCCTGGTTCTATCGGATTATATTAAAGTGAGTAATGTTTTAGTTGAAGATATAATGTATAATAAGAATGTCATCCTTTCTTCCATGTTAAAGTGAGTAATGTTTTACTTGGCCATAATCTGAACATATCTTTGATTTTGGATACATGTCTGTATCCTTATTTGACAAGTACCTCACACGGTTCTTCCTCGACACCATTGTCAGATAAGGGACACTAATGTATAGGGAAGGTCCACTGGAACCCAAAACATAGTTGAAATCGTGCTAATCATGATTGAGACATGAGAAAGTAACTTTTCCTTGCAACGTAACATTTACATTAACTTTTTGGAACCTGCTTACTAGTATATGGCGGTCGGATGCTTTACTTGGTCTATTTTTCTTTCTAAACTTCATTTCCTTCTAATATTACAGTTTCATATATATGGGTTCTTGCATGAAGCTCAGTAAATATTTAAATTTGTCACTAGTGTGCATGTCTTTTATCTATTTGATGTTTCAAACAAAAGTTTCCAAAAGCAAAATGGATCATATCTGATTATAATGTATCAAGCTGACTGTTGACCGTCTAATACCAAATCTGACTATCCATAAATTGGCAGTATCTAGAGCTTATTTAGTTTTCAATCCTACACATGACTTCCTGACAGTTTTTTCTGCAGTTTAAAACTACCAACTGTTGCAATCGAATGTTATACGCAGATCTTGAATCAGCTTCGCGGTCGGTGTGGTTATTGGTTTTACATTGAAGTGTCATGTCATGCATAGGCATTGGGCCAGTAAACTTCTGAGGCAACTGAAGGATTAAACTGTCACATCTTAGGTTTTTCAATTTTTTTTTTACTTGGTTGTGCAACAACTATGATTTGAGTTGTACTAAATCATATATTTTCTGGGACATATTGGATTCTTGTTTGAACTTCCATAACATACTTTGTTATCCATTAAACAATATTATAAATTAATGTAACAACTATGGTTCTGGTTCTGGGAAACTCTGCATATGGAAAGACAATTGTTCTGCATGTGAATCAAACATTTGTGTCATATTATTTGTGTGTTGCAGTCTGTATTACAGGTTTGATGATGGTGATAATGTGTCATTTTGGATGTAGGTTTTATTATATTCAAACAACCTTTATTATACTTCTCACTGATGAATGCAGTATTGGCATTTTGGCTAACGACAAAAAAGAAGAAGCCAAGAGCACTTTTTATTCAGGAACTTTTGGTTAATTTTGCTTTGTTGGTTTTCCAAAACTGGAACATTTTTTAGTCGTTCCAGCAAGTGTTGCAAATAATCTGAAATGCTTTTTTAGGCACGTCTTATTGGTGTTCCAAAATTGGAACACATTTAAAGTGTTCCAATAAGCGTTTGTTGGAACGCTTTATTTCCGTTCCAAGCAAATTGGCAGCCCAAAAATAGGCACGGTAAATAGGCGTTCCTGAAATTATTTGGAACATATTTTTATTGTTCCAAAATGACCATTTTGGTGTAGTGACATAAGACCATCTCCAATGATGATTTCTAAAATTGAGTTCTTATCCTAGTTGGCATTGTACTTTAAGGAGATTTCTATCCTAGTTGGAAGAGTTTCTACATAGAAATTGTAGACATACAAAAATGCTCTCCAATGGTTCTTCATTTTTATCCTGTCATATAGTAAAAGGACTAATTTAATGGCGTGGGACCCAATAATAATTGTCATGAGAGATAGGAGAATTTATATGAGAGTTTCTACATGTAGAAACCCTCTTAGAAAAATTTTGACTTACCCCCCACTTGCAATACCCATATTAAGGGTGCACCCCACAGTTTTGTATTAATGAATAAATACCCCCATTTTGGACGAAAATCGTCAAAAAATTGAATTTTGGACGAAAATGCCCTTGGGTTCTTCTTTCTTTTTTGTTTTTTCTTCCCCCTCCCCCTCCCCATCCCCCCGGCCACAGCTCCCCCCCTCCCCGCCATCGCCTCCGCTCCCCTCCCCCTCCATGCCTCTGCTGCCGCCGCCGTCGCTCCTGTCGCCGCCGCCGCCGCTGCAACTGCTGCCACCGCCGCTGTTGCCGCCGCCGCCGCCGCTGTCGCTGCTGTTGCCGCCGCCCGCCGGAGGTGGGGGGTAGCGATGGCGGTGGCGATGGCTGGGAGGGGGGAGAGCGGTGGCGAGGAGGGGGGGTGGCCGGGGGGGAGGGGAAAGAAAAAACAAAGAGGAAGGAAGAACCCAAGGGCATTTTCGTCCATAATTCAATTTTTTGACGGGTTCCGTCAAAAATAGGGGTATTTCTTCATTAATGCAAAACTGTGGGGTGCACCCTTAATATGGGTAATGCAAGTGGGGGGTAAGTCAAAATTTCTCAAATTTTTATCCTACATCATTACCATCTATGATAGAAATGGTGATAGAAATCACCATTGGGAGAAGTTTTTTCTAAAATGAATTTCTTCCATAGAAATAGGGAAGATAGAAACCCCCATTGGAGATGTCTAAATAAAAATTGGAATAGAAATAACTGTCGGAAGAAGTTTTTTTTACAAAAAGGTTTCTACATAAAAATAGGAGATATATGACCACCGATTGGAGATATCACCTGAAATTATCGCTAAATGCAACTTAAAATAAAAAAATAAAACAAACAAAGTAATTTTTTATTTTTATATGACCATGAAATCAAAACAATCATTGTAAAACTCCAAAGCTTATTCTCTTTATACGTGTTGTTGGATCTTGGAACCTAGCCAAAAGCTTAAAAAAAAATCTAGAGAACACAGTGCGTACTTCTTCAAAGTTCTCTTATTTTGTATAGAGAAGTTGGAGAACTTGAAGCGACATGAAATCTGGCCCACACATGCTTGTCAAAGGACATAATCAAATTAGAACTGGGTTGGCTAGGGTGGCTCGGGTGTAGGCTAACACATATAAAAAAAGATTGGGATGGCCTCGTGTAGTGCCCCGTCCCAATATCTTGTCTAATCTCCGTTGCAATGCGGAAGACGCGGTTAAGAAATACTGTCGTTATCGATTGGTCGGGACCGGTTGAATCAAGATCATTTACTCGTTATGGATTGGTTTTTTCGGAATCAAGTCTCATATTCAGCGGATTGCACCTCGAGGATGAAATCTGCAGCTGAGTCAGGAGAGAGCTCACGTTGCTCTGTTTTGAAAGCTCGTCGTTGGAAAAAGAAGTGTACGCTCTCTGTGAGCCCCTGTTTTTCAAAATTTATTTAATTAGTGTTAATTAATTATTAATTTCATATTTAGGCTTAAAATATTTATTATGATTTTTAGGAATTTTTCTAGAATTATTAAATGAATTTTAAATGAGTTTTAAATACTAAAATATTATTTTATAATTAATTGAAATGTTTTAATATCATTTTGTAATATTTAGAATTGTTTTAATATAGTTATGTAATTTATTAAATTGTTATAATAGCTGTTTGTAATTAATTATTTGTTTTAAATTGCGGAATGCAAATTTCTATTTGCATTTAGTCTGTTAGGGACCATTTTGTAATAACCTAAACTATGGGGACCTAAATGTAATTCCTAATCTACCCGCCCACGACGACCAGGCTGCCCCCGCCCCTCCCCCCCCTCCCCCGACTGCCCGACGACCGCCGACTCACTGCCCCCGCCATTTCCGGCCATCCAACCGACCTAGGACCGACTCGAACCCCCTATAAAAACCCCCTCACTCCCCTCAGCTCGATCACCACCACCCCGACCCACCTACGACGACCACAGCCCTAATTCTTCCCCAAACCCCTAACCGAAACCCTAACTCCGGCCATCTACCCAGTGCCGCTTCCCCGACGGTCGCCACACCCATCCACCACCATCAACCGACGCGCAGTGACGAGGCGAGTCGATCGCCACCCGAGCGCCACCGCCCCATCGCCTCCTCCGCCGTCCATGGCTCTCGAAACCCCCACCGACCGCCGGACACGTAAGTCGCAGCGTCCAAACGTGTCGTACGTGTCTCGTACACACGTATTAGGGTCGTCCGAATACGAGGACCCTAGTCCAGTGCTTGGACACGCGAACCAATATTCGTGCGTGTCATAAATAACCCCGACACTTAGACTCTGTGTCCCAAACTGTCAGGAAGTTTTGATTTATCGGGTTTACTGTTATTTAAATTAAAACCTAAATAAATTAAACGAAAACCTAATCCTAACACAGAGCCGAGTTGGCCCACTGGTCAGCGTGCGAGTTTAAACCCCCCCCCCCCCCCCCCCCCCCCCGTGCG
The DNA here is from genome assembly GCA_029216955.1 of Iris pallida. NCBI lineage: Eukaryota > Viridiplantae > Streptophyta > Magnoliopsida > Asparagales > Iridaceae > Iris > Iris pallida. The sequence continues at coordinate 46,304,459 of JANAVB010005597.1, forward strand.
CACAGTGGCCCGAGTTCGAGCCCCCTGTGCAGTGTTTGTTTTCTTTTCTTTTTTTTTTCTTTTTCTTTTTTTTTATGTTTTCATATATATATATATATATATATATATATATATATATATATATATATATATATATATATATATATATATATATATATATATATAAATTATATATGGGAGGCTTCTGGACTTGGGTCCCCTGGAGTGGAGCTCCCGCCCCCTCCGTGCTGGGCTGGAGGCCGGCCGACCGCCGGCGCCCCGCTGCCGGACGAGACCCCCCCTCATCTCCGGCCTCCCCGCTCCCTGCGGATGGCCGCCCGGAGTCTGCCCGACGTGCGGCCGACCCCCCCTCTCCTTCCTTTTCCCCGGCGTCGCAGCTCTCGGCGTCGCCGGCGTCGTCGCGCGCGGCGACCCCCGACAGCTCCGGGCCCCTCCATTCTCGGTCGTTGGGCGCCTGCTCCGGGCCCCGGCCCGCCGCTCCCGCCGGTCCCCGTCCTCTCCGCTGAGCCGCGCCCCCTTGTGGGCTCTACTCCCCCCCCCCCCCCCGCCCCACCCTCCCCCCGGAGTCGACCGCCTCGGTCCCCCTCCTTCCGGCGGCCCCTGTCTCCGCGCCTCCGGGAGTCCCCCCTGTTCACCTCCCAACCCCGTCTCCCCCGCCATCGACAGCCCCCGGTGCTCCCCCATCCCAGCCCCCCCTTGCCCAGGCAGTCGCCCCCCCTCCGGCAGCCGCCCAGCCCGAGCTCCTCCCCGCTTCTGAGTCGGACTGCTTCGCCGCGCACCCGCCTCCTCTCGCGCCCCCTCCCGCCTCTTCCGAGCTGCCCCCCTCGGTGCCTCCCTCCGCCGAGGCAGGGGTCCCTTCTCCCCTTCCCGTATCCCTTCCAGCCCTAGCTCCTCCAGTAGCGACAGCGGGCATCCCGCCGTCCCTGCCCCTCTCGGCCGCCGAACCCCCTCCTCCGCCCTCCGCCTCAGCTCCGCTTCCTTCTCCGTCCGCCGGGGCCTACTGGCGGGACCCCTCCTCCCGGCAGTGGTTCTGGGTCCCTGGCCGAGGAGCGCCCCGCCCCGTCAGCCGTCCACCCTCCCGCTCCTCTCCCCGCCTCCGCTTCTGCCCCGCCCCCTCCTCGGCCGGGGTGCGCCCTCGTCGCCTTTCCTAGTCGTCTCGGCGCATCCAAGCCCTCCGGCGACGACCCTGTCCTCGCTCCGGCATCGCGGCCCCTCCTCCGCTCGCGTCCCCCCCTCCTGGCCGTTGATCGGCGTTCTCCCGGCGTCGGGGCACCCCTCGACGGCTCGAGGCCCCCCCCCCTTTTCGCGCGGGAGATCCCTCCTTTCCCTGCCGGCGGCCCGCTCCCTCTCCCTCCTGGCCAGTAGGCGGCTCCCTTCCCTCTCTCCGCTCTGGGCCGGCCAGTTCGCCGGCGGCTTATCCCGACCCTTGAGTTCCCCCCCTCCCTCCCGGCCATCCCGTCCCCTGGGCTCCCCTCCGGCGCCGGACCCCCTGGGTTCCCCTCCGGCTCGCGCCGCCCGCTCCGAGCTCAGCCCCCTCGGGCCCCACGCTCCCCTTGGGCCACGCGCCCCATTGGGCACCCCGCCCACCTACCCCCCCTTGGGCCACGCGTCCCCCCTCTCGGGTCGCGCGCGTGGTCCCCCCCACCCGTTTCTGTTTCAAATTTGAATCCCTTCAAATTTTGGACGAAAAAAAAAAAAAAAAATATTCGCCCAGACCCCCCCCCCCCCCCACGTGACCCCCCCTTGGGCCTGGTGCCCATACCCGTTTGTTTTTCGTAATTTCAAAACCGTGTTTTTGAAATTTCGAAGCTTACTTTTGTTTCTTCGAAATTTCGAAATTGCGGTTCCGTAATTTCGTATTTTCGATTTTTACCCTGTCTTTTATCTTCTTTGTCATGTTGGGCCTGTTTTGTGTGTCTAGGCCTAGCCTCAGTCTGTAGAACTCCTTTGGAGCACCCTTTTTTTTCAATAAAATTGTTTCCAAAAAAAAAAAAAAAAAAATATATATATATATATATATATATATATATATATATATATATATATATATATATATATATATATATATATATATTTTTCTGTATATATATATATATATATATATATATATATATATATATATATATATATATATATATATATATATATTTTCTGTATATATATATATATATTTTTATTATATATATACATACTGTTATATACGTATGTACAGTATTTATATATATATATATATATATATATATATATATATATATATATATATATATATATTATATATTTATTTATTTATGCATATATATGTATTTTCTATATATATACATATATGTTATATATGTATATGTATATATTCATAACTATTTAGCCTAAGTAATTTACGTAATATTATACATATGTATATTTTTAATATATGTAAATATTACTTGTCATATTTTTATGGCTATTATGTAAAATTTTACCCTATTAAAATATTAATATTTATTATGTATTTTTAACTCTTTGTATTTTTTTTGTGTATTTTTAATTACTGCAACCATTTGGTGTCCAAGCCTAGCATGAGTTTTTGGACCCAAATATGTTTTCACACATTCAAGACCTGTACAAATCATATTGGACTTGATTCATGGCCTTGGGTCCTGTATTTGAACTTTGGTTCAAATTATATACATGGACAAAATACGCAGATAATTAATTATTTAATTTCAGTTTATGTACCATGTTGTTCTTGAATTTCTAAAAATACTTTAATTGATGTTAAAATTCTAAAAAAATAGTATTTAGATACTATGTTAATTTAGCTAATTTAGTATAATTTTTATAGTATTTAATTTGCAGTTTTGCCACTATTTTGGCATATGAAACCAGAACTCATTTTTTGTGTACTTAGGAAAACTGATTTTTATAAAATACTTGTACTGGTTAATAAATTCCAGAAAAATTATAATAAATTTCTATAATTAATAAGGATCATTTTGGTACTTTATTTTATATAAAATTAAGTTTTTTGTCTATCTCAAAAATTGTTGGAACACAATGTTCATTTGATTTAATTATTGAATAATTACGACTTGCAACTTTTTGTGTTATTTTAGGTTATAGCCGCGTTGAACGTCACCCCTCACTAGTGTAAAGACCCTAGAAAGTTAGTTATAGTAGTGTGTAACCCCACATTGGTCTCCTATGCTAAAGTCATCATTTTGGCTAGGTGCCCAGTCACAAGTCGTGTTGCACCAATTAGTGTCTTAGTGTGTTTAGCTTAGTGTAAAAACTAAGTTTATGTATTTATTTTTACAGTGACGAGTTACCAGACATCTATAGCACTTTTATCGCAGCTTGCTTTGCTAGAGGCAAGTACTTTCTACAAACTTTACATACTGCTATAACAATTAACTGTGATTTACCAACCATGTTAAATGCTGATCCTTGGGGTAGCAAGTTAGAACTTTACATGTTGTATTACTTTCAGTCTCTACCATGTTTAGACAGTATCTCATATCTCTCACATGTTTAAATAACGGGTTAAGAGAAAACTGTTAGTAGTGTACGTGAACATGACCCCCTTCTTCGTATGTATTTACCGCGCTCGGTGATATTCTATATGTGACCTTGCCGTATGTTCTGATCTCGCGTTTGTGTATGGATATACACCGATGCCGTTCATACACGTATGTGCATACCAGAAAACTTGATATGTGCCGTTGTACATCCTATTCACCTATTGACCGATTCACGTACATGCTACGGTTTTAAACTTTTAAACTATATGTTGTCATTTATAAAAAGAAACAATTAACCCATGATATGCCATGATTCCAGTTTATTACATCCCTGTTCATGCTTCGTATATTTAGTTTGTTAGAATCAGTACTTGCTCCTGTCCTGACATGATAACGTTGTAGGTATCCTTACTGAGGAGGAGTTGCTCTGTGACTCATATTATGGAGATATTGTCGAGGACCAGGCTTTGCATTACGAGGATGTACCTGCGGGAAAACTCGTCTAGTTTACATAGTTGCTTGGGATATTTAGTGTAGTCATGTATTAGACTACGTATTTTGTAACTGGACATGTATCCAGTTTTACATTTCAGACTTGTACTTGGACTTATTACTATATGAGACAACTTTTGCGTTTGGAGCATTTTGACTTTTATTCACTTATAGAACTGTTAGCACATTTAGTCTTATCATGTTGTCTTTAGAACAGCTTACTACGTTTTATCTCAAGCGTAGGCTGGGCATTACTCGGCTCGGCCCAACAATTTGGGTAGCGGGTCGTGACACTCTCTCTCATTGTGCCTTGGGATATTTCATATAATAAGTCTAATATTTTCAAAAGCTCGTTCAGGCGTTCAATCGAACGCATTAGTAGTCTATCGGCAAATGCATCGGTAGGCCTTTGTGTCGAACGGTGTCAACTTGTCTTGAATGAAAAACACGTGCTAAAGTTAACATGTCGGGTGCATGCCTAACTAGTCCTACGATGACCCTAGCAATTGAGCATGCAAACTCGGAATATAGTCTGCACGAGATGGTTATGCGGCAAAACTTAGTCCGCGTGTCGCGCACCTCGACTTTTGGTGCAATCGAGTTGCGAGCGATATCAAGTACCACTCGGTCAGGAACGAAGCTACACTTAGAGTGTATATCGATAGGAATGCTATCGAGTTCACGCTTAGGCGTGCACGGAAGATTGATTTAGACTGTGAGGAACGGGCAAACGCACGATTGAACATGTCGATTGTGAATCGAATGATCTTTTGAGGATTGATAGAATGACTTGAACCCGAGTGGTGTATGTGGTAGGTTCGGAGAAGAATAAGAATGAGTGTCGACGACTAGTCGAGTGGCTCGAACCCTGAGTGGTGTATGGACGTCTTAGAAGTTATTCGAGCGAGACTAAGGGATATACGGATAGAACGAGTATGCCGGCGAAGCGATCGCGCAAAGCCTTAGAACGTGTCACGCTTAGTTGGTCGTGACTTCGAATGTCCCGAACGAGATGTCGTTCTGACAACTTGTCAATGGGCAACGCAAGTTAGAAAATGACTTGGAGCCATGAATAAAAATGAATGGTCTTGATCGAGGAAACTTAGAGGATCTCACGTACGATTTCGGATTGATTCAAATGAAATGTGACTTGAGTTTTGAACAACGATCTTGAAAAGTGCTCGAGGAATAGCGATCGAACTTGATCTTGAATATCGAGAAAATTATGGAATATCCAGTTCGGACAATAGCATCAGTCGTACGACTCGAAATTGGTTGCAAAGGAAGATCGTCAGGTTACGCATATCGTCGATGGTATTGAGGCGTATCAAAGATCGATATGCGATAACTCGGGGGTACTCTGACTCGGCGAATGACGATCGTGCAAATGTCATTGTTCTGACGGATGCTATACTCGGAATATTGAAATGTGTCGAGGAAAATATTGACGTGGCTCGAGGATTTTCTGGTTGAATGAATGACGGTCGGACTATCGAATAGAGATCTCGGCTTGGATGAAAATAAAATGTTTGGATTGCTTCGACGATAACCCCAACGTCGATATTCTTGTATTATGCGAGCGCAACTCCAGCCTCGCGCATGCGTCGTGCCGATTAGGGCGATCACTCCGCGTGAGCGCTGATATGGTAATTCATACAGCGGGGGTGATTGAACTAGCATGGCGTGGCAATTTGTGTGCTTCGACTTGTGGTGACGCGAAGGTGAACTTGAGAATGACTTGGTGTGCTTGATGATTGAGCTTGAGGATTGCGTAGGTCCAATCCGCGTATCGAGAATGAATTAGTCTAGACGCAAGCAAGAGTTACGCCCCGATGAGAATGATTATTCTGCGGGAGCGTCGCATGGTGATTCATGAACCACCGTGGATAATCGAACTCGCGTGAGATTGGGGCGCAACATATTGTCAAAGCTAGACGACCTCGTGATCGAATACATGAATTGGTTAGAATTGGTGAATTGAATGGATTTGAATACGCACAACGAATGCATTGATGCGAATAGGTGATCATGCTCGATGTTTAAAAATCTGAGTGACGCGGGCTTGGGTAGAAAATCTCGTACTACCGACTTTGGTTTGACCCTAGGATTGGGGTCAGTGTTGGCATTATTGTTGGGGAACTATGATTCCAATCCTAACATTGACCCCAGCAGTTAGGCGAGATGCCATGTTTCAAGTGTTTGCAATCAAAAGATTGATCTTGAGGATTGACATGGATGGATTGAATGATGCAAGAATAGGAAACCTTGCTCACGAGATTCGGCTGACATGCATATATTTCAGGGACGCCTGAGTATGTGCACGATACGACTCGAGTGAGAATGACGAATTCTCTATCATGCGGCTTGGCTGAATGCATGTATTTTGGGAACGCCTGGAATACGTGCACGATCCAGCCAAGTGATACGTTGAGTTCAAGCATGACTTGAGGAATGGAAGAGTGTCGAGAACTTAAAATCATGTTAAAAGAAAGGAATGATACTAGTACGAGCATGGCTCGGAATCAAAGAAACGTGTAGGCAGAGTGTGCATGAACGACGATGAGATTAGCCCTAAACAAGTGAATGGTATGGAATCGATATCGTGCAAGTAAAAGTTGGTATAACGAATTGAACCATTGATAGGAAGATATACTCGATGATAGTGCAATACTTGGTCTTGAATCGGAAGGAAATTACTTAGACTTGGTCGACCCCGCTAAGAAGAAATCATACTAATTTCGTGGACAAGAACGCTTGAGAAGAGAATCGGGTCATCTCGATGACCGAGATAAATGAAAGTGAGTTTGCCTCAGCCTACGACCCTCGCATTTGACGAATTACAACGTGCCCTGTGCGACCATTTCAGTCCCATGACACGAAGAAATAGCAACCAAGACGAAGAAACACTTGAATTGAATAAGTACCATCAACTCTAACATGAGTAAAAAAGTTATAAACTCACCAAACACATGCTACATAAAACTTGGAAGGATAACCGAGCATGGTTCGAAGCCATCGAACGATAGAGCCGTTCAATAGAATTGTCTAAGAAACACGACGACACGAGTTAAGGAATGGTAGGATGACCTGCACTCAGGAAGTCTCGAGGACGAGACTTATTTTGAGTGGTGTATTATGTAATGACCCGCTCCGCCCTAGCGAAACGCTGATTCAAACGGCAAGTGCAACGACTCAAATGAGCCGTTGACCCGAAGAGTTGGCATCGACCTGATGAAGAATCGATGCAAGGCTTACATTGGCCCGTCAAGATGAATCCAGACTTAGACTTTCAAAGGCGCGCTCGGAGTATCACTCGGCCGATGCGAACAACGCTAAGGTGGGTGGATCCGATGAACCCGTCTTTGCTTAGCCTAGACACATAACAATACGGACACTATTGCTAGAATCGCTAGGCGTCAACACTACGCATGCTAATAAATGAATGACTCAACGCACCTAGCTAAGGGAATAATCCCATCTTGTATGCTTGTATAGAATATGGAAAAGAACATAAAAAAATGTGAGAACTCTCGCACCGTGCTCCACGCTCGTGCTAAGGCACAAGCTTACGTTCAAGTCCCTTACGCGTTCAACAATGAAACAATGAATGGTTTACAACAATGAAACGGAAGACTATCGACATAGTCGTTCCGAGTAGAGTATAGCAACATTGAAAGACTTCGGGACCATTGGATCGCCAAGGCGACTCCCATATGGGAAGTTGCATAATGTATGAATGAATGAATGAACGAATAAGTGAATGAATGAATGAATACGTGAATGAATGAATGAATGAATGAACAAGTGAAAGAAAGAAATGAAAGAGTGAATAAAAGATAAGAAAGGAAAGAATGGTTAGCGACATGTATGACGGGTACGTGCAACGGGGCTCGCTACCCGCGCTGTACGGATGCCAACCTGGTCGATAACGCATTATGGCTCAAAACAGCAGTTAAGTTAAAATGACAATAAAATACGAAATGGTCGTGGACGGACTCGTGCACGAATGAAAGGGATTCCAAAGGCAACGAACGACGATTTCATGGCCGGCCTAGGCGGAATCATGGCCTACGGGCGGACAGGTGTGCGGGCTTAGGCACATAACCAAACGTAGGGCCGGTACTTCAATAGTCTATCAAGGTGTACCAGCCATCACGCTTGATAAATGAGAATGCCAAAGGGGAAAATGTCCAAAATGGCTGACATGCCAGCGACCGGTGCATATCGATTTAAGTGGACTTTGCTGGTGGCAATCCACGTGCAAGTCCTTGCATTGAAATCAAAGTAGTTTAAGTTAACTGAACAAAGCACCTTCTGAATAGGCTTGAATATAACACACAAAATGATAAAGAGTACTTCGAGCAAACGAGTTAGAAAACACGCCTACGACGTGCTAGGACCTGAGGCAGGGACACGCACTTGATATTGAAAGTTTATATAAATTGCTGACTAACTTGGTTTACTTTGGACAGGGAAGGCCGGACGGTAAGTATGGGTAAGTCGTGTATGTATTTACATGCAACACTTGAATTCGGCAACACGAAATAGGTTACAGAATATGCCATGAAACTGATCCTAAGGTAAGATTAGAAAGACAATGAATGATAGACGGTGCACAAAAGTAAATGGAACGTGTTTGGTAATGATACCATTGTGGGCGAGCTAGCCTCCCCACCAGTGCATAATAATGTACTGATAACCCCAGAGTCTGCTTGCACTATGCAGGAGACATCATCGGGTGCGGAGCTTCCCTCGAACGTGCTAAGGTGCGGAGCTATCTTTGGAGCGTTGCAAGGAGCTGAAGCACAATATACAGGACATAATGTATCGGAACATCGCCATGAATCATTCCATCTTGTAAGCCACTTGGCACGCCTTTTATGTTTCAGAGAGAGAGAGCTTGAGAGACTTGTAAACTCGGCCTAGCGCCGTTTGTAAACTTCTTGAATATCAATAAGGAGTTTGAATTCGCTTCTACTTGTGTTCATTTACTTTCCGCTGCAAATGAGGACACTCTGTGCGACTCTGTGGCCTAGCTCAAATCGACCGTTTCTGGACTTGGCCTTGCACAGGCGCAACCTAGGCCCGTTCGGCATCACGCCTTAGTGAGGACGATCGCTCCTACGGAAGCGGAGCGTGACAGTGGAAGCATATCGATACAAACGATCGAATCTTGTTTTGAGCAACGGTAATCTTCATTGTCCAAAGAGGATTTTATTTGCAGTTTTCTTCTTTTGTTTCTTTTTTTTAGCAATATAGTGAAAAAAATTAATAGCTTAGCTTTCAATTTCTTGTTACAATATTTCTATTTCTAAAAACCGTTGTAATCTTGTATTTTTCACATACTTTGTATGATTTTTTAACCCGACAATAACATTATGTATACCAAACACACCTTTAGAAGCATCCATCAAGAATTAGTCATTCATCGTGGATGGTGGGTGTGATATTTCCCCTCCATGCAACAATTGAGCTCTCTCTCTCTCTCTCTCTCTCTCTCTCTCTCTCACAATAAGAGCCAGTTTCTGTGTTGTAACATTTGGGTTTCAAAGTAGGACCTCATTTCACGCACGATTTGCAGCCTTTTGGCTGTTGCAATTTACAAATGGAGACAATAATATATTACTTTCTTTTTACGAGATTCGGTGATTACAAACATAATCAAGATAGATATATTACTACATATATGATGAATTGTGACCAAAATTTGTAGAGTCAGGTACGTACAAGATGTACTTCCATTTGCAAGCGAAAACCTTCACGTCTCGAGAAATGCAGTAAAGAATCATAGGACGAACTAAAGATACCTGAGGCCTACAGATTGTAAAGCTTCTCAGAAATACTTACTTCAAGAGAGGATATCAAATTAGTAAATTACTTTGGCATAAGCTCGACATAGTGCCTAAATATGGATCCTCAAACAAATTAAGTCTTCTCAGTTGGGCAAGCTTCAGAAGCGCCTCCGACTCCTCTCTCAACCGTTCTTATAAAATAAGAATTGTCAAACTTTAAAGTAGACAATATTACAGCGTTATGAAATTTTGTGTACGTTGTGTCGTATGTTATTTGAATTCCTTATCCTCAATTTTCACACACACCTAAACTTTTTCTGAGGTTCAATTCCGATATTGTTCGACTAGCCAAAAAGGCTAAGAGCATCTCCAATGCAATTGAGTAGGAAAAAAAAATGTTGCCACATAGGAATAACAAGTTTGTATTAAAAAACTATTTTCTAATGCAAATGTCAAATAAGTTATGAAGTTGACATGGTATGAATGACAAAGACATTGTAAAGTTGTGTAGGAAATAATAATGCCTTGTTCTCATTGCTAGGGTTTGTTACAATATTTATAGCGTCTATATTTGGGCTTATGGGTATGGGCCATATTTACATTACAAATATAATCTAACACTCCCCCTCAAGTTGGAGCATGCAAGTCACAAATGTCCAACTTGGAAAGGAAAGAATCAAACACTTGCTTTCCAAGGGATTTCGTGAAGATGTCAGCCAGTTGAGAAGAAGTAGGAACATGCGAGGCTATTACGGTGCCATCTCTAATAGCATCACGAACAAAATACAAATACACCTCAATATGCTTACTGCGCTCATGAAATACCGGGTTCTGAGCCAGGTGCAGGGCTGACTGACTGTCACAATACACCGACATAGCAGACTCCTGACGAACGCCCAAACACACCAATAACTCCTTCAACCATTTCAACTCACAAACAAGCGCAGCAAGAGATCGGTATTCAGCTTCAGCGGAAGATCGAAAAACAGTTGGTTGCTTCTTGGTCTTCCAAGAAATAGGAGACCCCCCCAGAAACACCAACCACCCCGTAACAGAGCGACGAGTCAAGGGACAACTTGCCCAGTCGGAATCACACCAACCAGAAAGACGGAGATCACAATCAGCTTTCAAAAGAATACCCTGTGCAGGTGCATGTTTGAGATATCTGACAACTCTCAAAGCAGCATCATCTGCCATCACGGATGTCGGGTGTACAAAAATTTTGTACAACGCCGACGAATCGGCCGCTGATGGACGGGGTCGGCGGCGAATCGGCCGCGATCAGGGGCGCCGGATCTGACGCGTAGGGGCGAGTGAGTATCGGGTGTACAAAAAATTGTACAACTCCGACGAATCCGCAACTTCACGTTGAAGAAGCCAAGAAGCCCCCAACGTGAAACTCTTTTGCAATTCTTGTTCGGGCGCTGGCACTGTCGCGGTCGAGCGCTGGCGCAGGGTCGGCGGAGGAAAGCCGCGGTCGGACGCTGGTGCTGACTGTTGTCGGGCGGCGTATCGGCCAAGAAGAAGATGTCGGCTAAGATTTTTCGGGAGATGGCGGCTAGAATTTTTCGGAAGGCTCTGATACCATGTAGAAAATAATAATGCCTTGTTCTCATTGCTAGGATTTGTTACAATATTTATAGTGTCTACATTTGGGCTTATGGGTATGGGCCATATTTACATTACAAATATAATCTAACAAGTTGGTTGTCTAGTCCTAGACAATGCACTTTACAATATCTTTACTTCTACATCATCAATTAAGAATATAAAATATTTAGAAAGAAAGAAAAGATCGTCTTCGAAGTTGAAAATTGTATCTTTTATTGTCTTTTCAATACTTTTACATTTGAGAAATTTTTTCTATTTCATTGTCTTGTGTAAATATAATCTTACCACATAAAAAATACATTGTCTTTTATCTCATGCCATACAAAATTCGCAATTTCACATCACATAAGAAGACAAAGACAATAGGGTTAGAGATGCTCTAAGCTAGCCGAGTTCGGTATATACTTCTCTCATTTAAACGTTAAGAGCCTTCATTAATTCATTATATTTATATTTTTCATGCAAATAGTTAGTTAGAATACTAAAGCATTATTGGGCATGAAGTGGATCAGTGTATTGTCTTACATATGATATTAATTTAGTTGATGGGACTAGATAAGTGTTACTTCCAAATAGAAATAGACTTTAAATGTAGGTTTAGCAAAAGTACAAGGGATCAGTGTATTCGTTTTTTTTTGTTTTGTGGAAAGAAATTTGACTTGAATAAAGATTCAAGAGTTTTCGTTCTTCTTTCAAAACGATGTTAACTTTTATGAAAAAGAAGAAGATCTTCTCTCCATAATTGACCTAATTGTCGGAGAAGAAGAAGATGATGAGCGATGATCGGAGTTCGACTGAAAAAAAAAAAAAAAAGCATGGTGAACTACGAACGATCCTTGCGATCTCTGCTGAAAATGAGAGCAATGGAGTTCAGATATCTCGTGAAGAAGAAGAGAATCGCAATCCAGATCTGAGTTTGTGCGGAGGGGTAGTTATGGTATTAATTTTGTAAATAAAGAGCATCTAAAGGGAATCTTTGAATATTTGACGTGGAATTATATAATTCTGGGCATTTCATAAAATCCATCATGCGGGTGGGTTTTTCATACAACCCAACCCCGAAATTGGGTTTCTCAGAAATTTCCAGGTTTTTAATTAGTATAGATATGCAAGGATATTTTCGGAATTCAAAATTTTTACCATCCAGTTTTTCTATTTTATATATATATATATATATATATATATATATATATATATTTCTTTTTTTTCAACGCATGCGGGCTCAGTATAATCGTGTGTCCCACGCACACGATATATATATATATATATATATATATATATATATATATATATATATATATATATATATATATATATATATATATATCGTGTGCGTGGGACACACGATTATACTGAGCCCGCATGCGTTGAAAAAAAAGAAATATATATATATATATATATATATATATATATATATATATATATATATATATATATATATATATACTTAAAATTGAAAGTTGAACCGATACTCACTTGGATCTTATGCGTTCGCACTAGCCACTTGAGTTAGAGGTCATTGACATATATTTGAATATTTTTTTAAAAAGATCCAATGATAACAATGGATCTACTTTTTAATCGTACTGATTAGGTTATTAAATTATTTAATTTTTTACGAGATTTTGAACTAGTATGTATAGTCAAAAAATAGATCCAACAACTATTATTTCAAAAATATTCAATATATATATATATATATATATATATATATATATATATATATATATATATATATATATATATATTAAATTCTAAATATATTCCTACATTAAATTATTGACACTGCTAAAATGTTATCATGCACTCCTCCCTCCATGCATACACAAATTAATGTCAGATTTAATGCAGGGGTAGATATGAAATATGAATGATAAAAAATAAAAAATAAAAAAAAGAGTGTATGATGACATTTTATGAATGCCAATAGCAATGCCCATATATTATCAATAGTTTAGTGGCAGTTGTGAGGCATGCGGACCGAATGGCCAGAAAATCGATTTTCAGTGAAAACGTTCACCAAAATTACAATTTTTAATATATATATATATATATAAACGACATTGTAAGAGGTCAGTCTCCCTTCTCTGTATTTTCTTTTTTTCCATCTTGCATATATACACTCATCCTTCAGAAGCAATCTGGGATATTACTCTCAATGTTTTTGTCTAAAGTTGTTATAATTAATATGTTTGATTTTGAGAAAATAATATGGCAATGACAGGAGTCTGAGTAATATGTAGTATTATTAATACTTACTCTCATGACCTATGTATAATTCTAGTGATCAGTTAACATCTAGTCCTTGACGATAGAGAGAGATGAGGTGCTGCTTGAATTGTCACTTCACACATCTAGGTCTCTCTCTCTCTCTCTCTCTCTCTCTCTGACTATAACATCTCTCATGCAATGCAGCAAGCATACACTACATACATATATATTCGATGTCTGATATGAACTGATGGAAATCATCCTGTCACACTACGCCTGAGCTGATGAGTACTAAGCACCCCCCAGATGTATAAGTTAAAGAGGAACAGTTTGATTTGTCTTCTACTGAAAAATGTTCAAACTTTTCTACATCTCTTTTCCACATTTTCCGGTTTTTATCACTGTTAAAAACCGGCAGTCAAGAAAAGAAAGGCTAACCCAAGAACTAGGTGGGGATTGTTATCACTGTTTTGTGACCTTTGATAGCAAGAGGACATAAGTGAGGGCATAATGCTGTTACAGCACGCAGTAGAACAGAGTTTGTTAAAATTATAGATAAAAGAAACAAAACATCCATAATAAGGACGTTTGAGTCAATGCTCCAAGAAAGTTTCTCGTAAATGAAATGCATAGCAAGAACATTATTATTTATTATTATTTATTATTATTATCATTATTATTATTATTATTATGAAGCCCAAAAAGTAATTTAAAAGAAGAGTCCTTGCTAAGGACGTTTATGAGGTTTGTTGTGAAAAAGCTTGCAATTAGAAGACCCATAAAAGTTGTTGGAAAATGATAAACAAATTGATGCGGGGGACCGCCGTCCGAACCGCACGTCATGTGACGGTCTCTCATACACTCAGCCCTCCTGCTAACGTAGGCCACCCCTCCGACGCCATCCTGTCCAATGGAGACTGTCACGTGGCATACGGTTCGCACGGCGGTCCCCCTTTTGGTCTGAGTAGCAGCACTGAAAGTTTGTTAGACATCAGTTTAATTTTCCATGTTGACGAGTTTGATGGGAGTGAGGTTTTCATACAATTTGGTGACCCATATGAGAACTACATTGGTGATGACGACTTGTCATACTTTTATAACGAAGGACAAGTGCAATTGTTGAAGAAATAATACCCTAACAATCTCCCCTTCGTATCTAATATGATTATGATGTGTTGTCACTGAAGTTGTCCCTGTTGCTGATATCTCTAGTGCTAATGTCCATGTTGCTGATATCTCTAGTGCTAATGTCCATGTTGCTGATGATGTGCATGTTGCTGATGTTAATGCCAATGAATTTATCTCTGGGGATCAACACACTACAAATACTTTACATGATTCAGTGGCCATTATGTTGAGAAATAGGTCAAGTAGGGGAGAGTATGAGGACATGGTTAATCAACTGGCTACTAAGATCCGGTTTGGTTCACTCTAATGTAATCGTAATTGTAATGGAATCAAGTTATTTTTTTAATTTTTTTTCCATTTAATTACATTACGATTACGATTGTAGTACAATCTATCAAACGAGGCTTAAACCAATTAATAGTCCCCAGCACGGTTGGGATACACTATAAGTTACTTCTAATCACTGATCATCTTCCATCTAATAGTTAATTTGTTGAGTCTTGATAGCTCAGGTGAGGAAGATTATGACTGACCTAAAGAAGGATGTTGATGTGACATGAATGATATGGCTTCTAAGCCATCCGCGTATCTTAGCCACCAATTTTTTTAAGAGAATTTATTGTGGACTAAAACATAATACAATTTATGATCGACGCGACTATATGAACTTAAAAAATGATGGGAAGAGAGGGACTATTAGGTGCCAAAAAAAATTGATTGGAAATCATATACGTTATGTTATAGTATCTGCTACCAGGAAACCCTGCATACAACATTTATCTCATGTAAAACTAGAAAGTAAGGGCCTGTTTGCTTACAAGTTTAAAAGCAGTTTTCTACTTTTAAACTCGAAAACCACGAAAAAACGTGTTTGGCAGCCGAATGTTTAAAATTTTCTTTCCGAATTTTTTTTTTGAAATCAGAGTTATAACTCTGATTTCAGAGAACAGAAAAAATCTGTTTTCCCAAAGCACTCTCTGGTTTCAGCGGAGAAAAGAGTGGGCCCCACATACCACATCCCCCCCCCCCCCCCCCCAAAGCACTCTCTCGATTCTCTCTCCTCCCTCATTATCTCAACCCTCTCCCCCTCCTTCTCACCCGCTCCTCCTCCTTCTCAGCCCTTTCCCTCTCCCTCTCCCCCTCCTTCTCAGCCCTATCCCTCTCCTCTTCCTTCTCAGCCCTCTCAACCCTCTCCCTCTCCTCCTCCTTCTCAACCCTCTCTCTTTCCTCCTCCTTCTCAGCCCCTTTTTTTTTTTAGCTCTCTCCACAGCAGGCAAAGAGCTCCGCCGAAAGGGTGCGGCTGTGAGCTCCGCCGCGAGCTCCTCCGCGAGCGCCGCAAGCTCCTCCGGCCGCGAGCTCCACCGGCCACAAGCTCCGCCGCGAGCTCCGCCGCGAGCTGTCCTCGACGGTGGCGACGGAGGAGGACGAGGCCGCGAGGGTGGGGCGGCGGTCCTGGCACTCCTCGGCGGTGGCGTCGGAGGAGGACGAGGCCGCGGGGGAGGATGAGGCCGCAAGGGTGCGGCTGTCCTCGCGCTCCTTGGTTGCCACCGCCGAGGACTCCGACTGCGCCACCATCTTCTCCACCGGACGCCTACGTCAACTCCCTCCCCTCCCTCGAGGACTCCGACTGCGCCACCCTCTTCTTGCCGCCGCCGGCCCCTCCCCGTGCCTCCTCCACCTTCAAAAAAATTTGTTGGACACAGGGATACAAAATGGACACAGGAACACAGTTAAAAAAATAGTTTCTAAAAATATTTTACCAAACAAAATCTTCAAAATTTATTTTTAAAAATTATTTTCCAGATGAAAGTAACCAAACGCAAGATTAGAAATTCTATACTCAGGAAACAGCTTTATAACTTACTCTCAGAAAACTGTTTTTAGAATAAAATTTCAGAAAGACTATCCAAACGGACCCTAAGTGTTTTAAATTTGAACGGTCGTACCCGAGTGATATCCTAATAACAAACTAACATGTGAAAAATATATCAGAAAGGTAACTAAAGACAAGTCCGATACAGTTTCAATATTTTTTGGCCCCTTTCCGTCTTGCCCCGCTAGCTAACTGGTTCGGTCCAGATCCACTAATTTTGGGTCCGATTCAATTCGTGTCCAGTCCTACTAAAGACCCCATAATGCTTAGTAAAAACCCATACAACATGCACGTGAATGATCGTCGTCTTACCAAAAAATAGTTCAAGATGGCTTGTGGTGACAGTGACATTAATATAGTTAGCATGTATGCTAATGTTATCTGCTTGCAAAACTTGTAACTTGATGCAGGGACGGGCACTTGACACATTTATATATTTGTTAAAAGCTAACGAATGTATTAAGTATGAACACTCTTATGATACATTTATATATTATGAATGATATAATTATAAAATATGGAAGGATGGTAAGCATTAGGCAAGATCCACAGTATTGAGTGACACATTTATTCTTATATATACATGCATGCATATGAATTGTAAACTAATCATAAAGCAAGATTAGAAAGACCACATAATATTTGTATGCGGTCACATAATCAGTCGTATTGGTTCTAGGTGAGTTGGATTAAGGCCACTCAACAGTGCATTTTCCAATGTGTTGACATTCCAACTCCATATGTGCGAAAAGCTGTTATGACATACTGAGACGTTGGAGCTCGATTGGAAACTTGAAGTTGTTAGACTGGATATATTTTCTTTTATTTATAAAGGATATAATGTATTGAACAATGTTAATTGTATTAGTTTCACGAGTTGTAAGCCTTCTGTCATCGTTTTTGTAATGAGATTCAATGTTTAATCTAGCTATTCTTTTGTCCTAGAGTTGTTGTAATTATGTTGCAGATTGTCGATAAAGAGAACTATTTTTTATATATCTTGTGTCTATCAACTTTTATGGTTATTTCTACTGCAACGACTTTGTTTCTGATATCGATCGTGTTTGTGCTTGCCATGTACAAGTACAAATTATAATTGTACATCATCACGCTCAATAACAACTTTCGGTCCTATAAGATCGAGGCATGATATTTATTAAAATATAATTTTTAAAAAGAAAATTTGGCCACTAGGGTTTGAGCCTACTATTTAACAAAAAAACTGTTTTGAGGCTACTATTAAAAAAAAACTAGGCTCACCATTTTAAAAAGGTAAGAAAAATGAATAAATTTTAATTGAGAAATTTTCAATATATAGTTATATACTATTCTCGTTAGATAGATGTTTTTTATATCACTTACATTTTGTGTTTGCATCATCCTATCTTCAAAAAAAATTGTGGTACTTGCTATTTGTTGACGTCGACCCTTTTGATTGGTTTTTTTAGGGGCACCACCACTTCTACTAGGGGACAACCCAAAATTTTTTTGAAAAAATTACAACTTTGCCATAGATTTTTTTTACTAGGGGGGCAGCCCAAAAAATACTATAAAAGCCAATGTGATTTTATTTCATCTCTCTCTTTCTTCCTCTACTACTTCTCTTCCTCCACTCTTTTTTTCTCCTCCTCATATAAACCTATAATTAACCTAACCTAGGTGAAATTGTCCCCCATCCTAAAATTGTTGAAGATTTTTGGTAGAATATCTAGTAACAGTGTCAATCACTTCTCCCATTTATTTGTAAGTCGTCGAATTTATTTTTGTGTAATATTTTAAGTTTTAACCTAAATTTTACATATAAAAGTTGAATTTTGTGTTTAATGTAGAAAGAAATAGAAAATGGAACAACCCGGACCATCAAATGTTGGATACTCTCCTCCCACAACGTCCGAAGAACACTTTGACGCATCGAAAACCCTCGTGGTAACTACACTTTGAACTTTACTTCGGGTGAAAAATTGGACTTTGATACAGAGGACTGCCACAAAAGTGACAGTCCCTCACATATATAGGACTGCCAGAGATGTGGCAGTCCTATATATGTGAAGGACTGTCACATTTGTGGCAGTCCTCTGTATGTGAGGGACTGCCATATCTGTGGCAGTCCTATGTGTCCAAGTCATTTATCTTTGAAGCAGCCTGCGCCGGACCGATGTGCGCACCTCCGCCGGACCACGGACATTCTAACCTATGTACTATAGGTCACATCGGTGATCACTTCGTCATACCGGTCATTCTCCGATTCCTCTACCTTCAACAGTTTGGTACAAAAGAGCACCGGTCGAAGCCAGAGCTTGGACCACACCTTTCGCTCATCAAATCGACCATTGTAAGAAGTTGTTGAAGTTTGAGGAGCCAAGAGACTTACCTGCTGACCACTGTGACGTCGAAATCGACTGAGTATCAATGTGTTATATGGAGGACCACTTTTGTATACATTTTGGCATTTTGGTTATAGAGGACCACTTTTGTATACATTAAACTATGAAATATGAAGTCCAATATATGTTTCTTACTTTTATCCATGTGTTATATGTCTTTTATCTGGGTGTTATACATGTGTGTTTGGGTGTTATACATGTGTGTCATACATGTGTGTTACTTTTATACAGGTGTTGTCTTTTCTAGGACTGCCACACACAGGGCAGTCCTTCACATGTGTTGGACTGCCCTGTGTGTGGCAGTCCTTGCTAAAATGTTCTGTGATCTGATCACAGAACAATTTATCTAGGACTGCCACACACAGGGCAGTCCTTCACATGTGTTGGACTGTCCTGTGTGTGGCAGTCCTTGCTAAAATGTTCTGTGATTTGATCACAGAACAATTCATCTAGGACTGCCACACACAGGACAGTCCAACACATGTGAAGGACTGCCCTGTGTGTGGCAGTCCTAGATGAAATGTTCTGTGAATTAGGACTGTCACCTCCCGGCGGTCCTACATTGAATTAGGACTGCCAGGGTGCTGGCAGTCCTAATTGAAACTTGTTGTTATATAAATGGCCATTCTCCTGTGTTTTAGCACGGAGAATGGCCATTCTCCGTGTAATTTAGCATGGAGAATAGTCATTACAGTGTTAAAACGCAGGAGAATGACCATTCTCCGTGTAAATTAACACGGAGAATGGCATTCTCCGTGTTTCTAACACGGAGAATGGCATTCTCCGGGTTAATTTACACGGAGAATGGCCATTCCTCCGTGTTAGAAACACAGAGAATGACCATTCTCCGTGCTAAATTACACGAAGAATGGCCATTCTCCGTGTAAATTAAGACGGAGAATGGTCATTCTCCTACATTTTAACACTGGAATGACCATTCTCCGTGTAAATTAAGACGGAGAATGTCCATTCTGCCATTCTCCGTGTTAATTTACACGGAGAATGGTCATTCTCCTGCATTTTATGGTCAGTTGAAACTTTGGAGGGCCATAACTTTTGACTGGGAGGTCGAAACGAGGCCCGGTTTGTCGCAAAATGAGCGTATTTTTGAGGAGGCTGAAAGTAACAGCTTCATCGTTAGACGGCCTTCCAAAATTTTAGAATCGCAAAAAATGATGTTTGAACCTCCGTTTAGCAGTTTTGTCGAAATTTTAGAATCGCAAACAAATAGTGGTGGAGGAGAATTTTCTAGTCGAATGTGGGAGTGTTCTTGAAAGAAATTTGGTGGAGGAATTAGGATTATAGTGGTGGAGGAAAATTTTTTAGGGTTTTGGGAGAGGGAGAGAGAGCTCTTCTTTTTTTTCTTTTGGAGGAGAGAGAGAGGAAGTTATGAAATGGGAAGGAAATGTGAGTTTGGGGGGTTGGGCT
Source organism: Iris pallida (assembly GCA_029216955.1). Lineage (NCBI taxonomy): Eukaryota > Viridiplantae > Streptophyta > Magnoliopsida > Asparagales > Iridaceae > Iris > Iris pallida. The sequence continues at coordinate 46,324,872 of JANAVB010005597.1, forward strand.
GCCCCCTAGTAAAATTTGGACTGCTCCCTAGTAAAATCTCCACTTTCTGGACTGCCCCCTAAGTAAGGGCTGTCCCCTAGTAAAAGTGGTGGTGCCCCTAAAAAAAACCTTTTGATTTTGTATAGCCAGATATTAACCGAGGGGAATCACCACTTTAGCCCGATTACGACATTTGGTCATACAGAACTTGATTGGTTAACCTCTACTAGTAAGTATCACAAAGGAAGATTGAAGAGAGGCTGAAAAACCAAATGCAAAACATAAGTCATATAAAAATACATATCTAACAATAATAGCATATATTGAAAAATGATAAACAAAACACTAGGCATAGAAGAATTGTTGCAGTTGATTCTTTGAACTGATACATATGATAAATACGACCACCTAGTTCCTAGTACTAATAGCTAAACATATAAAAATAAACATTTCTTCAAGATACGAGATACTTCATACAAGTGTCTAGATGCCTACCAAGAATTCACATGTCGTAGTTAGGTACCTACATGAAACGTTTCACACAGTGCAAACATCTAACATGAGTTGCACCCGTCATGATTCTTCAGCCTGCACATTCTCACTATAGATTTCGCTAGAGTGTTTCCAAAATTTGGACAAATTCTAACGATACGACATTCCCCATCCATTGTCTTGTATACCTTGAGATTGAGCGGTTAAGGTTATAGACCTTGCTGTTACTGCGGTAGTTGTCCATTTTTCATGACAGTAAAGAAAAAAATAATTCAACAAATAAACTAATTGAAAGTATTAGAACAGAAGAAATAAATTTTGTTGTGGTAAATTTGGAAGAATTGATCATCATTTATATGAATTTTCTGGTGCAAAATGACAATAAATATCCTTGAGAAATATAGCAATAATATTATTATTTTTAATCCCCCCCAACACAATTTGGAGGTTCGAACCTTGCCAGCCCTTTCGGGTGTCCATTTTTTCGGGTGTCCATTTTAATACCACTAGGCTAGAGAGTTCGAACTTTTGGTTATTTTCAGTAAAATGATAAAAAAAAATTAATATTAGTGATTAACGTTCATGAATGATTAAGTAATGAAAGTATTTTGGTAAAAATATATTCTCCACAATGACCAAAATATCCTCATCAAATGGCTATTGAGGGTATTTTGGTAAAATAATACCCCAAATGTTCATAATAAAGTATAGTATGGGTAAAAAGGTATAAAAAAAAACCTCAACGTTTATTACTGGTGGGACCTAAGGGGAGGAGGTTGGATGGTCTGGACTGAGCTTTAGACCGACCAGTCCCCCAAATTTTGGGAGTGAAATTCGATTTAACCCGTTTAGGCAATTTCGACCGGAATAGGGGTGTGCGTTCAGTTTATTCGATTTCAACCGAACCGAAAAAGTTAAAACCGAATAGCTGAAATTCTAAAAAATCTAAAAAGGAAGCGAACGAAACTTAGAAACTGAACCGAATTGATATAATTTATTCGGTTGAATTATTTCTATTGTTTAATTGTTCGGACCCAAAGATATGATTATGATTAAATTATATTAAAAATATATAATTTTTATACATATATTTGTTGTATTTCAAAGTTAATTTCAAAACTAGACTCGTTAAAATTTTAAAATTAGACTTGGACATAACCGAAAATTTTGTGGACCGAACATATCTTGAATGTGGACCTGGGGGACCCCGACCCATATTTGACATGCGGGTCCTAGGACGGACTTCAGACCATCCGGCCTACTTCACACCATGAATGCAACAGTAGGTAAGTTTTATGGATGTTCACATTGCCCTTTCACACCATGATATGCAGCCGCATGTTAAGTTTTAAGGATGTTCACACATTCCCCTTTCACACCATGATATGCAACCGCAGGTCATGTTTTAAGGTTGTTCAATTTTATTTTTGTTGTAACTCATATGTCTCTACACATTCATATTCTTATAATCTACATGATCTTTGGCCATTCGTTTCTTCATAACCCCCAACATTTCTTCCTATATAAAGAGAGGTTGGAATAGCTTGTAAATGTACACTTGTGTGGTTGATAATATACGAGAAAGCTTCGTCTCCGTGTGTTAGGGTCCTTAGTAATGTCTATAGTGCTCTTATCTGGGTGCAATAGGCGCTTTATTGTACTTGGCCCAATGTACTAGACCGGACATCTCGTTTGCTGTGAATTGTCTAGCTCGACACAGCACCGCGCCAACACGCCGCCATTGGAATGGCATAAAAGACATTTTCCGCTACCTTAAGGGTACTACGGACTTGGGCTTGTTCTATCCCTACGCGGTTTTGAGTGAGTCCAACGCTCTTGGCACTCGAAGCAACGCGACCCTTGTTGGCTACGTCGATGCGGGATACTTATCTGATCCGCACAAGGGGCGTTCCCAATCTGGTTATGTCTTTACCATTGGGAACACGGCGATTTCTTGGAGGTCTCGCAAACAGACCTTAGTGGCTACTTCAACGAACCACTCTGAGCTACTCGCGCTCTATGAGGCGACTAGAGATGTTTACAAGCAGAATTTCTGGAGAGCCAAGGGGGAGTGTTGTAACTCATATGTCTCTACACATTCATATTCTTATAACCTACATGACCTTTGGCCCTTCGTTTCTTCATAACCCCCAACCTCTCTTCCTATATAAAGAGAGGTTGGAATAGCTTGTAAATGTACACTTGTGTGGTTGATAATATACGAGAAAGTTTCGTCTCCGTGTGTTTGAGTTTTTGCCTTACAACAATTTTATTTTTTTGAGATGTCTAGCATTACGCAAGAGATTTTGTGCACGCATATCATTTTTATAAATAAAAAAATAATATATTGGCTTAATTCACTAATCTTTGGTTATCTAGTCAAAAGTTTATACATCTTTTCGATAACCACAAAGGTCGAGTTGGACAAGATTGATGTTCACATTACCCTTTCACACCATGATATGCAACCTTGGTTAGCAATCAACCGAATAAAACTCTTATTATAAGTGAATTTGTCCGTATCATGCAAAGTTTAAAACGTGTTATGTATAAATTATTGAAAAATTTGGCACAAAAAATGTACTGAAAATCTGTTTATTTAATCAAATTTGACAACATATTTAAGAATGTGAAGTTTCTAAGTTCAATATTTTTATTTTTCGAATTTTTTGACCAAATTTTTTGAACTTGTTTTATTTGCATTGAGTCGATTTATACTCGTATTTTTGTTGTCCCGAAATTTTTACATTTGTGGAATTGCTAACAAGGTATGCAACCTCAGGCAAAGTCCTAAGGATATGTTCACATTACGCTACAGTTGTACCGAAGAAAGCAAGAGACAAATGTGAGAGCAAAACAAAAGCCATTCTCATGCAATGCAAGCCCACCCAGTTCTGCCAACTGGTCATGCACACTGCAATTGTATTGCTACTACTATATATCTGAATCTGAATCCCTGCACACAAAATCCAGCCAAGATCCTCCCCACCAAAGATAGGGCAAGAAGAGGGCAAAAGAGGCAAAGGGGCAGTAAAAAGAGATAAAGACGACATTTCTGCATCAACAAAAGAGAGGGAATGACAAAAAAGTAAAAATAAAAAGAGAAGTAATAGAGAAAAACCCTCTCAAGCTCTCCTAAAGCCATTTTGATGTTTACATGACATTCCCACTTAACTCCAACTCCTCCCTCCTCATTAAAGTTCACATTTAAAAGCCTACTCCTCTGCTGCATCCATCCTGCCATTGTCCCGTGTGCTTTAATTTACTCTCTCTCTCTCTCTCTCTCTCTCTCTGTGGATGAGAGGTCGACATCCAAGAAGAGGCAGTTTGTCATGTGTCTTAACTTAACCAGCATTGATGCAGTTTCCATGCATGCATGCGCACACAAACATTGTCCTAACAATAAATCCAAGATACTCTGGTCACTTCATAATCTTAGTGTGTGTTTGTTCTCTCATTTGGGTTTTTCTTCACGAGTAGGGGGGATATAGGAAGAACATACACTAGCTAGATGTCCAAACCAACAAGGAAAGTAGCTGGATGGATGGATGCATTGGAGTTTTGGCATTCAAAGTTTTTAGCATCGAGCATTGAATGAACAAAATAGACATGGACCTTAGGAGCCCTCTTTGGTTGCTTGAGAGTGGCTTAAAAGAGAAGATACAATGAAAGTGATTAGAAATTAAAAAAAAAAAAAAAAAAATCAAACTGAAAGTGAATTTTGAGGACTACTTTAGTTACCGTGTGGAATAAAAAATTTGTTGTATCCGTGAATATCTTTACTCAAAAGGTGGTTGTTTTCCATTGAGTTTATTTTTGTTCATCCACCAAAACTAGAATGGATGTTTATTCTTCCACTCAACGATTACCACGTGTCATTTGTTGGGAAAGAAGCGCGGAAACCTTTCCCCAAACCGGAGAGTACCTGCGAGAGGACCGAGCAAACAACGCACGAACCCAAAAACAAGCACACAAAAACAACCACGCAGACACAGAGAATTTTTGACGTGGAAACCCTTGCGGGAAAAACTACGGGACGATCGGAGTCCAACCCTGAGAAGCCTCCACTAATGGAATAGAAGAATTACACCCTCTACAAACTCCTCCCGATCCAAATCGGATCCCCACAACACTCAGAGACAAGAACAATGATTACAAGGCTACGAAGAGCGAGAACGACGAGTAGAGATTACCCGAACACGATCTCCTTCGAACAGCGACCTTCAATCCTCCGTCTTCTTCTCCGAAGTTGCAGTGGCACTCTTGCCTCCTTCTCTCTCAAACTTGTGTTGTCCAATGCGATAATACGATAATGAATTAGGGTTGAGAAAACTCAATATATCTCCCTAATCCCGCAACCAACCTGGACCGTTGGATTAGATCCAATGATGAAAACTCATCCTGAAATCCGCTTCAGCCCCCCGACACACAGAGTTCGGCCAGAACTCTGTGTGGGGCAACCAGCACTGGGTGGCCAAACCCTGGAACGGCCAGACCGAGTTCGGCCAGAACTCGGCCTGGGACCGAGTTCGGCCCGAACTCGGCAGACTTGGTCCAGAACCCCCTTTGGGGCAGCAGCAGCAGTAACAACTACTCCCGAGCTTCTCCGACATCGGACGGCGCTCGTCGCACTCCGGGATCTTCTCCACATAGGTTGGGAACCCCACCCACTCCAACAAATCTCCACCTTCACAACTATGGGGAGGACGTCGTCATCCCGACGATCTGCCTGCAGTACTCAAACTTCCTCCTTGGTAGAATCTTCGTGAACATATCAGCTCCGTTGTCATCTGTATGTACCTTCTCAAGCTCCGCGTCCTTCTTCTCAACCACATCCCGTATCCAATGATACTGAGTCTCGATGTGCTTGGACCGGCTATGAAACGTCTGATTCTTCACAAGATGGATAGCACTCTGACTGTCGCAAAGCAAAATATACTGCTCTTGCTTCAGTCCCATTTCCTGCAACAGCTTCTTCATCCACAACAGCTCCTTGCAAGCCTCCGTCGCCGCAATGTATTCCGCCTCCGTCGTCGACAAGGCAACACACTTCTGCAACCGCGACTGCCACGACACTGCTCCTCCCGTAAACATCATCACGTAGCCTGAAGTCGATCGCCTCGTGTCTATATCTCCAGCCATATCAGCGTCAGTATATCCAACCAGCTTCGGCTCGTCACCACCAAAGGAAAGTCTCCAACCAGCAGTGCCCTGAAGATATCGTAGAATCCACTTGACCGCATTCCAGTGTACCCTTCCAGGATTCGAAAGAAACCTGCTAACCGTACCAACTGCATGAGCAATATCTGGCCTCGTACACACCATGGCATACATAAGGCTTCCCACAGCTGAAGCATATGGAACCCGCTCCATATCTTCCTTTTCGTCCTCGGTAGATGGACACTGCTCCTCAGTGAACTTAAAGTGAGCCGCGAGGGGGGAACTCACTTTCTTCGACCCGTCCATCCCGAAACGCTGAAGTACCCGGTGAATGTACTTCTTTTGGGACAAGTATAGCAGCTTGGACTCTCTCTCTCTCGGCTGATCTCCATCCCAAGAATAGTCTTCGCTGCGCCCAAATCCTTCATAGAGAAGGCCGCGCCCAGTTGGCGCTTCAACTCCGCTATCCTAGTGGCATTCCGACCCACTAATAGCATATCATCAACATAGAGCAACAAAATGATGAAATCATCATCGGCAAAATACCTCACAAATGCACAATAGTCCGACGTCGTCCGTGCATAACCATGCTCCCCCATAAACGACTCGAACTTTCTGTACCACTGCCTCGGAGCCTGCTTTAGACCATACAAGCTCTTCCTCAACCGGCAGACCAAATGTGACTTGCCCTTCTCACAGAATCCCTCCGGCTGCTCCATGTACAACTCCTCCTCAAGATCACCGTGGAGGAACGCCGTCTTCACGTCCATCTGCTCGACCTCCAAGTCGAAACTGGCTGCTAATGCTAGCACCACCCGAATAGATGAATGCTTGACGACAGGCGAAAAGATTTCATCATAATCCACGCCTTTCCGCTGACCGTAGCCCTTGACTACCAGCCTCGCTTTGTATCGAGGGCGAGTAGCATCATCCGTCTGCTTCACTCTGAACACCCATCGATTTTTCAAAGCCTTCTTGCCCTTTGGCAACCGCACCAGATCATAAGTAGAATTGGTGTGCAAGGAACTCATCTCCTCCTGCATAGCCACCATCCACTCCTGCCTGTGTTCGTCTTCCATAGCCTCTGCGAAACTTTCGGGCTCTCCTCCGTCAGTCAGTAGCACATACTCATCCGGCGAGTATCTCGTAGATGGTCGACGATCCCTGTTGCTCCTTCTCAGTGGAGCCACTGGTGCTGGCTGTATACCGACAGCCTCCTCCCCTTCAGGAACTACCTCTCCGGCATGCTCATCCTCCTGAGGGACACCCTGACCACCATCAGCAGGCTGATGATCAAGGTTGGGAGCAACTCCATGTACCGGCTCCCCCATAACTGGATCCTCTGCGATGTCCTCTGGAAACTGCTCGAAGCGAAATGACTCTAACTCAGGCAATTCCTCAGCCTCAGAAGGCGTCTCGGAATCCTGAGTGTTGGTCATGGTCTGATCCTCGACGAACACCACGTTCCTGCTTCTGTAGAGCTTTCCTTCTACTGGGTCGTAGAGTCTATAGCCAAACTCATCCCGACCGTAGCCGACAAAGACGCATCGCCTCGTCTTCGGCTCAAGTTTGGTCCTCTCGTCCTTCGGTACATGCACGAAGGCTTTACAACCAAACGCCCGCAGGTGACTGTATGACGGTTCTTTGCCGTACCATACTTTGTCAGGCACATCACCCTGCAAAGGAGCACTAGGAGACAAATTAATAATATAAGCAGCTGTGAGAAGAGCCTCACCCCAATAACTGCCCGGCAGGTTTGCTTCTGACAGCAAACACCGCACCCTCTCCATCAGTGTCCTGTTCATGCGCTCCGCTACACCATTGAGCTGAGGTGTCTTTGGCGGAGTCTTCTGGTGTCGTATCCCTTGCTCTCTGCAATACGCATCAAAGGGACCGATGTATTCGCCGCCATTGTCGGACCGAACACACAACAATTTCTTGCCCGTCTCCCTTTCAACGGAGGCCTGAAACTCCTTGAAAGTAGGCAGCACCTGATCCTTGGTCTTTAAGGCATAGACCCAAACCTTCCTGGAACAGTCATCAATAAAAGTCACAAAGTAAGAAGCACCACCAAGAGATTTTACCTTCATAGGACCGCAGACATCCGAGTGAATCAACTCGAGCAACGCCGGCTTCCTCGAACTTGGGTGACTCTGGAAAGACACCCTACTTTGCTTCCCAGCCAAACAGTGCGTGCATTTCACCAACTTTGTAGACTTGAGCCCCGGAATCACTTTCCTGTTCACCAAGTAGCTCATCCCCTTCTCGCTGATATGGCCGAGCCGCCTGTGCCACAACTCGGTAGACGCGTCACTGACTGCGTTCACCTCCTGTGCCCCTTCTGCGCTCCCCTCCATATAGTAGAGACCGGACTTCTTGCTTCCTCTGGCAATCACCATCGAACCTCTGGAAAGCTTCCACTGACTGTTCCCGAAGAGACTGAAGAATCCCTCGTCATCCAACCTTCCAACCGACACCAGGTTGAAACGGATATCAGGGACATGACGAACATCCTTGAGAACAAGAACCGCACCCGTCTTCGTTCTCAAATGCACATCTCCAACGGCAACCGCCTTCGACACATCTCCGTTGCCCATCTTCAACACGCCACAGTCGTCTGTCGTGTAAGTGGCAAACAGTGCCCTATTGTGAGATACATGTGCTGAAGCTCCTGAGTCCACCAGCCAAGAATTGTCATCGCAGGCGAGGTTAGTAATGACCTCATCACCTACGACGATCACATCGCCTCCATGCACCGAGGCCGCCGCTGTAGTGTTCTCTTCTTGCTTCCCCTTGTCGCCCTTCTTCTCCTTCTTCCAAGCGAAACAATTCCGCTTGATATGGCCCTTCTTACCGCAATGGTAACACTCTGAGTCCTCGTAATGACCCTTGGACTTCCCCCTGCTCTTGTCTCTGCCACCACCTGGACCCCTGCTTTTGCCCCTTCCGCGGCTCTCTGAAACAAGTGCCTCTGAGTGGTGGGATGTGGATGAAGTGCCCTGAGAACGTCTCCGCATCTCTTCGTTCAACACCCCGCTCTTGACAAACTCCAGACTGACCACGCCCTCTGGAGCAGAAGCGATCATAGATACTCGTACGGTCTCCCACGAGTCTGGCAAGGTACACAGCAGCCACAGTCCCTGAACTTCGTCGTCGAACTTGACTCCCATAGAAGATAGCTGGTCAACCACGCCCTGAAAATCACTCAAGTGATCCGTAATAGACGTCCCATCCTTGTACCGCAGACCCATCATCATTCGGATCAGGAACAACTTGTTTACCCCGATCTTCTTCGCATACAAGGATTCCAGCTTATCCCACAACGTCTTCGCGTGCTCAATATTGACAACGTGGTTGTACACGTTCTCATCAACAAACTGCCGTATGTACCCACACACCTGTATGTGCTCGAACTTCCAGTCCTCCTCGGATTTATCACTGGGCCTCTCGGTTGCAAACACAGGTAGATGCAGCTTCTTGACAAATAGCAAATCCTTCATCTTGCTCTGCCAATAATGATAGTTTGTGCCATTAAGGTTCAACATGCGCACCGGCTTCGCGTCCATCTCTCCTCTCTGGTTCCTCTGTCAACTCCTGACACCCTTTGAACCCAAAGCTCTGATACCACTCTGTTGGGAAAGAAGCGCGAAAACCTTTTCCCAAACCGGAGAGTACCTGCGAGAGGACCGAGCAAACAACGCACGAACCCAAAAACAAGCACACAAAAACAACCATGCAGACACAGAGAATTTTTGACGTGGAAACCCTTGCGAGAAAAACCACGGGACGATCGGAGTCCAACCCTGAGAAGCCTCCACTAATGGAATAGAAGAATTACACCCTCTACAAACTCCTCCCGATCCAAATCGGATCCCCACAACACTCAGAGACAAGAACAATGATTACAAGGCTACGAAAAGCGAGAACGACGAGTAGAGATTACCCAAACACGATCTCCTTCGAACAGCGACCTTCAATCCTCCGTCTTCTTCTCCGAAGTTGCAATGGCACTCTTGCCTCCTTCTCTCTCAAACTTGTGTTGTCCAATGCGATAATACGATAATGAATTAGGGTTGAGAAAACTCAATATATCTCCCTAATCCCGCAACCAACCTGGACCGTTGGATTAGATCCAATGATGAAAACTCATCCTGAAATCCGCTTCAGCCCCCCGACACACAGAGTTCGGCCAGAACTCTGTGTGGGGCAACCAGCACTGGGTGGCCAAACCCTGGAACGGCCAGACCGAGTTCGGCCAGAACTCGGCCTGGGACCGAGTTCGGCCCGAACTCGGCAGACTTGGTCCAGAACCCCCTTTGGGGCAGCAGCAGCAGTAACAACTACTCCCGAGCTTCTCCGACATCGGACGGCGTTCGTCGCACTCCGGGATCTTCTCCACATAGGTTGGGAACCCCACCCACTCCAACATCATTTTCATCTACCTAAAATCATTTTGGGAGTGATTTTGTGAACATCCGTAGAGTTTGACACGTGATAACCTTTGAGTGGAAGTATGAACATCTATCCTAGTTTTGGTGGATGAACAAAAATAGACTCTTCTTTTCATTTACAATAGATCTTTTGTCATTTATGAAAATGAGAACCAAACTAGTTCACAATATCCAAAAAAAAAATTCTTCTCCCCTCCGCATCAAAATTTTCAAAGAAGATTGCGGATTTCAATTATTTGTTCACTTTAACCATCTACGGATTCAAATCCTAGAGATCTAGCCATATGGTAGTGAGGAGAGAACTCTATACCTTTAGGTCCTTGGATTTATATGGAAGTGGAGGGATTTGAGAGTAAATCTTTAGAAACAATTTTGACCTTAGTCTTTATACAATGCAATCCAAACCTTGTGAACGATTGAGATTTCTGCACTGTGAGAACCAAACATAGTATAAGAGTAAAAATGCTAAGTCTACAAACAAATGTTTATAATTTTTTTACAACTTTTCTATCCCATTCCTTACACATGGATCCCACGAATCTCACCTCCCCACTCACGTCCCTTGCTACATGGGCTCCACTTTTTCCCTCTTCCAATCGAAGTCTGACACATGACGGTTGTAAGAAAATTGTAAACCTTTGGTTAGAGCATCTCCAACCCTATTGTGACTTTGGAAAAAAGTTGTTGCCACATAGGAATGACAAAATTTTATTCAAAAGTTCTTCTCCAATGCAATTGTCAAGTCAATTGTGAAGCTTATGTGGCAAAAATTAAAAAAGACATTGTGAAGTTGATTGTCTTGTTCTAGACAATGCACTTGACAATGTCTTCTCTTCCATGTCATCAATTATGAATAAAAAATATTAGAAAAAAAGAAAGAAGATGAGTAGTTGTCTTAAAAGTTGTCTTGGAAGTTGGAAAAAAATACTTTTTATTGTCTCCTCAATACTTTTGCATTGGAGAGTTTTTCTATCTCATTGTCTTTTGAGATATAATTTTGCCACATAAACAAGATATTGTCTTGTGGCTCATGCCACATAGGAGCCACCTAAGACTCACAACACTTAACAAGACAATAGGGTTGGAGATGCTCTTATAGGCATAGCAAAACTCGTATAATTAGACAAAAGAAAGAGTCCTAATTATAAGCTTGGGAGGTAGCCAGGGTCCACATTATTCAAAGTGTGATAAGTCTCTTCCTGCATGCTCCCACATTCCACACCACACCACAACTTCTCTTCCCTTCACTCTGTCAAGTGTGATTAAAGGAGGGAAAGGACAAAGCTTCAATGCAAAAAAAGTCATTATCTTTTCTTTTCTTTAGGGATCTGCAGCAAGGCTGAAAAGAAGAAGACTTATTAATTTGCTTTCTACTTTTGCTTTATTTGCATTCTCTCTTTTCTCTCTTTGAGCCTTTTGCTTCTTGCATGGTAGGTTGCAATTAAGAGATCATAAGAGACACATTGCTCCCATGCATGCATGCTTCTGGTGGTGGTAGTGGCCCATTGTGGGTTCTACCCATGGTAGAATCCAATACATATTGATGTGGTCATATTGGTCACTGGTTGCACTGCTACTGATTAATGTGGGCTCCTCTCTAAGGACTGCTGTTCTGTGCTTTATTGCACAAGTTTGTCACTAGTGGTCACACATTACATTACAATCAATATCTATAGCTTTCTTTTGTCTGCAAACTTAATACTATCATGTTGTTTATATCAAATTATCATCACAACTGTCTTATAATGTCAGCCTTCCCTGAGAATTCATTATGACCAAACTTAACATACTCATGATGTGTAATCTATAAAATCTTTTCAGAGCTAAAGTAAAACTTTTCTTGATTTTGAGTCCTATATGTGATTATGATACAACAGTGATCAGTATGTCACACAATAAACATGAATATAGAATATTTTAGAATAAATTAACTGTGAAAATAACTTAGACCTATTACTGATTTGATGGCTAATTGGATCGCTAAAAGAGTTGCAAGTAAGGTAAACATGTAATAATTAATCTTATAAGAAACGAGGGGGGGGGGGGGGGGGGGGGGGGGGGGCACGGGCCTCCCTGTCTCCCTCGACCGTTCAATCGAGGGCGGCGGGCCTCCCGTACCGATGGTGCAGAGGAGGGGGGTGGGCGGGGCTTTGGTAGGACACCCCCTCCTTCTTCCGAGCTTTTGATCCGTCTACTTGTGGAATTCCGCCAAAATCTCCCCCCTACCCCACAGCACCATCGGATTGAGGGGTCTGTGTAGGCCCGGACGCATGCCTGCTCGATCCAACGGTCGAGATCGACGGAGCTCCTGCCGGACTCCATGGACGGGACTCCGGATCCAGATTATATTTATAAGGCTTACAATATTTACTACAACTTTGCAATCCCAAATACAATATAAATTATCCAAAAAAGAACAAAAGAAAACCTAAGGGGTTACATCCCAAAATAAATCCTCTCTTTTTAAACCTCTTTTCCTTTTGTTTAATCTATTGGTGTATATCCAACATATCTACCAACAGAAGCATAATCTTCCAAAGAAATCATAGATCTTTTTATATATGGTAACCAAAATCTCTATAAGCACAATGATAATCTTGCAAGGAAATCATAATTCCTTTATAGAACATGCCATAATCCAAAGTAATCTTAATATAGATTTTTTTTCTGATGATGATCTTATTATTATTGCAATTGAAAAATATGAGCCAAAGTTCCAACAACTTCCTACTATTTGTTCATAACCTGCTAGTCAAGAAAATAATTTTTTTGTTGGAAAGTACAACCTTATTCAAAGGTGGTTGTAAAATTTGGGACGTGATTGTCACGCCCCGCTCCCGTAGGAGCGATCGTCCTCGCTAAGGCGTGATGCCGCACGAGCCTAGATTGTGCTCGTGCAAGGCGGATTCCATAACGGTCGATTACAGCGGCGGCGACGGGGTCGTCGCGCAGAAGTCCCAAGCAGAGACATTGAACACGCAGCGAAAATTTAGAACAAAACACAAGTTACTCAAAAAATGATCTTTATTGATATCGAAACAGCGGTTACATTGGAGGCGCTAGGCCAAGTTTACAATCGCTCAAGCTCACTCTTCTCACTTTACAAGTCACTCTGCTCTCTCTCATCTCTCGATACAATACTTGAATCCAGCGGAAGCTTCGGATGGCGATGTCCATACATTATGTCCCGTATAAGTCTTCGATCCATGCGGCCGTACGCTTCGAATCGCCAAGGAACTCCATGCCTCGACGCATCCAAGCGAGCTCCGCGCCACGAGCTTCTACCTGTGCCTGCACATAGAAACTGTATGGGTGTCAGTACTCAACTGTACTAGTGGAGTGAGCTCCTCGCCCACCCATACAAAATCGACACGTTTATTTTACTTTGTGCAATACAAGCCCCTTTACGATTGTCTTTCTATTCTTGCCTTAGGATCGATTTTAGGACCGACGCCTTGGTCTATTTTGTGTCTTTAGACCGTCACCGTGCCTTGCACTAATAACGTACTCGTACATTGCCGCTAGACCTTCTCCTTCCAATAACGTCAACTTATCGTCTCGTGCTTGCCTTTCGTGCCATACTCTGGAACGTAACGACTGGGTCGTGCGGTGAACTCGATTCGAGCTTAGTATCACCGAGGCAGTGCCTCCTCGCTTGGTCTTGCCTATACTCGTGTTGTGACAATGCGGCCATGCCTCACATCTCGAGGTCGTGCCCAGAAACTCAACATGACTTAACCAAACTTGTCCTACGGCCCTTCTCGACTTAACTCGCAACGACTAACCTGACTTGTGGAACCGGTGTTGAGAACTCAAGTACGACGCCATACCTCGTGCCAAAGCACGTGTCTTTACGTATAGCCGAATTGTAGGCTTTATAATACTTTGGGTGCAACCGAGCACATCGTTTCACCATTCAACGCATACCGTGCTTACACTTCCTTTGTTATGACTGACACCGTGCATGCGAATTCGCCGCTTAGCACGCCAATTATCTATATGAAAGGCCACTGGCATGACAAGCCATCGCGGACATAGCTCGGGTAGGCGGCGGGTCCTTCAGCGCAGGTAGCGAGCCCCGTTGAAAGCCTCTGACTACCCACACAATAAAAGCATGCGCTGCTATAACGTCTACCTCCTAGAACGACTGGGCCCGGTGCCCCGGCGTATAACCAGTCTAGGCAGAAATCCTTGTCGACAAGGTGTCCAATGACCACGCACCTACGAGACATCTAGACTCACGTAAATGCATGGCCTAATTTGTTGGTACGACTGGAACTATACTTAGCAACTCGTGCTCTGAACCAAACTTGGCATAACGTGCCTCGGGACCGTGAGACTCCCAACCGAGGGACCACCTCGTACATCTTAACGTGGATAGGAACGCGAGACTCCCAACCGAGGGACCGCCTCGAACTTCTTAACGTGGATAGGAACGCGAGACTCCCAACCGAGGGACCGCCTCGAACTTTATTGAACTCGAGGAAATGACTACTACATAGCCTTCCAACTTAACTTGAACAAAAGTGTTCCCGAAGTGCCATAGTCCGTGGCTAACTTTATATCATGCCAACCGTGGCTCGTGCCTTTAACTGACTTACGTCCTATGCGACGCTATCACCCAAGTCATACGTTATATGATGGCCCTTGAGATCGTGGGACTATTTAACTTGACAACCGCAGAAAGAACGGGACGATACTCGGAATGACTTAGGTCGACCGACATAACTTTGTCTAACTTACACAAGCTTACAACTTAACCCGAGGGACGAGCCAAGGCCATGCCAAGCCTTGCGCAGTGGAAGCATTTACGCGGACGACGCCTATGACTTAGGCTAACTCATCGTTTGTGTCGAATACCAACTTTTCCCTCTCCCAAGCCGCAGGACGAAGGATCGAGTGTCGTTTTCAAAGTACACCGTGCACCAACTCTAATCCGACGGTGGAACATTTTCCATATTCTAAACTCGATTCGATCCATCGGGATAATTCCCTTTAGCTATGTGGATTTGTCTCTTTTATTATTAAGCCTACTTGTGCAAGTTGAAAATGCACGAATTATTAAGTGAAGGCTGAGATGAGGCAAGTTCACCGAAACTACCCCACCTGAGCGATGTCTTCGACTCGTCGTTGTAAGGCCAAGTCCGAACGCCGTCGGCGTTTTGATTCCTCCGATTGACTTCGCGGGACGGGGCACTACAACATACACCACTCAGAACAAGTCTCGTCCTCGAGACTTTCCTGAAGGCAAACCATCCTACCATTTTTATGGCCAAGACTTAATCGTACATACTCTGCCTATACGTTTCTTCGATTCCGAGCCACGCTCGTGCTTATCGTTAACTTAGTCGTAAGGTACACCAACCGATCAACCAATATTTGAACTCGTCTCAAATCAACGATCGTATTACTATCAACATTTCTTCGAAACTCACGATCTTAATCCTCGACACTTTTCCGTTGCTCAAGTCTCACTTGATTCGACATATCACTTAGTTGGATCGTACACATATTCTAAGCGTCCCCAAAATACATGCATTTCAGCCAAGCCTCGTGATAGGGAATCCGCCATCACCACTCGAGTCGGATCGTGCACATATTCGGACGTCCCTGATATACGTGCATGTCAACCGAGCCTCATGAGTGGTGCCTCCACTATTTCCTATCATTTCGCACTCGGATGTCTTCCGAACCGCTAGGCTATGTCTTTCGTCAGCACTGGAATCATAGTTCCCAAACAACGATATCAATACTGACCCCATCCTAAGGTCAAACCAAATCGATGGTACGGGTTTTCTACCCAAGCTCGTATCACTCCGATTTCTAACATCGAACATCGATTCCTTACACACATCCTAATATTCGTAGCACGGGGTCCGAGTCGTTCGGTAAAGCCATCCTACGATAACTTACGTTTTCAACCAATCCTCGATAAGAACCTATTGCTTGTTCATCAAGCCAGTTCGCATCGTCTATCTCTTCGAACACGTTCGACATTAGTTCGCCTATCATTCATTCTCAAATCAAGCACGCTATGACACAATTCATCTCTAAACCATAATTTACATTTTACGTTTTTCGAAATCATCTATTCCAATTCACGTAATCGATCACAAGGTCGTCTGACTTAACAATATGCTACGCTCCGATCTCACGCGAGTCTGATTATCCACGGTGGGCATGAAATTACCATACAACGCTCCTGCGGAATAATTATTCTCATCGGGCGTAACACTTGTTTTGGGTCTAGACTAAATCATCCTCGATGCGCGGATTGGACCTACACAATCCTCAAGTTTTATTCGAATATCAATCGCAAGTCCTAACATCCTCGAATTTGCCTTCGTATCAAACCGACAAGTCGGGACAATCAAAGTTGCCGCGTCCTGATTTTTCGAGTTCGATCATTTCTGCGACATGAATCACCATGTCAGCGCTCACGCGGAACGATCGCCCCAAATCCGACGCAACGCATGTGCGAGGATAGAGTTGCGCTCGCACAAGACAAGATCGTCGACGTTGTGGTTATCAACGCAACCATCAAAATACGATCACTTTTATCCAACATTCATCTCAATCAAAATCCTAAGTATTGTATCCAACCGAATAATAGCACTTGCACGATCGTCATTCACCGAGTCAGAGTACCTCCAAGTTATTGCATATCATCTTTGATACGCCTCAATACCATCGACGATATACGTAACCTGACGATATTCGTTTGCAACGAATTCTGAGTCGTACGAATGATGCTATCGTCCGACTGGATAATCTCCTCGATATTCAATTTCAAGTTCGATCATTATCCCTCGAATCGTTCACAACATCAATTTCTTCAACCCAAATTCACGTATCGTTTATCCGTCTATCTTAAGTCATCGACTACGTATTTCTTTAATTCGCATTATTCCTTGCTAACTCAAACCATCGAGCACATCGATTTCAATCCTCAGAGTCGTTTACGTAACTTCAAAGTCAAATATTTCGTGCACGCTATCTTTTCGTCGTGCTAACTTTTCGTATACTATCCGTATCAATTTCTTCAATCAAGTCATCCATTTATTTTATCGTTTAGAATTTCCATTCAACCATTTTGTAACTCGCACTATCGTTTACAAATCGTCCGAACGGTATCTCGTTTGTGACTCTCGAATCATGACCAACTAAGCGCAACTCGTTCTAAGGCCTTGCGATATCATCGCTTGTGGACGCGCTCGTACTATCCGTAACTCCTTTGATTTTGCCAGAACAATTTCTATAACGTCCATACACCACTCAGGGTCAAGTCATTCTATAAATTCTCAAAATTATCATTCGAATCAAAATCGACTTCTTTGAATTCCGTTCGAACCATTCCTCGACTTTCAAGCACGCTCATCTATATCGCATAGACGTTATCGTCGCTCGATAGCACACTATCGGTAGCCACTCTAAGTATAGTTTCGTTTCCGACCGAGCGGTACTCAATATCGTTCGCAACTCGCTTGCACCATAAAGTCTAGGTACGCGACACGCGACACAACTTAGCCAAAAGGCCGTGTGCATAACTATCCCATATGGACTATACTTCGACTTTGCAAGCTCATTTGCTAATGTCGACGTAGGACTCGTTAGGCACGCACGCGACTTGCTAACTTTAGCATATGTTTTCTATCAACTCAAGGTCGGCACCGTTCAGCCCAAAGGCCTACTGATACGTTCGATTGAACACATGTACGAGCTTTCAAAAATATTAGACTTATTGTATGGACATGCCGAGGGACAATCGAGAGAGAGCGTACCAACGATATCAACTTACGGAAGCACAATTCAGAGTTTGCGGAACAACGGAGTTAAAGAATTCAATCGATAGTCCAAGGACGTAAAGCCGTGCTCTAATACCATTATATCAGAGCCAGGTTTCGATCCTCGCTAAGGCGTGATGCCGCACGAGCCTAGATTGCGTCCCGCTCCCGTAGGAGCGATCGTCCTCGCTAAGGCGTGATGCCGCACGAGCCTAGATTGCGCTCATGTAAGGCGGGTTCCATAACAGCCGATTACAGCGGGGACGACGGGGTCGTCGCACAGAAGTCCCAAGCAAAGATATTGAACACGCAGCAGAAATTTAGAACAAAATACAAGTTACTCAAAAAAGATCTTTATTGATATCGAAACAACGGTTACATTGGAGGCGCTAGGCCAAGATTACAATCGCTCAAGCTCACTCTTCTCACTTTACAAGTCTGTAATGCCCGTGGTTCGTATTACGTATTCTGGATACGTGTACGTATCTCAGACCTGTATTTCGACTTGTCCTAGTTAGCTAGTCTTGGGTTCTTGTATTGGTTCGGTTCGACCTGGCTTGGTTTGGATTGGGTTTGGATTGGTTTGGCTTGGTTTGGGCTAGCATGAACCCCTACCTACCACCACTACCATTTATTAACCCCAATTCATTCTCTCTCTTCATTACTTTTCTTCTTCGTCCATTAACTTCCTCACCTACCAGGGAGGTCTAGGCAAGTGCACCTTGCTTCATGGAGGAACCCATAATTTATTGTTCCATTCTCTTACTTGCAGCATTCTAACACTCTTTAGTACTTGGCATTTTCTATTTTTATGGCTAGATTCTTGTAGATTCAAGTTTATTTTATTTTTGAAGTTCTTGGGTTTTGATCTATTTAGCATTGTTATTTCCGAGTTTTGATGGTTCCATGTTGTAGTGTAGCTCGTTCTACCCCATTTTGATCTAAGGAAGTTCGGATTTGGGCTCTGGATGAAGGTTTTACGTTGCTTGGAAGCCATGGTTGCTTAGCTCTTCTTCTCAGAAATTGGAGAAGAAGAACAGTTTTTGAGCCGCATGGACTCAGCCGCATAACCCTATGCGGCGAGTTCTATTTGGCAGCATAGAATTTCCCAGCCGCATAAAGACTTCTTGACCTACTGAGCCGCATGAACTTCTTCGGCAGTTCTGGCCGCATGGTGATTCAGTCGCATAGGCAGCACTCGACCGCATGACAAGTTCATGCGGCGAGCATTCCTTCAGCCGCATGTAGTCCTTCATATTTAAAATACATGACTATGCTTCCCAATTGAGCCGCATAGGATTCCCTATCCTCCTGAGCCGCATGAGTTTCTCCTTTCAGCCGCATGACCCTTGCTTGGACCCAGCCGCATAAGGAGTTCTGTCCCAGCCGCATAAGGCAGACTCGTCCCCAGCCGCATGAGGCCCAGTTCTTCCTGGCCGCATGGATTTCCAGCAACCCTGAGCCGTATGCGCCTTGGGCTTCCTTCTAGCCGCATGAAGCTGTGCGCCTGCTCCATGATTGAACCCAAACCTTTGGCCGCATGAAACTCCATCAATTCAGCCGCATGGGCTGTTCTCTTTCAGCCGTATGAGATCATTCCTGGCCGCATATGCCTGAGCCGCATGGCTCTCCAATAGCCCTGTATACTATTATTTTATTACTATTTACTCATGTCGTGTAACCCCCCCTATTGTATATTTTACGTCCATTTTATATCCTTACGCCTTTTGTCCTGAACTTGATAACCCCGATTTGATTGACATGATTGAAATGACCATTGTACCTAGCATGGTGTGACCTAGAACTAACATGCTTGATAGTGACCCACCGTGGTGCACTCCTGACATGATAACTTGACCTGATAACTTGACCTGCTATGCATAACACGACAGTGACCCGTAGTGGTGCACTCTTGACAAGTACCCTGACAATGCTTGATAGTGGCCCGTCGCGGCGCACTCTTGATAAGTAATAATGATAATGATAGTGGCCCGTCGTGGCGCACTCTTGACAAATCAATTCATTGGCCTGGACACCGTGGATGATTGTGCTTGTATAAACTACTAGTCCGGTTGTGTCTTGCATCATGTCTAGGGCATGATCCCTGAGTACCACGGTCAGGGATTCATACTGAATCTGGCTAGGTTAATGACTAGATTGATCAAATAGTTTATGGAGGATTTCCCAGTTACATGTTGCCCCTTTGGTCCCGGCCTTATATATATATATATATATATATATACATGGGATTTGTTGCTATCCGTCGAGATGAGCGCACTTCCAGCCCGCCGTCGAGTGTGGTGCCTTAGGACACATGTATCTTACTACAGTGTGTCTGCTATATCATGCTATCTTTTCTTTTTTTTTTGCTGGGATCACTCAGGTAGTAACAAACAGGTAATCGGACTTGGAATTTTCATTGCATCTTGCTAGTAACTAGGCCTGTGATAACTCTAGTTAGTTAAAGTATCAAGCCGTACTTATTGCTTGGCCGTAAAATGTTGGATGGAGTTTACCAGTCTATTCTTGTCTTAATTCTGTACGAGATCGTTGCGTGTCCTGATTTCTTATATTTATCCTGCCGATAAATGGTGGGAGAAGCCAAGTTCTGTTCAGACGACGGGTTACAACCCCGGTCCTTGTTTGGTTTACGGGTTGTAACCTGGTTATCTGAATAGTCCCATGGTTATCTCTGTAGAAGCATGGAAAATACTAAAGAAAATGACTCATGCGGCCAGGAAAGATCCATGCGGCTCAGAAAACTCATGCGGCTCAGGGAGTCATGCGGCATAAGGAGCTATGCGGCCCGAGGCATTTCATGCGGCTCAGAAGACACGTGGCCTGACAGTGCTCCCCTCCGACCCATGCTGCATTAATTGCTTTGACGGCTGACCCCTCTGAAAAGTTGACAGCCCTGACACAAAAGCAGGTAATTATGACTCTGTCATAATAATGAATCTCTAGGGAAGAGAAAAGAGATCTCTGACACAAATCCCCCGAGAGCCATAAAAATGCCGCGTGGTCTTGCCACATGGGCGTTCGTATGCGGCTCACTTCTCATGCGGTTCAGAATGAATCCTATGCGGCTCAGGTCAAGAAAGCCTCATGCGGTTCGAGCAAAGAACTTCTCATGCGGTTCAGAGTGAATCTGTCATATGCGGCTCAGGCCAAGAAAGCCTCATGCGGCTCGAGCGAGGACTTCTCATACGGTTCAAGAGGATCATGTCCATACGGCTCAGACGGATATGTACCTATGCGGCCCATAAGGATTACTCCCCTATGGTTCGAGGGCTCAAGTGGGAGCCACTGCCCAGGCAGCCCTGACACGTGGGCTTAACCATATGCGGCCTAAATTCATATGCGGCTCACTCGTCATGCATTCCAGATCCCCCCAGCAGCTCCTAGGACACGTGTCCTAAATCGATTAATTCCTCAGATTTGCTGCCATTAAAGATTGGGTCAAATCCAAATAATCTGGGACACGTGGCAGAAGAATAAATCTAATTTATTCGCAGATATCAGAAGATCATTATAAGGAAGATTTATTCCAATTAGCATTAATTGCTAATGGGATTTGGTGTAATCTACACCTAATGGCTCGGATTCGTCACAATCAGAAACGAACGGCCTGGATTGACCAATCTCCAGGCTGCCGCCATCTCCAAGAGCTAATCATTGGCAACCCTAATGATCACATCCCACTATTATAAATAGCAAGGTGCCATTCCCTTGTAAAAAAAAAGAGAACGTCAGAGAGAAATACGCATATACAGAGAGACTCCCCAATAGTCAAAAAGAGAATACACAGAGAGAGAGAAGCCGGAAGAGCAACAGGAGGAGAGCAAGAAGAGCATTTCTTCACCAACGCCAACCATCTTTTCACCAGGAGCCAAGGTCGCATACCGATCGTCCAAGGAGTAAGGCAGGGCTGCCGTCGCCTTCCCGAGCCTCTACCGTCACCCCCCAGAATCTAAAATAAACAATTGTACTTAGACTGCTGTACCTAGGTTTTTGTCCCTAGGCTTTCTTTGTACAAGCGAGTTTGTATTATGAGTCTAAGTTCAGTCCTCCTATAAAACTGTTCTGTACTTTTACAATCAATGGCAAACACGATGGCGACTCTGCTGGGGACTAACTTCTCCACGGCTGAGGAGTTGGTGACGCAATCGGATGTAGCCAAGCTTGGCTCCACGTAACAGAAGATGGTCGTCCGGTTCGACCAACAGGCGTTCGAAGAAATACTCTCCGACAAGAGCGCTGGCCCGGTCCAGAAGCGAGCTCGCACAAAGAAGGCCTGCAAGGAGTGGAGACCCCGATCCTTTATTCCTACTGAAGCTCTTGCAGAAATACCCTCTGTTGCTCAAGACGGCGAGAAAGACTCTCCTGCGGCCCCACTTCAGACCGTAGACAACTCTGCTGTCCTCAAGTCCGGCAGAAGAAAATACTATGATGCTGGACTTGCAGGGACAAAGAGGAACTCTATGAGATCCGAGCCGCATAAGGGTATCAGCCGCAGGAAGAAAGCTCATGCGGCTACATCCATCAGCCGCATGGAGAAAACTCATGCGGCCAAATCTGTCAGTCGCATAGCTTATGCGGCTACAGTTGCCAACCACATGAATAAAACTCATGCGACTAAGAAAGTCAATCGCTTGCAGAAAACCCATGCGGCCACAATTGCCAACCGCATGCGGCCAGCCTGCACGGTCGTGACTCCTAGCCGCATAAAAATAATTCATCCAACGGCAGAAGACAACCGCATGCAGACAGCCTGCACGGTACCCAATTCTAGCCGCATAGCATCTGTTCCACGCTTCTCTCGATCAGTCTTTGACCGTCTCTCATGCGGTCCTGACTCTGATGGTTCTCTGGATGATAAGCCAGACTCTGTGATGTTCAACTTGGACTCCTCCTATTACACACCCGCAAGTGCTAAAAGGAGGAAGTCTAGGGCAGCGCGGGCTCACCAAGCCCAGGCAGCTGTCCCAACCTCTAACTATCGGGGCGTCCCGTTGATTATCACACGGGCCTCTAATGGAAAGTTGTATAGAACCACTCGAGTCCAGCCCCCGGCGATAAAAGGATAAAGTGGTTCCTCTGACCTGCGTGAGGCGATCCTCCACAAATGCAAGGAAAGAGAAGGAGCCTCGGAGTGCAAAGAGTCCTCGCTTGGACATCACTGCACCCAAATCATCGTTAACTGCTGTTGCAACAGCGCGGCAGCAATAGAAGACCGGTCGTCCGTCTTCCAAAGACTACGGCATCCGAGCTCAGAAGACGAGGCACCTCCTGTTGTCTCCTGCAATTCCACTCAGAAAATCCCCGCCGAGGGGAGAGGAAAGAAGACAAGCATCTCCAGCCCCAAGATATCAACCACTGCAGCTAAGAAACCGTCGTCTAAACGGCTGTCCTCCACCGGAATATTCCAACACACCCGTTCAAAGACAAAATCTGCTGCAATAGGAAATTCTTCATCCACACTGCTAGGGGTCGTGGGAACTGCGGGTAACACTCCTCCGAACATCCACAACAATCCGATGTTTCAAGAAGCCGATCCCGGGGAAACAACTCTTCCATCAGGTACAACAGACGCTGATGTCCCCGAGGACATCCATGGCTCTCAAGACGAAGCAAGCTCCGAGGCTGGGGATACCGTTCCTTCCGAGTCCAAGCCCGAAGAGAACATTCCCACCTACCCCGATGACTTCTCGGTGCATGGGTACGACACGGAGGGCACATCCTCCATCGTTCCTTCCATCACTCCTTATGTAAGGACGGTATTCATGACTGACAGCAACCAAGGTGGTTCCAGCGATCGCCAACGTATCGACACTTTGGAGGCTATACTGCAGGCCTTGGTCAAGTCTGTAGATGAAATCAAAGCCGCTCTTCCAACTCTGCAAGGAGGAACGCCTGGCCAAACAAGTACGGGTCCCGCGGTCAATGCGGACTCGAACTCAGCGGCACCAAACCCGGGGAATAATCCTCCCGAAATAACAGCCCCTACCGCGACAGATGAGGCCCGAGAAGTAAGAAGAGAGGTCCAGGAGCTCCGAGCCATGTTCCATGCCCGAGAAAATGCTCAAGACCTCAGAATGCGGCAGCCATACCCTGCCGAATGGAGGGATGTTCCATTCCCACCAAAATATAAGCCGTTCAATATCAACCCGTATGATGGCAAGACCTCAGCGAGTCGGTACATCACCTACTTCGAGGTCACCACCGACCATCTACCCCATGATGATGCTATCCTCACGCGATTATTCATTGGGGCATTGGAAGGAGTCGCTTTCGATTGGTATCGCAATCTGCCAGACAACTGCATCCACTCCTTTGCCGGCTTTAAGCGCCTGTTCTTGGAGAGATTCTACGAAGTAGGGCAGGACGTCACCATGTCCACCCTCATGGACGTCGTCCAAGGGAAGAAAGAGTTGACAAGGAACTATATTGAGCGGTTCCGCCAAACCGCCATGAAGCTGCCCTCCGAAAATCCAGATTCCTCTTTAATTGAAATTTGCCAAAATAGACTGCTCCCAACAATCAGTCTCTGGATGGGCGAAAGTCAATTCAAAGATTGGATGACATTCATCATCAGCGCCACAAGCGCCGAAGAACGACTGAAGAAGGCTCGCCAACTGGGATTGCACATCTCGGAAGGAGAAAACAAGGGCAAGCGTCCCAACAATGATAATGGGGATAGCCCCTCTAACAATCGGGACAGCAAGGGAAAGCAGGCTATGGTGGCCGATACTGCACAAAAACCTGAGCCGAAGCCAACAGACAAATAATGGCCGCAAATCGATTACTCCTTCGAAGACAGTCACGTCAAGCCCATCTTGGACATGCTCATACAAGGGGACAGGATTCAGCTTCCTCCACCAAGATGGAAACCGCGGCCGGCAGAGATGGAGAATCCAAAGTACTGCCATTATCATCGCTATGTTCATCATGCTACACACGATTGCTACCAGCTGAAACGGTACATCCAGAACCTCATCGATTCGAACGCTCTGGCTATCGATTTCGAAGAGGTAACCGTGGCGGCCAATATGGTGTCCGTATAATTCGACAGCTTCCCTCCGACGGAGACTCAAGACGGGGTGATCCCCGTCCCTCTGGCGACAATGGAAATTACCAATCTTCCACCTCCCCGAGACCAGGCTGCCGGTCTAGTACCCCTCACCACATCACGAGGGGAGGTCATGTGGATCCATCCAGACTTGGTGTCAGAAGTGACTCGGCCCACACCATCTACCACCGACAAAAAGAAAAGTGGAAAAGTCAGGACCTGCCACATAATCTTGGCAGACAACGAGGAAGCTACAGCCGTCGTCACACGGTCCGAAGCGCAATCCCAACCTGTGGTTGACAATCCAGCTGAAAATCATCAACCCACTACAACTAGTGCTCCGGAACCGGCTCAGCCTTCGACGACCGACAAGCCTAGGCCGAAGGAGACTCGCTTCGACAAATCTCTCCGAAAAGAGGCAGCCCAAGGGTTAGAGAGGCCCTACAACTTTGACATCTTAGCACAATTGGCTAACACACCGGCCAAGTTATCACTGTACGAACTCCTAAGGCTCTCCAAGGACGTTCGTATTGCATTAAGCGAAGCACTCCAAAATGCCGATGTCTATCTGGCTCAATCCAACCTCACCGGGGAGGACTCACCCATGGATCTCTAAGACAGCGCCTGCACGGGAGCAATGCCCAACATCGTCTTCACTCCGCAGGACATGCTCATCAAAACCAACCTACACGATCGCCCGCTATACTACACAGGATACATCGGCGACGTGAAGGTGGATCGGATGCACATAGATTCTGGCTCTTCCATAAGCATCATCCCGAAGGGTCTGCTACATCATCTCCGTATCCCAATGCATCGCCTGACACCTACAAGCACCGCCATCAGCGGTTTCAATTCGGGCAGGAGCTACCTTATTGGAAAAATTCGTCTGAAGTGTCAAATTGGCGACCTCCAATCCGAAGTCACCTGCTACGTCATAGATGCAGACACTTCTTACAACATCCTCTTGGGGTGCCCATGGATACACGACTATATGATCGTGCCTTCCACGCTACACCAGTGCTTCAAATACGTCGACAAACACGGCTTTGTAAAGACGGAATTTGCTGACATCGATCCCTTCAAAGGGGTCGAATCTTACTACTCGGACTCCTGCCTATACGAAAAGTCAAAGAGGCACCTTGATGAAGGAAATGAACAAGCTAGTACCGAAACGGCCACGGGATTAGAAGGACCCCTGACGATCCATCTCCAAGCTCGCAAACCGGGCAAGTCCGCACCCCTTACCGCCACTCTGCGGAAGGACGCAATCAGCCTCTCAGCGCAGGAGGAGCAGATGATAATCCGGCTGCCAAGGTCCGGCCAAGTACCGAGACCCACAACGGGGCCACTGACAATCAGACTGCCAAGAGTCGGTCAACCCCAAACGGAGAAGCTCAAACCCTCCGACAGGCCACTGACGATACGCCTTCCCAAGAAGGGTCGTCACCCCGATACGAGGTCTGACGCTTCTAGCGAACCGGCCACTCCTCGCTCCACATCAAGTGCCAAACTGGGGGTCGTTAGTCTTCCAACAACTCCACGCTCTGCTCCATCAACTGAACCACTGACAATCAAGCTTCCCAGGACGTCCTTCCAGTCTTCATTCACACAGGGGGTAGCCGAAGAGGAACCGGAGCTAGCCAAGTATGTGGCCGCCCACACTGATGTTCCCTCTGCAGATGATGTAATCCCCCTAGAGAAGATACCTTACTTCATCAATAAAGGGTTATCCTTGAACTACACCGAGCTCAATAAGCTATGTACAATGTATGCTATGGAACACGGTATAAGCACTCACCTACACACACAGGTGACAAATGTGTACACCGCGATCCAGCTTACTCCAGTAGAGGACGCTTACCGAATATTCGAGGGAGGGGACCATACAATCATCTTCGGCCGGAAGGACGATCTGCAGCCCTTCACCGTAGAAGAAGTCGACCTTGAATCAGATGCCGAAAGACTACCCCTGTATCTTTATAGCCCCCAATCCAAACATCTTATGTAGAAACAGGGGTATGATCTGGAGACGACGCCAGGCTTGAACTACGGCACCGGACGACGGCTACCTTTAAAGCCACCGGTCCCGGCTGGCAAACCATGGGACTACTATAGCAAGACTCGATGTGGGTTAGGGTATGTTACACCCACGACGACTCCTGAGAGTTCAGATGAAGAATGCGACTGGCACTCACATTCAACCGGGTCACCAACTTCTGACTCAGATACCAGCATCGGAGACGTATTCAGACAGGTCTTGACAGTTAACATGGCATTCGCCGACGCTTACGAGGAAGACGAAGACATCCCCGAAATCCTTGAGCTAGAGCCGTGGGCCCAGCAGTTGGATGCGCAATGGGAAAAGCGGTTCGAACTGAGGGAACCTCCTACTGAAGATGAGGTTATTCAGGTTGACCTCGGCAGCGAATCTTCCCCAAAACCAATCTTCGTCAGTAAAAGCCTAACAGACGAAGAACGGGAGTCGCTGCTAGAACTTGTCAGAGAATACATTGATGTGTTCGCCTGGAGCTATGAAGACATGCCAGGGTTAAATCCCAACATTGATCTTCACAAACTCAATATTCGACCAGATGCGAAGCCAGTCAAGCAACAACAGCGACGCTTCCGTCCAGGCATCATGGACGCGATCGAAGCCAAAGTCAACAAACTGATAGCCAGTGGCTTCATTCGTGAGGAGCAACATCCAGACTGGATTTCCAACATAGTACCCGTCCTCAAGAAGAATGGGAAGATTCGAATCTGCATTGACTTCCGCAATCTGAACGAGGCGTGCCCCAAAGATGAATTTCCCCTTCCTATCACAGACATTATGATCGACAATACCTGCGGCTTCGAACGTATGTCGTTCATGGACGGCTTCTCGGGGTACAACCAAATCAAAATGTCTCCTGATGACGAAAAACATACATCATTTCAAACACCAATTGGCACGTACTGCTACACAGTCATGCCTTTCAGTTTGAAGAACGCCGGCGCCACATATCAAAGAGCCATGAGCATTATCTTCAGAGATCACTTACGCAAGACAGTGGAGTGCTACGTTGACGACATAGCCGTTAAGAGCCGCTACAAAGGAGACTATCTGCAGGATCTAAAGACGGTATTCGACCTAATGCGAGCGCACAATTTGAAAATGAACCCTACGAAGTTCTTTCTGGGCGTATCCAGCGGGAAGTTCTTAGGCTTCATCATCACTGCAAAGGGTATCCATGTAGACCCTGAGAAGACAAAAGCAATCATGGAAATGGGTCCTCCGAGAAATCTTCGCAAACTCAGAGGCCTCTAAGGGAGGCTAGCCTACATCAGGAGGTTCATTTCCAACCTCTCCGGGCGATGCCGACCGTTCACGCACCTCATGAAGAAAGGAGTCTCATTCGTATGGAACGAGGAATGTCAGCGTACTTTTGACAGCATCAAAGAATATTTGTCAAATCCTCCAGTTTTGGTGGCCCCGGTTCCTGGAAAACCATTCCTGCTCTATGTACGAGCAATGGAACACTCCCTTGGGGCTCTGCTGGCACAGAACAACGACGCAGGCCATGAACATGCCATATATTACCTCAGCCGAATGATGATTGGGCCAGAGCACCGATACACCGCTGTGGAGAAAGAATGCCTCGTCCTGGTGTTCGCCATTCAGAAAATGCGACACTATGTCACCGAACAAACGATACATGTGATCTCACGAGTCAACCCTCTCAGAGTCCTCATGACTAAACCAGGGACACTCAGCTCTCGCCTCGCTACATGGGCAATACTGCTGTCCCCTTATCATATGATCTTTGTCCCACAAAAGGCAGTCAAAGGTCAAGCCCTGGCAGACTTTTTAGCAGCCCACCCAGGCTCGGAGTCCTCCAGAATATATAAAGAGATCCCAGATGAGGTCGCCGACTCACATGCAACCTCTCACGGGGCTATATGGCGAATGTTCTTCGACGGTGCTTCGAGGACCGGACCTAAAGGCAATATAGTCGTCGGAGTCGGGGTAGTGCTGATCTCCCCTTCCGGATTGGTGATTAACCGCGCTTATTCCCTCACCGAGCCCTGCTCGAACAATGTGGCCGAGTACAACGCTCTGGTCATTGGCCTCCAACTTGCAAGAGAGCTGGGGGTAGAATACCTTGAAGCATACGACGATTTCCAACTAATCGTCAATCAGATCCGGGGCTCGTACGAAGTCCTTCACGAAGACATGATCCCTTATCACCAAATAGCGATTGACATCATCTCGTCGTTCGAGGGGTTCTTCATCGAACATGTCCCCAGACTCCGAAATATCGAAGCCGATGCCCTAGTCGGTCTTGTCGCTTCCCTTGCAGTTCCGAATTATGATTACCAATCAGTGGATGTAATAGGCCACGAACTGGTCTGTCCCAAGAATAATGTTCAATTTGTGGCGAGTTATTCCGTACAGACGATCGACGATGCCCCAGATTGGAGACAACCATTCATCGACTTCGTCGTCTACGACGTCCTGCCCGAGAACCCAAAGGAAGCTACCTCCATTAGACGGCGTTCTCTCAGATTCTTTTACGATACAGAGACGAAAATGCTGTATCGTCACTCTTACGACGGATTACTACTTCGGTGTCTGTCAAATACAGAAGCCAAAGAAGCCGTACGAGAAGCCTACAACGGTGTCTGCGGGGCCCACCAGCCCAGCTCAAAATTGCAAGACCGCCTTCGACGAATGGGCTACTATTGGTCCACGATGGTGGCAGATGCGATAGATTATGCTAGAAAATGCAAAGCCTGCCAAGTCCACGCGGACTTCATTCACCAACCATCCGAGTTTCTACATCCGACAGTGGCATCCTGGCCATTCAAAGCATGGGGAATGGATATCATTGGTCCAATCATCCCACCTTCCTCCCGAGAATATCGCTTCATACTTGCGATCACTGATTACTTCTCCAAATGGGCAGAAGCTGTCCCACTCGCAGAAGTCAAGACTTCAAACGTGAGCAGCTTCCTTAAGCATCACGTCATCTACCGCTTTGGACTGCCCCGAAGGATCATCCATGATAATGGTCCGCGGTTTGCAAGCCACGCATTCTATCGGTTTTGCGATAAGCACCGTATTCAGAATGTCGCTTCGACACCGTACAACCCGGCAGCAAACGGATTAGCAGAGGCATTCAACAAAAGAATCATCAAACTTCTCAAGAAGTTTGTCTCCTCCAACAAACGCGACTGGAATGAGAAGCTCGGCGAATGCTTATGGGCTTATCGCACCACAGTTCGAACAGCCACCGGGAATACGCCATTCTCCCTAGTGTACGGGAGTGAGGCAGTTCTTCCATTAGAGACTCAAATACCCTCACTCCGCGTCGCCCTCACTTATCAATTGACAACGGATGACAACTACCGACGTCGACTACAAGAGTTGGAGGCCTTAGATGAAAAGTGCCTCCTAGCTCAGTAAAGGATCGAGCTATACCAAGCACGCATCTCAGGAGCCTTCAACAAGAAGGTCAAAATCAGAACATTCCAAGTGGACGATCTTGTTCTGGCAGTCCGGAGGCCAATGGTCATGACTCACAAGACCGCCGACAAGTTCCAGCCAAAATGGGAAGGCCCATTTATCATCGAGACAGTATTCTCCAACGGTGCTTACCGCCTCACTAAGCAAAACGGAGACTTGCTCATGTTGCCCGTAAACGATAAGTTTCTGAAGAAATATTATGTCTAAACGACATTCTCTCCAGATCATCGAGTCATGTACCCGCTGGTACCACTGAACTCGCCCCCATAATTTTCTAGATTATTGAGTCACGTACCCGCTGGTACCACTGAACTTATCCCATAATTTTCTAGATCTTCGAGTCATGTATCCGCTGATACCACTGAACTCACCCGCATAGTTTGTCAGATTTTCGAGTCATGTACCCACTGGTACCACTGAACTCACGCTCACCATTCTCCAGATTCTCGAGTCATGTACCCGATGGTGCCTCTGAACTCACATCCCGGTCACTCTTTCAGGTAGAAAATTATGTATGATCATACCTCTGAACTTCCTTCCCGAAGGAGATCCTCCCTCATGATCTAATACCCGCACTCCCAGTACACAAAAAGGGTAATCGATCCACAAATTTCCAAAACGGCCATGTCCTCATTACCTCTGAGTCGTTCTACTTCCGCCAAAAACAAATCACCCCTTACATAGAACTTCCATGTCCTCATTACCTCTGAGTCGTTCTATGTGCCCTCCTTCATTGAGCCCACTCCTATCATGTCCTCATTACCTCTGAATGGGAAGGCTCCGTCGAAGAAACTTTCATACTTGTCATGTCCTTATTACCTCTGAGTAAGTATGATGATCCCCTTTCGACCTATTATCTGTACCCACAACCGGAGTACGTCAAGGGTAATAGGTCCACAAATGTCCTCTGTTGACCACAAATGTCCTCTGTTGACCACAAATGTCCTCTGTTGACCACCAATACCCTCCGACGAGTTCACTCCTGCCATGTATTCATCACCTCTGAGTAGGAAAACTCTACGTCTAAAAAACTTTTCTGCTTGCCATGTCCTCATTATCTCTGAGCAAGCATGTCGGTTCCCCTCCATCCTATTATCCGTATCCTAAACCAGGATACGCCAAGGATAATAGGCCCACAAATATCCCTTGCTAAACTTCTTAGCATAAATCCATCATCTCACCATGCCCCAGGCGCCCAGCTGCTCTACGGCACTCCTTTTCCCAATACCAAGAGCACCCATGACCAGTTTGCCATGGCTGCTTCAGGTATCCTGACCAAAACTTGTTATCTCTACCTGAAACCAAGGTACGCCATGGGTAACAGGTCCACAAATATATCCCCTATGCGGGGAAAAACATCACCACAATATCACAGGCGCAGCGGACAATACAAATGAAGGGTAGAATTGAAAGTACTCTTTATTTGAAGGAAGAAAAAGTATTACATATTTCGGGATCATGTCCCCTTCAGAAAGAAAGAAAACAGGGACAAAAAGAAAAAAGCCGACTATAGTTCGGCATTGCACAACTCCAAGAGACGATTTTTCACCAAGGCAGTCCCCCGATCAAGCCTCTGCTTAGCTCGACGCTCGGCTTCTTGGGATAACTGCTCTGTGTCATTCAGATGCGTATATGCCTGCCAGTTGTCCTCCATCTTCTTTAGGGCAAGCTCTAGATTAGCAGAAGCCCTACTGTACTTATCAGCCTCCTGGATAGCAGTCTCTTTCTCAAAATGAGCAGCCTCAAGCTCTGACTCCAGGAAAGCCAGTTTTCTCTGGAGTTCAAGGATATGTTCCCGGGTATCGGTTACCCCGCGGGAAGCATCCGCTTCCCGAGTTGAGCAATCTTCAGTCCGACGGCTACACTGGTCGTGCAACCGAGTCAGATCCCGGCGGTCCTTCAATATAGCCGGTTTAAGCGATTCACGGGCAGCCATCACCTTCTCTACCGCGATAATGAGGAAATTGCGCTCTTGATTTATGACCGCAGGTAGATCAGTCTGTTGCAACAAGCGAAACTGGGCCACGAGACGATCAGCTTCTAATAGCTTCGGCTCCAAAAGCGTAGCCAATTCCCCTCCTCCAAGGAGTGTCTTAAGGATGTTAATCTGGCCACCGGCACATCGATGGGCCAGAGTAAAGGGAGTCCCCCTTTCCACTGCTGCCTCTACCCCTCTTTTCAAGTGACGATGGAAACTGGCAACCACATCCTGTAATGCGTTATCTAAGACCTCCGTAGAGGACGGCGTCAGAGGGAGAGTGGCAGACGATATCGGAGGAGCAGCTTCAGAAATTACTGCACCCGCCACCAAGGAAGCAAATTCCGTACAGAAAGATGCTTGGATGGCGGCTAACTCCTCTTCCGCCGCCCGAAGAGCCTGGATGCTCGGCAGGGAGGAAAGGTTGACCCCCGAAACTACATTCGCAGAGGAGGACACAGGGGGCATCGTCTCTTGTCCCAGTAACACTGCTACTCGAGACCCCGAGCTCGATCCAGACGAAGGTCCCTCGACACAGAGAGGTTCTGTCATGCCCTCTTCGGTAGGGTGTAATCCAGTAACATCAATCACTGGCGACGAAGGATTGGGATCTGAACATCCAAAGCAACCATTAGTCGACATAATCTGAAAGAAAAGATGACAAGAACACATAGGCTTATTCCCGAGCTATAGTTCGATTTGTATTACCAGGGAAAGAGCGTGGGGACGGCGGCTCGTTCACAGCCGGCGTAGTTTCTCCACCCACGGAGTCATCATGTGGGGGCTCGGATGTTTCATGGACGGGCGCAGTAAAGCCCCCATCCCCCTAGGTTGAGGTTCCAACAAGGTGGGAATCCTCGGTCGCAACCGGAAGCACCCCAGCAGCAATGATAACGGTGCACACGTCACTGACTAAATGAGACAGGACCGGATCAGCCTCGGTAATCGGGTCCTGAGGGGCGAGCTCATCCGACGCCTATAAAGAGCAAAAGAAACAAATAATTAGGCCATAAAATAGAAGAAGAAGAAGAAAGGAAACAGCTGAAGTCCAAATCACCTCAGGAACATCGTCCACATCATCAATAAGCAGCCTGCGACGTCTTACCGCAGCATGCTTCGTAGAATAGGTTCGATCATCAGCGGTAGTCACGCGCCTGCTTCGTTTACGCGAAGGGCCGGGTATTGCAGATGGTTGGTCCTCCACCACCTCGTCAGACAGACTAGACGATTGACCCACGACCCTTTTCGCCTGCACGACAGGGGGTTGATTCCCAACCTCCTCGCCGGAAGAATGAGATAAGTCATCAGTGTCTTGTTCATCGTCTTCCTCATCCGCCCTAGTGGACTCTGAGTTCGGTACAGGAACCCTGTTCGCCCCCCTCTTCCTCTTCTTGGACCCTTCTGGCTTCTCAGCCAAATCGGTGCCAGTAATAAAGCTAGTATTCATATCAAAACCAACAGGAGGTTTGCTCGCTGCAACATGATAAAGGGCCGCTATATACAAGATATCACCCTCCACCTTGGCATCAGGGAGTGAGAAGCTGGCTCGGGTATGGGTCGCATTATAATAATGCCAAGCCCGGACGCCATCGAGCACACTGCCCTCGAAGCTTAAGCAAGCGCTAGGGCGATCCAGGAACAATTGACTATACCCGAATTGACGAAAAAATCTACTGGGCAGATAAGCCTCCAGGTATACTCTATTCCGGTAACGATACCCCAGGTGCACGGGACGGATGTTGCGTAACCAAAGAAGCATCTTCTCAGATAAAAGTTGGGGGGGGTCAACGCCGTCAACATATACCCTCCTCACTTCACCGGGGGTGAACTCAGGGAGAGACACGAAGAATTCGGGCCCATCAATTCTTGCCAACGCCCTCCGGCAGGCCGGCGTGGTATCATGTTCCCAAGGCTGATGACGATACCGGAAAAGGAAGGCGTCATCAACAGAAACATTTTCATCAGGTCCCGGCCTCATCAACGACCGATAGTGCATCAATAACCACCCCATGAGGTAGTGGTATAGTAGTTCTATCCGTGTAAAGTCCATCGACACATCGCGAACAATGACTTTGGATGAAAAGGCGCGAAGGTCGTGGTGTATGCTACACACCATGGCCGGAAGGAGCGCCAGTCTTACCTTGAAGACCAATTTTACAGCAGGAAGAATGAAATGACGGCTGATCCTTTCTATAGAACCCGCGCCGCCCGAGACTACACAGTTGCGTAGCCACACCATCAAGAACCCAGCTAAGATCACTTTATCAGACATCTCCCGGGTACCATAGTGGAAATAACTGAGGGAGTCAGTGCTACTCCCAAACCGATCACGGGTAGACTTCGACTTCTTGACCTTCGACATCATATCCTTCACCTCCTCCGGAGTTCGAGGAGTTCGAGACGAAACTTGACCGGAAGGACGCAACTTGAAAAGATACAAAATTCAGGCCTTGGTGTGAGGGGCGTTCCCTTCTGAACTCTTTACTTTCTTGATAGCCATCTGATGGCAGGCGCTATGATGACACAACAGTTCTTGGTATACGGCGACGAAACCAGGAAACCATCGATCCAGTTCTTCGAGTTCTTCGTTCGTCGGTGTATATACTTCAAAAGCTTCACCTCCCCACGGCAATCTAGACACAGTATTCATTTCATGAAGAGCAAGCCCCAGTTCTCCTTCGGGGGCAAAGAAAGTCCCTGTACGCCGATTATACAGCTCCAATAGAGCCATAAACAAGGGCTTGTTAATGGGCAACCCGTAGCAGGTACCCCTAACGGCGTAGTAGAGATTAATTTCCTGAAGGAAGTCCCCATACTTCCCCAAAATCCATGAGGTAAGATTAGTCCATGTGGGAATGGGGTTGATCCAATTCAGCAGCGACAACCTGCCTATGGGATAAGACCCCTTGCGAGCAAGCTGATTCAGAAAAGTATCAGCTAGGGTGAAGGTAAAATTAGGGCCAGTTGTGTTTACAAAAGTGCCCGGGAGCAGCCCCATCACAGTCCAACTCACGGATTCCTTGCCCGCACATACTAAACCCGTGCGTCCGTTGTAGTGAATTTTGCTCACAAACATTCCCTGTTGGGTGGGAGTTAGGGAGCCCACCATAGTCCTGCCCCACGGTACCATGTTAAACCATGAGAGAGGATAATGCCGCTCCATCTCAGGGATATAAATCTCTACCCCGTCTACAGAAAAATCCCAGTGCTCTGAGACATCCAGCAATCGGGAGTTCTTTATGGAAAAGGCGTCCCCAAAGAGAAAAGCCGGTTTCAGAAATTCTCCATCCAACTTCCCCGAATTCATCATTGAACAAAGAAAGTGGAAAGGTTGTTTATTAATAGCAGCCACTCTCTCCCTAGGCTCATTAGTGGGAAGCTGATCCCCTATACGACGGATTAACTCGTCAAGCTGCACGTCTGCGGCATACTGAGCTGAACCCACAAGGAGCTCTTCTGCTGGGTTGGTTGGGAGGTTCACTGAAAAGAAAAAAAAAGAGAGAAAGAAGAAACATGATTAAAAGATGGCTAAAACAAAAAAATTACTGAATAAAGAAACTCTCACAAGCCTATGCGGTTCAGGTCAATAATGTCTTATGCGACTCCAGTCCAGTTGGGTCTCAAGAAATACAGTTTCGAGGAAGCCTATGCGGTTCGAGTCAATACAGTCTCATGCGGCCCAAATCAGATGGGAGTTCCATATGACTCTAGCTCGATAGCTTATGCGGATTGGACGAATATACACAGTTCTAACAGAAGAACTCATGCGACGCAAAACGCTATGCGGTTCAGCCTGCTAAAAACATATGCGGTTCCGTTCAGAGGGGACTTTATGTGTTTAAATCCTTCTTCTGTGGTTCAAACATGGGGCATTGTCTATGCAGTTCGGGCATGAAATCGTCATGCGGCCCTGTCATCAACTTGGGAGGAGGCTTGTGCATAAATATGCAGCAGAGCCATGGGTACTCAAGATCCAAATACAACCCTTATCCTTAAAGGCAGGACGAACGTCAGAGGGCACTTCGGGCGCTTCAGGCTCGACGACTGACGAGGACGTCACCCCCTTGTCCTTCGCGACGGCAGAAATAACTTTAGAAGACTTAGGAGCCATTGCTTCGACGAAAAGACAAGAAAGATCAGAAAGAGAAGACAGGAAAAAGAGTGAACGAAAGAGAAGGTAAAGAAGTCCCTCCGGCTAAAGTCACCCGTATTTATAAACAAAGACGGAGCGTTTCGATCCCCGTGCATACACGTAAACTGACTCTTCGGTTATCAAAATAAGCCGCCGAAAATGAAGGCCAAGCACCTCAGATCCCGCACCAAAAAGCGGCCTTTAAAAATCAACAACATTTAAGTGCTAAAGATTGCCATACGTGGCAAATAATGACGTGGCAAGAAGCTATGCGGCTGAACAGTCTCCTGCGGCTGAGTCACCTATACGGCTGAACAAGCCATGCGGCCAGGACTTCTATGCGGTCAAGATTTCATATGCGGCTATAAGAACACAGCCATGCTTCTTATTCAAAGTATTTCAATTTTGCAAATTGAAAACTTTGAAGGGGGTCTTGTAGAAGCATGGAAAATACTAAAGAAAATGACTCATGCGGCCAGAAAAGATCCATGCGGCTCAGAAAACTCATGCGGCTCAGGGAGTCATGCGGCATAAGGAGCTATGCGGCCCGAGGCATTCCATGCGGCTCAGAAGACACGTGGCCTGACAGTGCTCCCCTCCGACCCATGCTGCATTAATTGCTTTGACGGCTGAACCCTCTGAAAAGTTGACAGTCCTGACACAAAAGCAGGTAATTATGACTCTGTCATAATGATGAATCTCTAGGGAAGAGAAAAAAGATCTCTGACACAAATCCCCCGAGAGCCATAAAAATGCCACGTGGTCTTGCCACGTGGGCGTTCGTATGCGGCTCACTTCTCATGCGGTTCAGAATAAATCTTATGCGGCTCAGGTCAAGAAAGCCTCATGCGGCTCGAGCAAAGAACTTCTCATGCGGTTCAGAGTGAATCTGTCCTATGCGGCTCAGGCCAAGAAAGCCTCATGCGGCTCGAGCGAGGACTTCTCATACGGTTCAAGAGGATCATGTCCATGCGGCTCAGACGGATATGTACCTATGCGGCCCACAAGGATTACTCCCCTGTGGTTCGAGGGCTCAAGTGGGAGCCACTGCCCAGGCAGCCCTGACACGTGGGCTTAACCATATGCGGCCCAAATTCATATGCGGCTCACTCGTCATGCGGTCCAGATCCCCCCAGCAGCTCCTAGGACACGCATTCTAAACCGATTAATTCCTCAGATTTGCTGCCATTAAAGATTGGGTCAAATTCCAATAATCTGGGACACGTGGCAGAAGAATAAATCTAATTTATTCGCAGATATCAGAAGATCATTATAAGGAAGATTTATTCCAATTAGCATTAATTGCTAATGGGATTTGGTGTAATCTACACCTAATGGCTCGGATTCGTCACAATCAGAAACGAACGGCCTGGATTGACCAATCCCCAGGCCGTCGCCATCTCCAAGAGCTAATCATTGGCAACCCTAATGATCACATCCCACTATTATAAATAGCAAGGTGCCATTCCCTTGTAAAAAAAAGGAGAACGTCAGAGAGAAATATGCATATACAGAGAGACTCGCCAATAGTCAAAAAGAGAATACACAGAGAGAGAGAAGCCGGAAGAGCAACAGAAGGAGAGCAAGAAGAGCATTTCTTCACCAACGCCAACCATCTTTTCACCAGGAGCCAAGGTCGCATACCGATCGTCCAAAGAGTAAGGCAGGGCTGCCGTCGCCTTCCCGAGCCTCTATCGTCACCCCCCAGAATCTAAAATAAACAATTGTACTTAGACTGATGTACCTAGGTTTTCGTCCCTAGGCTTTCTTTGTACAAGCGAGTTTGTATTGTGAGTCTAAGTTCAGTCCTTCCATAAAACTGTTCTGTACTTTTACAATCAATGGCAAACAATCTCATCGTATATCACCTGTCATGCTTGATACGCTTACCTTACCAACAAGATCGGAGATGGAGTTCTATTCAGGCGAAGGGTTACAATCCCGGTCTTTGTTTGGTTTAAGGGCTGTGACCTGGCTACTTGAATGGTTTCTTCGTACTCAGTTTGCTGTTATTATTCTTTTAATATCAAGCCTTAATTATTGTCTTATTTATGTAATTATTATTCTTGTGCTAATTGCTGGTTTTAGTTCCTAAGTGAAGCCTCCTTTGTGGCACTTGCTCTTTCTTGGGTCTGACCCAGCTGGTTTTGTATGGCCAGATTCCAGAGTAGCTCCAGAGGATCTACCGGTTTTCCAGCCCGATGGTGAACACCAGGCGTAACCAGGGCAACGAGTGGGTTTATTTTTGCTCTTCCACTCTATTGTAAAAATTATTCTTTTGAGGCGTTTAGCCGCCGAGCAAGTGTTAGCTCGTGTACCTTTTACTTACTGTCTGTCTACGGGCTGTAACATGATTGGCAACTCGAGGTTGATCATGTATGACTTAACTCTTGCTAGTCCTTACATTTTGTACGACTAGCTTCATGATCATCTGGATATGTAACGTTTGGGACGCCGTACAATTGTATATTTGGTGATCTGATATCTTGTAACTATTATTACTTGTTGAGATTGAGACAATAGTTTGATTTTGACCCTAAGAGACTGATGGTTTGTAGTGTACCCTCACATAGCTAGACAGCCATGACCGTATAGTGGGATGGTTGTCGTTCCGTTATACGTAGCTGGCTATGCACGCCCCCGTTCCTCAGTATTCTGGTTCTGGGACATGACAAAGTCACTCTGCTCTCTCTCATCTCTCGATATAATACTTGAATCCAGCGGAAGCTTCGGATGGCGATGTCCATACATTATGTCTCGTATAAGTCTTCGATCCATGCGGCCGCACGCTTCGAATCGCCAAGGAACTCTGTGCCTCGACGCATCCAAGCGAGCTCCGCGCCACGAGCTTCTACCTGTGCCTGCACATAGAAACTGTGTGGGTGTCAGTACTCAACTATACTGGTGGAGTGAGCTCCTCGCCCACCCATACAAAACCGATACGTTTATTTTACTTTGTGCAATACAAGCCCCGTTACGATTGTCTTTCTATTCTTGCCTTAGGATCGATTTTAGGACCGACGCCTTGGTCTATTTTATGTCTTTAGACCGTCACCGTGCCTTGCACTAATAACGTACTCGTACATTGCCGCTAGACCTTCTCGTTCCAATAACGTCAACTTATCGCCTCGTGCTTGCCTTTCGTGCCATACTCTGGGACGTAACGACTCGGTCGTACGGTGAACTCGATTCAAGCTTAGTATCACCGAGGCAGTGCCTCCTCGCTTAGTCTTGCCTATACTCTTGTTGTGACAACGCGGCCATGCCTCACATCTCGAGGTCGTGTCCAGAAACTCAACATGACTTAATCAAACTTGCCCTACGGCCCTTCTCGACTTAACTCGCAACGACTAACCCGACTTGTGGAACCGGTGTTGAGAACTCAAGCACGACGCCATACCTCGTGCCGAAGCACGTGTCTTTACGTATAGCCGAATCGTAGGCTTTATAATACTTTGGGTGCAACCGAGCACATCGTTTCACCATTCAACGCATACCGTGCTTACACTTTCTTTGTTATGACCGACACCGTGTATGCGGATTCGCTGCTTAGCACGCCAATTATCTATATGAAAGGCCACTGGTATGACAAGCCATCGCGGACATAGCTCGAGTAGGCGGCGGGTCCTTCAGCGCAGGTAGCGAGCCCCGTTGAAAGCCTCCGACTACCTACGCAATAAAAGCATGCACTGCTATAACGTCTACCTCCTAGGACGACTGGGCCCGGTGCCCCGGCGTATAACCAGTCTAGGCAGAAATCCTTGTCGACAAGGTGTCCAATGACCACGCACCTACGAGACATCTAGACTCACGTAAATGCATGGCCTAATTTGTTGGTATGACTGGAACTATACTTAGCAACTCGTGCTCTGAACCAAACTTGGCATAACGTGCCTCGGGACCGTGAGACTCCCAACCGAGGGACCACCTCGTACATTTTAACGTGGATAGGAACGCGAGACTCCCAACCGAGGGACCGTCTCGAACTTCTTAACGTGGATAGGAACGCGAGACTCCCAACCGAGGGACCGCCTCGAACTTTATTGAACTCGAGGGAATGACTACTACATAGCCTTCCAACTTAACTTGAACAAAAGTGTTCCCGAAGTGCCATAGTCCGTGGCTAACTTTACATCGTGCCAACCGTGGCTCGTGCCTTTAACTGACTTACGTCCTACACGACGCTATCACCCAAGTCATACGTCATATGACGGCCCTTGAGATCGTGGGACTATTTAACTTGACAACCACAGAAAGAGCGGGACGACACTCGGAATGACTTAGGTCGACCGGCATAACTTTGCCTAACTTACACAAGCCTACAACTTAACCTGAGGGACGAGCCAAGGCTATGCCAAGCCTTGCACAGTGGAAGCATTTACGCGGGCGACGCCTATGACTTAGGCTAACTCATCGTTTGTGTCGAATACCAACTTTTTCCTCTTCCAAGCCGCGGGACGAAGGATCGAGTGTCGTTTTCAAAGCACACCGTGCACCAACTCTAATCCGACCGTGAGACGTTTTCCATGTTCTAAACTTGATTCGATCCGTCGGGATAATTCCCTTTAGCTATGTGGATTCGTCTCTTTTATTATTAAGCCTACTTGTGCAAGTTAAAAACGTACGAATTATTAAGTAAAGGCTGAGATGAGGCAAGTACACCGAAACTACCCCACCTGAGCGATGTCTTCGACTCGTCGTTGTAAGGCCAAGTCCGAACGCCGTCGGCATTTCGATTCCTCCGATTGACTTCGCGGGACGGGGCACTACAGTGATAGTGTCGACTGGAGTTGCGATGAAGAAGGCGGATCGGTGTCAGCTGAATCGAGGATCGTATCAGAGCCAAATTCATGTCACTAGTATACTGACAATATAACGACATTATCTTGTCGTTATACTAGTTTTGTCAATTTCATTCCAGAATAAAAATTGGTGTGCTCACAGTATACTGGAAGTTTAGTAGTAGTATATCAACAGTATATTACCCCAGTGTATTTTGTGCAATGTGAGATTTCAGCAACAGTTATGATCGTTGGATTGGATCTCAATGATCAGGATAAGTTGTTGGTTGGCTTAGGGATTGAACTAGGGTTTCTTAGCCTATTTAAACTAGGATTTCTTAAAAGCGATCATTGAAGGAGATCAAGAAGATAGGATCTACCAAATCCACAAGGAATTTATAATTCACTCGTAGGATTGTCTTCAAAATCGTTGAGAAAAGTGATCCGATTCAGGACGATCAGTCTGTTCCATTCACGGAGCCATCATCAAGGTGTGGTGAGGATCTAGTTGTAATCTCATTGAGATTTGTGATCAATCTTGTATTCTTAAGGAAAAAGAATTGATTCTTATGTTGTAATCAATCTTGTATCG
This sequence comes from Iris pallida, assembly GCA_029216955.1. Lineage (NCBI taxonomy): Eukaryota > Viridiplantae > Streptophyta > Magnoliopsida > Asparagales > Iridaceae > Iris > Iris pallida. Next base: position 46,366,799 of record JANAVB010005597.1, read on the forward strand.
GTGAATATGTAGATTAAAATTTGTCCAGGTGACGAAGTCACCACATATATGGTATGTTTGATCCGTCTTATCTCTTGTATAGGATTTGTGATTCGTTATATCTATGTCGATGAGTGTCATATTTTTTTTCTTCTTCTATAAAGTGGTTTCACTGCTCTCAGATTCGAGAGGGAGAATGTGCAACCATGTCTATGGAGAAGATGAGCACACATATGATCATTCTTATATAAGAAAATTGGACAAGAAGTCACGAATATGGAGGATCTACTTTGGTGCAATCATTCGCATGGCCTGTTAGAGGGCAAGAACACAAAGGCAATATATCAGTTTGTTGATGACTAGAAAATGATCGAACGAAAGGCCGTTGGATTCATACGCCGATGGATGGATGACTCGGTATTTTATTATGTCTCCATGGAGAGTTTGGCAAAGACGTTCTGGAAGAAGTTGCATTTGTTGTATGAATGAAAAATGGCTGGAAACAAAGGTAATTTTCATTCACCAACTTGTCAATTCGAAGTACAAGGAGGGCGCCATGATGACCTAACATCTAAACAAGGTTTATTAATTATATCATCAATCAACTATCAAAAACGAAGATGGTGACTGATGATGCATTTCAGGCCCTATTGCTTTTCGAGTTCTCTGCTAGAGTGTTGGGAGACATTGGCGGTGTTCATAAGAAACTCTGTACCGGATTGAGTTGCCACGATAGAGTTGGTCAAAGCACTCTGTTGAACGAAGAAGTTTAGCATAAGTAACATAAATTACCATATGAGTATGCATGTTTGATAACTATGTAAAAGGGAGACTTAGATTACAATCGAGGATAAAAGGGAGTTATTGGGATCTTCGAAGGTGGGTCACATGGACAACGGCTATTACTGTGATGAGGTGGGTCATTCTAAGTGGGACTACAAGAAGCTCAAAGATGAAAAGGTTAAAGGCAAGAACGATCATGTGGATCTTTCAAGTGGGAGTTCTCATCATGGTAGCGGCCGAAGTGATGGAACGTTGTGGCATGAGACGACTGGGTCTTAGCCACGAGGTCGTCTTACCACGTCATTCCATTTAGGAGGATTTTTTGCGACATATCGGAGTGGACATGTCTGGGTGTGTGAAGATGGACGACAAGGGATATCTGTAATTGGGGACATCACTAACGTGCACTTAACAACGGTGCTTGGCGAGAAGTTTGTTCTCAAGGGATTTTGTCATGTACCGAATATGCGCTTCAATTTTGTGTCGGTCTGGAAGCTATCGGATAATGGTTAATGCATTATGTTTGGAGACAAGGACTAGAAGCTTACAATGGATTCCAGACTACTGACTCGAGGATATATATGTTGTGACATGTATATGCTCAGGCAGCTGAGGTGTATGGGTGAGTGCAAGAATCAAAGGATGGCTCAAAAGTATTGATAGGTATTTTTGATCGTGTAGAACTTGCTGGAAGGGTCTTCAAGATGATTTGAGGTTTCAGAGGATTCAATTTGTCAAAACAAATTGAGAAATATAAGTGCATCAAATCTTGAGGGTCAGTGTGTCAGTCCCATAGCAGTTGGTTGGTCTCCAAGTTGGGGTCAGTTTATGGATCCGATTTTGGTGACGTGTGGTGTGCCAAAACTCAACGGAGTGACATCGATTTTAACAGTTCAAAGCCGAAAAGGATAGCAAGAGATGCATCAAACTCAATGGGTAATGTATAGACTTCCATATGGCATTTGTACATTTTAGGGGGAGATGGGGGTCATTAAAGGTATGCATAATACATGATGATCTGCTTACAAATGCAGGTGTATAAGAAAGCTTCGGTGTAGGACACGAAGGTTGGCAGGTTTTGGAGTTTTAATCTCATGGGAATCACATCGTCCGCTTGATTGAGCAAGCCAAGGGTGAAGAAGCTTGACCTTACAGGAGTGCGTTCTAGTGGAAGACATAAAGTCAGAAACATGCAACCAAGACTTACAATGAGGCTGATGGTTGAAGAATTTTGTCTTGGTCGAATTATTAATGTCGGTGGGATCCAAGTTATTCGGGAGGTGCTACGCAAGGTAGCTAGTGTCCACGTGGTGGTCGAGAAGTTGGATACGTACAGAAAGTGATGCAAAACAGTTCTTGAGATTCAATATCGGTAACGGAAGCAGGAGGGCATGAACTATATCGCATGACGAAAGACATGGAGTCCAATTGAGGATCCATGGACGGCCCACCTCTCATGAGGCAGGGAGAGTTTGTTGAGAAATGTATCCTTATTTAGAAGGTGGTTGTGAAGTCTGGGTTACCCTGGAACGTTGACGGGAGTTACGGCGAAGACGACAGATCGATCATGCCAGTTGAGCTAGGGATCATATCAGAGCCTAATCAGGTCACAGTATACTGGTAGTATATTATTAATATAATAGTTTTGTCAATTTTCGTCCAGAACATAAATTGGTGTGCTCATGGTATACTGGGGGTATGTTGGCAGTATACAACCAGTACACTGCCGAAGTGTACTTTTGTGTAGTACGGGATTCCAACAGCATATTCTGACTATTGGATTGGATGTGGACGATCATGATTAGTTGTCAGTTGGCTTAGGGTTTAAGTAAGAATTTTTTAACCTATTTAAGAAAGCTAAAGTGGTCGCTACTTGTAATTGCTCATTAAAGTATATTCAATGAGACATTCCACCAAATCTACGAGGATTCGTAATTCACTCGTAAGGTTCGCTCTTCAAGACGGGTTGAGGAAGGAGATATGATTCGAGGGTATCCATCTACTCTGTCAAGGAATCGTCATCGGGGTGTGGTGAGTGTCACGCCCCAGAACCAGAATACTGGAGAGCGGGGGCAGACATAGCCAGCTACGTATATTGAAATAGAATCCACCTCGCTATACGATCACGGCTGTCTAGATACATGAGGGTTTATCTACAAGCCAGCAGTCTCCTATGGTCATAAACAAGCCTAGTGTCTCAATCACAAACAAGTAAGTAAAGTTACAAGATGTATGATCATTAAATATACAATAATAAGGCGTCCCAAATATTACATATTCAGCTGATCATGAAGCTAGTCGTTATAAAATATTAGGACTAGCAAGAGTTTAGTCATACATGATCAACCCTAGGATCTGTCAATCATGTTACAGTCCGTAGGCAGACAGTAAGTAAGTACAATCGAGCTAAACAGGTGCTCGTCGGCTAAACGCCTCAAAAGAATATTTTATAATAGAGTGGAAGAGTCAAAAATAACCCACTCGTTGCCCTGGTTACGCCTGGTGTTCACCATCGGGCTGAAAAAGCGGTAGATCCTCTGGAGCTGCTCCGAAATCTGGCCATACAAAATCAGCTAGGTCAGATCCCAGAAAGAGCAAGTGCCACAAAGGAAGCTTCACTTAGGAACTAAAACCAGCAATCAGCACAAGAGTATAAATAAAAGTAAGAACTGGAAGTAAAAAAATACATCAGGGTGATATAAGACGAGATAACCATGGAAATATTCAGATAACCAGGTTACAACCCGTAAACCAAACAAGGACCGGGGTTGTAACCCTTCGTCTGAACAGAACTTGGAATTCTCACCATTTATCGGCAAGAAAATATAAGAAAATCAGGGCATGTAACAGGATCAAGACAAGACTAGACTGGTTAGACTCCATTCAATCATTTCACGGCCAAGCAAGAATTACGTCTTGATACTTTAACTAACTAGGGTTATCACAGACCTAATTACTAGCAAATGCAGTGAGATTACTCCACAGCTACAAGCCCTGCAGACCATCCAGGTTACCCGGGTTGAAAGATTTAGAGTTGAATTCAGGTGGGTACATCGTCCAGGAAACGAATGTACCCTTAGGTAGCTTGAAGGGTGCAACACATGACAGTGTGCTGGAAATGTGCCCTACTCGACGGCAGGCTACAGATCCCAAGGCATGCCCAGGTAACGGGATTGCCTGTAGCTGGAAGATCTCTTTATGACTAGTGTATTAATCTAGTTATTAGCCTTAGTCCACTTCAATAGGTACTCCTGACCGTGGTACTCAAGAGTCCCCTCCTAGACATGATGTAAGACAGGACTGGATTAGTTGTACAAGCACAATCACCCACGGTGTCCAAGTTACCTATACAGGTTATGTCATGCCAGGTAGCCGTCGCAACAGCTTATCAAGATATATCATGTCAGGTGTACTTGTCAGGAGTGCGCCACGATGGGCCACTATCAGGTCATGTCAGGTTACTAGTCACAGCATGTCATGTACAATTGTCATTTCAATCAAATCGTAATTTATCAAGTTCAGGACAAAAGACGTAAGGATATAAAATGGACGTAAAAATATACAAAAAAAATATCAATATACAGGGCTATAGAAGAGCCATGCGGCTAAGGCATATGCGGCCAGGAATGATCTCATGCGGCTGGAAGAGAACAGCCCATGCGGCTGAATTGATATGGGTTCATGCGGCCCAAAATCTGAGTTCATGCGGCTCGGACAGATCGGTCTCAAGGCAGTGCGGTGCGCGCGGCGCATGCGGCTGCAGGAGCTTATGCGGTCAGGAAGGGAGGGGTCTCATGCGGCTAAAAAGAATCCGGGTCTATGCGGCTCGGGGATCATTCAGTCATGCGGCTGAGAGGACTCGAGTCCTCATGCGGCAGCAGGAGACTGCGGTCTATGCGGCTCGCGAGTATTGGAGTTCATGGGCTCGGGATGGGCGAAGTCCCATGCGGTAGCGGGAGAACAATGCCTATGCGGCTCAAAGGAAGCAAACCCATGCGGCTGGGAGACTGGGCCTCAGTCATGCGGTTAAGTAAAAGGACTTCATGCGGCTAGAAGAAATCCGCATGAACTTGTCATACGGTCAAGTCAAGGCAATAGTGTATACGGTTGGAACTGACTTGCCGCATGAATGTTCATGCGGTCAAGTGCTGCTATGCGGCTCGGGACTGTGCTTCTTCTCCAAATTTCCGAGAAGAAGTACACCATAAGCCCTGGCTTCCAAGTTGCATAACTCTATCATCCGGAGCCCAAATCTGTACTTCCATAGGTCAAAATGGGTAGAACGAAATACTCTTCAACATGGAACCATCGAAACTCGGAAATAACAAGATTAAGTAGATCGAAACCCAAGAAATCCGAAAATAATGTAAATATAGATCTACAAGAATCTAGCCATGGAAATGAAAAATGCTAAGTTCTAATGTTGGCTAGAAACACATAAGGAAGAGATTGGAACAGGAATAATGGAGTTCCTTCATGAAGCAAGGTGCACTTGCCTAGACCTCTCTCTTCCTCTCTCTGGTAGGTGAAGAATTAATGGTAGGGAAGAAGAAGATATTAATGAAGAGAGAGAAGGAGAAAGGGTTAATAAATACTAATGGTGGTGGTAGGTAGGGGTTCACCTTGGTTCATAATGAACCAAGTAAACCAAGTCGAACCGACCTATGAAATAAACCAAGTCATAAAGAAAACTAAGCAAGGAATCATGCAATACAGAATAAAATACGTACACGTATTCCAAAAATACATAATACGGACAACAGGTATTACAACTCTACCCACCTTAAAAGAATTCCGTCCTCGGAATTTAATCAAGAGGCTAGAGGAGCAATGACAAGCTATACTAATAACAAGCAAGCTATACTAGACAATCAATCACTCATTCAAGCAAGGAATCGAAGGCATGAGGCATAAGAAGACATTATACCTCACGAACCAAACAAATCGGGATATCGCGATCGGATATCGTCCTCACGCTCCCACGTTGACTCACCCAAAGAGTGATGACCCCAAGCAACTCGGACTAACTTGATAGTCTTGTTCTTGAGTGTCTTCTCTCTCCGGTCCAATATAGACACGGGCCTCTCCTCATACGAAAGGTTGGTACCAACAACCAATTCCGAATGATCCAGGACGTGGCTCGGGTCCGGATATACCGTCGTAATTGAGATACATGGAACATGTTATGCACCTCGCTTAGCGACGGCGGAAAGAGCGAGACGATAGGACACATCTCCTACTCGCTCCAGAATATCGAACGGCCCTATATACCTAGGACTAAGCTTTCCCCGTACGCCGAAACGAATGACGCCACGGTTAGGCGAAATCCTTAGGAATACATGATCACCGACAGAAAACTCGAGAGGGCGTCGATGAGAATCGGCCCAATGGCAGCTGGCGATCTTGGGCAACTCGAAGATGATCTCTGACTCGCCTGACCACTTCAACTGTCTGGGCAATCATTTTGGACCGAAGCATCTGCCTCTCTTCCACATCGTCCCATGCTAGCGGGGATCTGTATTTCCTATCATACAGTGCCTCGAACGGTGCCATCTGGATGCTGGCCTGGAAACTGTTAGTTGTATGAGAACTCCACCAGGTGCAGGTGATCTTCCCATGAACCGTCGAAGTCAAGTGTACAGGACCGCAACATGTCTTCAAGAGTCTAGATCGTACGCTCCGATTGACCATCTGTTTGCGGATGATATACTGAACTGAACTGGAGACGAGTTCCCAAACTCTCCTGTAGGCTACGCCAAAAGTGTGACATGAATCTTGAATCTCGGTCCGAGGTGATACTGACTGGCACTCTGTGCAACCTGACAATCTGCCTGAGGTACATCTCTGCTAGCTGAGCTGTCGACTGACCAACCCTGAATGGAAGGAAGTGAGCTACCTTCGTGAGCCGATCAACTATAACCCAAATAGCATCTCGACCAACTGGAGATCTAGGCAATCCGGTCACAAAATCCATGGTCACATGCTCCCACTTCCATTCTGGAATCGGTAAGGGCTGAAGAAGTCCAGCCGGTCTCTGATGTTCGGCCTTAACTTGTTGGCAAACCAAACACCGAGAGACAAACCGAGCTATCTCCCTCTTCATGCCATTCCACCAAAAGTGCTGACGAATATCACGGTACATCTTCGTACTGCCAGGATGGATGGAATACTGAGAACTGTGAGCCTCTGACATGATCTCATGTTGATATCTCCACCGGGTACACAAAGACGATTACCATGTCGAAGTGTACCATCTTTATGAATGCATAACTCTGGTCTTCGTCCTGCTTCACACTCTGTTCTGAGTCGCTGAAGCTTGAAATCTGCTGACTGCGCCATCCGGATCCTCTCGACTATGGTGGACTGAACTTGCATACTGGCCATCAATGCCTCACTGGAAGGGAGGACAACTTCTATACCCATCTTTTGAAGATCGGCTAACAGTTCTGGTTGCGCTGTTAGGAAATAAACTTCGGCTCTCCGGCTTAATGCATCTGCAACAACGTTGGCCTTCCCAGGATGATACTGCAAGTTGACATCATAATCCACAAGAAGCTCCAGCCACCTCCTCTGACGCATGTTAAGATCCTTCTGGGTGAAAACATACTTCAGGCTCTTATGGTCGGTGAAAATCTCCACCCTATCCTCGTACAAGTAGTGCCTCCACAACTTAATGCAAACACTACTGCTGCCAGCTCCAAGTCATGGGTTGGGTAATTCTTCTCATGATCACGAAGTTGTCGTGACGCATAAGCTATTACCTTTCTATGCTGCATCAGAATACATCCTAGGCCTCTGCCTGAAGCATCATAATATACTGAAATCCTTTCGGTTCCATCTGGAAGCACGAGAATGGGAGCCGTCATCAAGCCTCACTTCAACTTCTCAAAAGAATCTGGCACCTCCGCTGTCCAAGCAAACTGCGCATCCTTGCGGGTCAACTGGGTCAATGGCGCTGAGATCCGAGCAAAGTCTGAAACAACCGCCGGTAGTAGCCGGCCAATCCAAGAAAAAACTGTGAACTTCTGCAACTGAACTAGGTACTGGCCATGACTCAATGGCCACGAACTTCTGGGGATCCACTTCTACTCCACCTCTGGTGATGATGTGACTCAAGTACGAAATACGATCGAGCCAGAACTCGCATTTACTGAACTTGGCATACAACTGGTGCTCCCTGAGAATCTAAAGAACCACACGGAGGTGCTGTTCATGCTCCGCCTCGCTCCTGCTGTAGACCAGGATGTCATCCAGAAACACAATCACGAACTGATCCAAGTGAGGCATAAAAATGCGATTCATGAGATCCATAAATACGGCTGGCGTATTGGTCGCTCCAAAAGGCATAACAAGGAACTCCTAATGCCCATATCTCGATCTAAAGCTGTCTTCGGGATGTCCTGCTCTCTGACTCTGATCTGGTGATATCCTGAGCGCAAGTCGATCTTCGAAAACACTGAAGCCCCTCTGAGTTGATCAAACAAGTCATCTATCCTCGGGAGAGGGTATCTGTTCTTGATTGTCACAGAGTTCAAGGTACGATAATCAACACATAACCTGGACGTACCATCCTTCTTTTTTACAAGAAGCATCGGGGCTCCCCAAGGCGATCCACTTGTACGAATGAATCCCTTGGTCCTGAGTTCTTCAATCATCTTGTACAAAATCTCCAATTTGAAGGCGCCATCCTGTAGACTCTCTCTGATACTGGGGCTGTTCCGGGAATCAAGTCTATGGTGAACTCGATCTCCCGTTCTGGCGGCATACCTGGAAGCTCTTCTGGGAAAAACATCCGAAAACTCTTCGACTATCCGGGGCAACTGCACTGCTGCTACTGCCATCCGCAACACTGGAGGAGAAGGCTCAACTGCGCCTCTGGAAAAGGAAAACTCTGGCTCGCCTGGAATGCTAAAAACAACTCTACCAACATGGCAGTCTATTCTAGCATACTGGTTCCTCAACCAATCCATCCCTAAGACCACATCATAATCGGCCATCGGAAACTCTATCAATCTAGTGGGGAATTCTCTACCGCTAACTATGATCCGACATGAGGAAAACACTCTATTGACTCCCACAAGTCCGTTACCAGTAAGTATATTGAGCCTTACTGATAATGACTCGGGCTCCAATCCTACCCGTGTCGCGAATCGTGCAGACATAAAAGAATGGATGCACCAGAATCAAATAAAGCTGAAGCTGGAAAGGAGTTGACGAGAATAGTACCTGCCACTACCTCTCCGGGTGCTAATCCTTCCTCTGTGGTCATCACCATAGCCTGACCATGCCCTCGGGGTGCTGGTCCCCTCTGCTGAAATCCTCGCTGCCTATTCTGACTCTGGGCCTGGGCTTGAACATGCTGCTGGGGGTTCTGCTGCTGGAATACTTGGGACTGAGGCGGCAAGGGCCTCGGTAATGGATACTGCTACTGCTGGACCGGAGCTTGTCCTCTCACCGAAGAGCTAGAAAGGATTGGACGATGATGAACCACCCCTATTCGGGCAGGATCCAACCCTATGGTCTGGTGCTCCACAAGCCAGACAAATCCCTGTGCCCTGCGACACTCTGCCACTACATGGCCTGGCTTTCCACAATGAGAACATCCCACTGCGGAAGACTGCTTCTGCTTCTGCTGCTGCTGCTGAGGGTTCGTCGGGGTTGAATGCTGAACCGACGTTACGGAGGCCGCTCGCCTCGGAGCTCCAATAGTCAAGGTCCTGGCTGCCGGGCTGGGGCTGAAGACTGATTCATCTGGCTGTGGGATCTCTTCCGACCTCCGGCCCTATCCACAATCCTCTGGGAGGTATACTCATGCCTCCTAGCTGCTCTCAAGACTGCATCAAAAGTCTGATGCTCAAACTGCTCGACCGCCAACAAAATCTCCAAGTGAAGCCCCTGCTGAAATTGCTGGGCTCTATCATACTCGGTTGCCACCAAGGTGGGAGCAAACCGACTGAGTCTCGAAAACTCGGCCGTATATCCGTCGACGGTCCTGCCTCATTGCTTCAAGTTGGTAAACCGGGTCTGTAGATCATACCGAGCTACAGCATCAAAATACTTGGTCTGGAATCTCTCTCTGAATACCGCCCAAGCAATGGGTGCTGCTAATCCAACGGCCTGAGCTGTCCACCAGCTGCGGGCAAGATCTAGCAACTGCAGGCGCACCACGGCTACCTTCTCGTTCTCTGGGGTCCTGGCTGCTTCTAGAATCACCTCTGTGTCCTGAAGCCAAGCATCTGCGGCAATCGCATCTTCACTACCATCGAAGAATGGAGGGTTCAAGCGCTTGAAGCTATTGGCCGCGTTGTTACCCTGATGACCTCCTCTGGTTAAAGCATCTATCACGGCCTGGTGCAAGGCATCTCCTCGACGATCTTGAGAAGCTATCAAGGTCCTGATGAGTCCTACCAAAGTGCCATCATCAGGCTGGCAGGCTGAACTGGCTGGACTGGTGGCTCTCCATCAGAAGGTACGACTCTGGAGGCTACTCCGGAGTGCTGCGCTTGATCCCCGGGTTGCTGCTGATCCGCGGGAGGTGCTCCGCCTTGCTGACCGACAGGTCCAGGAACAATGCCGCTGAAGAAGACGACATGGGAACATTAAGGAAGGACCAGGATAGATCAACGATACAAGCATGTGATCAGGACAAGAATCCAAGGATTCAGAGGATACGAGCAGAGATCAAGGGCGAATACTGATTGAGACATCTATTCGGTAAACCCTCACATATCTTGATTTACAAGACCTGCATGGGCCACCACTTAAACCATGTCATGCCCCATAACCAGAATACTGAAGAGCGGGGGCAGACATAGCCAGCTACGTATATTGAAATGGAATCCACCTCGCTATACGATCACGGCTGTCTAGATACATGAGGGTTTATCTACAAGCCAGCAGTCTCCTATGGTCATAAACAAGCCTAATGTCTCAATCACAAACAAGTAAGTAAAGTTACAAGATGTATGATCATTAAATATACAATAATAAGGCATCCCAAATGTTACATATTCAGCTGATCATGAAGCTAGTCGTTACAAAATGTTAGGACTAGCAAGAGTTTAGTCATACATGATCAACCCTAGGATCTGTCAATCATGTTACAGCCCGTAGACAGACAGTAAGTAAATGCAATCGAGCTAAACAGGTGCTCGTCGGCTAAACGTCTCAAAAGAATATTTTTATAATAGAGTGGGAGAGTCAAAAATAACCACTCGTTGCCCTGGTTACGCCTGGTGTTCACCATCGAACTGGAAAAGCGATAGATCCTCTGGAGCTGCTCCGAAATCTGGCCATACAAAACCAGCTGGGTCAGATCCCAAAAAGAGCAAGTGCCACAAAGGAAGCTTCACTTAGGAACTAAAACCAGCAATCAGCACAAGAGTATAAATAAAAGTAAGAACTGGAAGTAAAGAAAATACATCAGGGTGATATACGACGAAATAACCATGGAACTATTCAGATAACCAGGTTACAACCCGTAAACCAAACAAGGACCGGGCTTGTAACCCTTCGTCTGAACAGAACTTAGAATTCTCACAATTTATCGGCAAGATAATATAAGAAAATCAGGGCATGTAACAGGATCAAGACAAGACTAGACTGGTTAGACTCCATTCAATCATTTCACGGCCAAGCAAGAATTACGGCTTGATACTTTAACTAACTAGGGTTATCACAGACCTAATTACTAGCAAATGCAGTGAGATTACTCCACAGCCACAAGCCCTGCAGACCATCCAGGTTACCCGGTTGAAAGATTTAGAGTTGAATTCAGGTGGGTACATCGTCCAGGAAATGAATGTACCCTTAGGTAGCTTGAAGGGTGCAACACATGACAGTGTGCTGGAAATGTGCCCTACTCGACGGACAGGCTACAGATCCCAAGGCGTGCCCAGGTAACGAGATTGCCTGTAGCTGGAAGACCTCTTTATGACTAGTGTATTAATCTAGTTATTAGCCTTAGTCCACTTCAATAGGTACTCCTGACCGTGGTACTCAGGAGTCCCCTCCTAGACATGATGCAAGACAGGACTGGATTAGTTGTACAAGCACAATCACCCACGGTGTCCAAGTTACCTATACAGGTTATGTCATGCCAGGTAGCCGTCGCAACAGCTTATCAAGATATATCATGTCAGGTGTACTTGTCAGGAGTGCGCCACGACGGGCCACTATCAGGTCATGTCAGGTTACTAGTCACAGCATGTCATGTACAATTGTCATTTCAATCAAATCGTAATTTATCAAGTTCAGGACAAAAGCGTAAGGATATAAAATGGACGTAAAAATATACAATAAAATATCAATATACAGGGCTATAGAAGAGCCATGCGGCTAAGACATATGCGGCCAGGAATGATCTCATGCGGCTGGAAGAGAACAGCCAATGCGGCTGAATTGATATGGGTTCATGCGGCCCAAAATCCGAGTTCATGCGGCTCGGACAGATCGGTCTCAAGGCAGTGCGGGCGCGCGGCGCATGCGGCTGCAGGAGCTTATGCGGTCAGGAAGGGAGGGGTCTCATGCGGCTAAAAAGAATCCGGGCCTATGCGGCTCGGGGATCAGTCAGTCATGCGGCTGAGAGGCCTCGAGTCCTCATGCGGCAGCGGGAGACTGCGGTCTATGCGGCTCGCGAGTATTGGAGTTCATGCGGCTCGGGATGGGCGAAGTCCCATGCGACAGCGGGGGAACAATGCCTATACGGCTCAAAGAAGCAAACCCATGCGGCTGGGAGACTGGGCCTCAGTCATGCGGTTAAGTAAAAGGACTTCATGCGGCTAGAAGAAATACTTGCCGCATGAACTTGTCATGCGGTCAAGTCAAGGCAATAGTATATGCGGTTGGAACTTGCCGCATGAATGTTCATGCGGTCAAGTGCTACTATGCGGCTCGGGACTGTGCTTCTTCTCCAAATTTCCGAGAAGAAGTACACCATAAGCCCTGGCTTCCAAGTTGCATAACTCTATCATCCGGAGCCCAAATCCGAACTTCCATAGGTCAAAATAGGGTAGAACGAAATACTCTACTACATGGAACCATCGAAACTCGAAAATAACAAGATTAAGTAGATCAAAATCCAAGAAATCCGAAAATAATGTAAATATAGATCTACAAGAATCTAGCCATGGAAATGAAAAATGCTAAGTTCTAATGTTGGCTAGAAACACATAAGGAAGAGATTGGAACAGGAATAATGGAGTTCCTTCATGAAGCAAGGTGCACTTGCCTAGACCTCTCTCTTCCTCTCTCTGGTAGGTGAAGAATTAATGGTGGGGAAGAAGAAGATATTAATGAAGAGAGAGAAGGAGAAAGGGTTAATAAATACTAATGGTGGTGGTAGGTAGGGGTTCACCTTAGTTCATGATGAACCAAGTAAACCAAGCCGAACCGACCCATGAAATAAACCAAGTCATGAAGAAAACTAAGCAAGGAATCATGCAATACAGAATAAAATACGTACACGTATTCCAAAAATACGTAATACGGACAACAGGCATTACAGTGAGTGATCTTATTGTATTATTTTTGCCTTCTTCTTGAGATTTGTGAGAATAGGTCCTTGGAACAACAAATTAGTATATTGTAATCAAACTTGTATTGGTGAATATATAGATTTTGATTTGTCCAAATAATAAAGTCACCACATATACGATATGTTTGATTAGTTGTCAGTTGGCTTACGAAGTAAGTTAGAATTCTTAACATATTTAAGAAAGCTAGGGCAATCTCCAATTGGGGTTTCTATCTCCCCTATTTCTATGGTAGGAATCCACTTTAGAAAAAAAAAACCTTCCAATTGAGATTTCTATCATAATTTCTATCCTATGTGGCGGTATGTAGGATGGAGAGTTTCTACGAGCGTTGCTACATGTAGAAACCCTCATAGTCTCATACCAATTAATATTGGGTCCCACACCATTAAGTTGATCCTTTCATTTGTTGACACGTAGAATAGAAATGGAGAACCATTGGCGAGTATTTTTTTTATATGTACAATTTCTATGTAGAAACTCTACCAACTATGATAGAAATTTTCATAAAGTACAATGACAAGTAGGATGGAAACCCAATTTTAGAAATCCCCATTGGAGATGGCCTAAGGTGGCTACTACTTGCAAGTGCTTATTAAGGTAGATTCAATGAGGTATTCCACCACATCTACGAGGAATCTGTAATTCACCAACTCTTCAACACATGTTAAGGAAGAAGATATGATTCGAGGGGATCCATCTACTCCATCAAAGAGTCGTCATTGGAGTGTGGTGAGTAATCTCATTGTATTCTTTTTGTCTTCTTCTTAAGATTGTGAGAATACAGTCCATTGGACAAAGGAACCGATTAGTATATTATAATCAATCTTGTATTGATGAATATATGGATTATGATTTGTTCATATGATCGAGTCACCACATATAGGATATGTTTGATTTGCCTTGATTCTTGCATAAGGAATTGTGGTTCGTTGTTTCAGATGTATGGATGTCAAATTTTGAGGGGGTTTTTTTTCCTACCATTCTCAGTGGAACAAGTTGAATTATCCATATTGTGCCTAAAAATGACATTCTCAACGGAACCAATAGTGCGATAAGTAACTAAAACTAGCATCAGTACTATACCAAGCTTGATAAAAAGAAAGAACGCCGGGGGGAGGGGGGTAGGGGTGCAACTCGGGCGGGTTGGGTCGGATTTGAGGTCAACCTGAGTCCAACCCGATAGATCGTAAGCCTAGCCCAAGCCCAAGTCCGACCCGACTTCGGGTTCAACATATGAAGCCCAAGACCAAGCCCGGAGGATCGGGTTGGGCTCGGGTTGGGTCGGGTCCATCGGGTTTATCGGACTCTAATATGATATTTGAAATAATTTTAAACAAGAGTAATATTAAATGTATAATCAAATAGCAATCAAGCCTCAATCATTACAAAATAAAATTGAAATGAGATTTAGGACAAGGAATTGAAGAGTTCGGATAAAAAAAAAATTATAGTTTAAACTTTTTATTTAAGTAGTATGAAACAATATATTATATAAAATTATATGTATGTCGGGTTTCGGGTTCTTCGGGTTACCCAACACATGAACCCAAGCCCAACCCGATTTTTGATCGGGTTCAAATATTTTAACCCGAGCCCAAGCCCGAACCCGAATATCTTCAACCCTAACCCAACTCATTAACGGTTTACCCGATCGGGTTCGGGTTTAGCCCGCCCAAGTTGCACCCCTAGGGGGGGGGGGGGGGGGGTGGTGCAAGGGATGAAAGAATGAAAGAAAATGTAGGTGGTGGAATTGAAAGCACATGGAAGAGAGCACAAATAATGGAACAGGTGGTTCCTTGTTACTGCTTTAATTGGAATGGGGCGAATTTCCAAAATTCTTGTTGGCCCACTGCCTAATGTTAGAAAGGGAGGAGACCGGTTTGCTCAAGAATGACAAGAGGTCATTCCTAATGGGCTAGTGGGGCTTAGAGAAGCACATTTTTCAATTTTTTCATTTTCCAATGGTCCCATCTGTCTCTTATTCTCACAAACATTGAACAAACGGAATAATAGAATGTATGCATAGGACAAATGAACCAGTTAACCTTGGTAAACATACAGTTCCATGACATGATTTGTTAGAACAAAGTTTTTTTTAATACAAAAACCTATATTTAGGATAATAAGGAACACGATGATCATTTATTTGAACAGACTCCTACTGCAACTGGATCAAGCCGAGCTTAAACCTGATTGAATCAGAAGGCTTAGTTCAGCTGAGCAAATGTGGTCAACTACAAAGACGACGAGCAGTCCTGAAGCAATCATTTTCTCTAATATGGAAGTTATGTAATCCAAGAAATGGAAGTTATGTAATCCAAGAACTTTTATTTTTACAAATTTCGGGTGGTAAACTTGTCCTTCTTGTTGATTTAGTATGAGAAACGTAAAAACTAATTTATAAATAAAAAATTATGATATTAGTAGGGTTTAAACCATGTTCTTTGAATATCTAACATATCATCCTAAGGCTATAAAAAATCACAAACAAAGAATAACAAATATTAAATATATTTAATCATCAATCAAAAATGTTATGTTATATTGTATTATATGAACTATATATATCTCCGGGAAAAAAATTACATATTCACCAAACATGAAAATATTTTTTTTTCAAAAAATATAATTCAAAATAAATTAATTTTCAAGAATATAAAATTCCAGGCTGCTAAATAGTATGCTGCGCCCCATATTTTCCCTTCATTTTCAATCAAACAACCCTCGGCGGGCGGGCGTATCAAACGACCCTCGGCGGGCGTACGTGCGTGTGCTAGCGTACGTGCGCGTAGCACAGTTACTGGCAGGAAGGCTCAGAGGGAGGGCAGCCCCTGTTAAGGAGCTCAAGCATATATTTAGGGGGCTGTCCTCACGCGCGTGGATGTTCTATGTCGCGGACGGGTGCCCGCGCATGGGTATGTACGTGTGGTTTGCCCAAGTTCTGTTTTGTGCAACAGTGGGCAGCATTGTGCACAACCACCAAATAGGCCGAAAGAAACCTATCTAGAACTGAAACATAAACCAAGTAACCATCAGCAAACAAATGAAGAGAAAATTATTCTTATTTCTGTGGTCCGAGAAACTTGAATTGCAAAACCATCACTTAATTCCCAACCACATTGCTCCAAGACTGCATCTACAGCAATCCATGCATAAAAGAAACAAATAGAATATATATATCCAACCAAAAGTATTTAATTGCTGAGACAGCAAATTAATATTTAAAACTTAAAACACACTCAATTATCCATTGATACTAAAAAGTACAAATTAGAACTAAAAGTGCAAGCCTACAATGGTTGAGAAATTATGAACTAAAAGATTCATGAATAAGAATTTTTTTTTTCCAGACTGGCAATGAAGCCACAGGACTCATCATGTGGACTTTTTGAGCCAGGATGAAGCCACCAACCCACTCCAATGGACTAAGGCAGATTCTTGTTCTCCGATGCAAATCTTGATTAGAACATCCATCGAGTCTTTGAACCTGAATTTATTTCTTCTCTGATCAGTCAGAGAGTGAAACAAAACATTCCTGAAAAAGAAAAAAAGGTAATCAAGTGAATTCATATTATATTAGTTTATAAGGCTAACTGCAGTCAAGCAACTGCAACCCACTTTTACAGCATAAATTGATAAAAGGATGCATAGAGTACTGTAAGGAAATGTCACCCGTCTAATTAGTGTATCATGCTCCTTGAGATATAATAAAAAGGGAAGAAAAAGAAGCAATGCAATAACAAGCCCTTAACCCTGTACTACATCCAGGCCAAAGATGTGTACAGAAGTTTGAGAACGGAAGTTTACCCAAGTATTTAGCAGTACATAGGTTAAACTGCTAAAAGCAAACCACAATTTCGAGCGATTTTCAAGCACAAGGTTAAAAAAATCAACTCAATGTGAAAAATGCAGATATAGTTTCAATAGCGTGAGCAGAGCACATTTCCCTAATCTAAATCAATCAGCAGGAATGGAAAGATGGCCCAAAACTTGCACATATTTTGAGAGGGGGGAGGGGCAATATATGCACTTGCCCAAATTCTTAGATTGGCCTCTTTTTAAACAAGCCTCCACTAGTATTAATCACACTAGCATATATGCACTTGCCTTGCATGTATTTTTACCTCCTTTTAATCAACTTTTTTTGGTCAGGTGGTAATTACAAGTCCTCATTATAAGCTACACTATATAGCCATTTATAAAATAATATAAACATGACAGTAAAATTAATGGAACAGTATCAACAAATATTAAAAAATAGTTCACTTTAGTCCAATTTACTGTAACAGTTTAACAGCTTTGACTGCTGGCTAAATTATTGCCGTAACACTTCTTAAAGTTGGTAACCATAAAATACAGATTAATATACTGAAGTGTGTGCATTTACCACACAGATGGGTTGAAAGTTGATAAAGTGGATACCTTGTCAAGCTATGGTAAAGATTTACAAATACCCAAGAGTGGAAGAGAAATTTATAAATACCCAAGAGTGGAAGAGGGAATAAACTGAATATGCATCAGATTACATGAATGGATAAATAATAATATCTTTTCTCCAAAGTAACCTTCACTTGAGTTTCTAGCTTATTCAATCTAAAAGTTATATAAAGCTAAAATCTAGTCACCATTTTCAAGATCTTGAGATAATTCACTCGTCAGACGATCATTTTATTGATATCTAACTATGACTTGAAAAATAACTTCTTGGTGGGAAGTATAGTCATGTAAATTTTAGTATAGTCATATGTACATTTCCTATGGTTTTTTGTGAAATCAAGCAAACCTTTAGAGACAGTTCTTCCAAAAATTCCATCAATCTAATGGATTTTCCAATAACTTAAAGAAAATATCTAATTTACTGCAAGAAACACTCTCTTAAAAATCCTAGAACCTGCTCTTTGCAAAATGATCACAAATTAGCAAAAAAGAACAGTGTAGAAAGCTTCGAACTACATTCCCCTAAACCCTACAGATACAAGTAACATATAATTATCAAAAAAGATTTATTTAGTCATTCACAACCAACATAGACCTGTATGATGACAAGATTAACAAGGCTGTTATCCCAAGACTGGTGTTCTACATGGTTGTTAGAACTTTACAGTACAACAATATATACACATTTCCTGTGCAACTAAACCAATATTTCACATTTATCCTATGTTAATGATATGCCAAGCCCCAAGAGTTCAAATTTAACATCCTTACTCTAAGTGAGCTATCAGATTAACATTACAAAAAAATATTTGATGTTGAAAAAAAAATTAGATACATTATTGACGGTGCTAAGAATCTAATGCCACTTAATAGCATATTTTACAATGAGAACTGGCTGTAATGTTTCTTATAATTATGTTTTTAAGCCATTCACAAAGTATTGTCATGGAAACTATTTATAAACTTGGAAAACAATCAATAAAGTATCTATATGCTTGTTATCTGTATTTGTATACATATATGTATATGCATACAATAACATGTTTCTATGCATTTGCATGCATATGTATACTTAAAATGCTTTCAATAGTTCAAACAATTTATATGTGAATTCTAAACGCGTATGCACAAACTAACATCACCGCATGAAGACCTTTTTTTATATCCAACTTCCTTGAGGTGTTATTGCAACTGTAGGACTGTTTTCTTGCTACTTAAGTACATAATGTTCTTCTTCTTTTTGCCCCTTATCTGAGCAATACCTTCAACTGTGATCCTTCTTTGAGTTCAACTATGCTGACATGTTATTGCAACTGTAGCTTACCTTGTCCAGAATGTCTTCATCTTTTTTACCCTTACCTAAAACTGTGATATTGTAGCTTATGTTCTAACAGTCACACTTGGCATCTTGACTGGTTACCTCTCACCTTATATTTAATTGTAGCAACTTTCTAACTTCCCACAGTGCTTTCATTCCATATTATGCATTGCCTTAAATCTAGCTTGCTATACTCTTTCGATCGACACTTCGACTTTGGAACATGTTTCTCGAGTTCTAACACATAAAGACCATTGTTGGTTTTGCATACATCTAATAAAAATCTCCCTTCTAAGCATGGTATTTTTAAGCCATATAGTATTCCACAAATAAATACTTCCTCCGGTTTTGGTTCTATATCCCTTTAGTTACTTTGTTTCTTCTTTACTCTCATCAACAAAAAAAAAACACACATGTCAGCAAATAACATGTCATGGGACTTACTCGAATTGGAGAAATCAATTTGACGAGAATTCATCCCAATTCCAACACCAAATATTCAACTTCCGGCACCAGATGAACAATGTCCAGCAAAAAGGAAATGTTTCCAGTAATAAAATAATTAGCGGAACACCAAATCCCACCAATTCTGGTAATTTCATAAAAGAAATCATTAATCATAAATGAAATTATTAATCATGGTCAGGTGTTGTTCATGGCTGAGACCAGTTATTAAGAGTGACAATGACATGTTATAACTTGCAAATGTGAATATAAAGGTAGAGCACAAGTAAACATGAAATAGAACAATAGATAGCATTGCAACTAAGGGAAGGAACTATCAAGAGAACTTTGATATGTTACTGGACGAGTACTGGTTAATTCACCAATATACAGAACTGCTCAGAATCAATAATTTATAAACCAATGTACAGAATAGCTAAAAGAGACGGTGTAATGATTTCTTTCAGTAGTTTCCTCCTATAGATTCTCCACTAGTATTAAGGATTAAAGAATCAAACACAGAAGATCTGAAACGGATTCAATCAACTTATTGCATAAGAACAATATCAATTTCAATATGACCCAATAAATAAATAAATATCAATATGACCCCATATAACAGGAATATTTTTAGATAACAGCAATACCATGAATAAATTGCTACAGGGCCTTTGTCTGTTTAATTTTTTACGGAGGACTCGGACATGCCTTATAATGCAGCCCGAGCAAAAAAAGTGCCATCAGTTTCATGTCATCCAAAGAGCAGGTACTTTTAAGGTCTGATCATGATAAAAAGTGATAATCTTAAACTTGTGTGGCTGCTAGGAGCATTTTGGGTACATAATGCAAATGAAATTTATTAAGCAGCACTAAGGATTTTTCTACAAATAATGAAATGAAAGAACTGATAAAGGAAATAAAATCAAATTTAACCTTCAAAAAACAGTATTTACACTAAAAGGAGGGGGCGTAATCATGTAAAGAACTATCCTTACCAACTAAGATGATTGTTGAGCATCTAACTTCACGTTTCCAACATCTGTGGTTCCAATATTATCTTCTGTTCCCACATCATCACCACTTTGATTCAACCTGCCATTGGCAGAACATGCTACCCCATGATACCCACCATTGCCGGCCATGTAGCCACCGAACCCAGCATTAAGATACCCAGGATACATAGCAGCATTGCAATAAGGCATTGGACTTCGCCTCACACCTGGGCCACTAAATGGAACCCTTGGACTTAAAAATGTGGCCCCATAACCCATTCTACCATAACCGTTAACAGGGTATCCTCCTCCATAAACAGTTGTTCCATAATAAAATTCTGAAACAGCTGGTGCATAAGCAGGATAAAACCCATTCCTAGGACTGTAAGATGGAAAATGCCAGCCTTGTTGATCACCAACAAACCCTCTTCCTCTACCCATACTCGAATTATAACTGCTACCATTATAAGAATTGGAAATGCTATGGTTATTGCCATCCTTGGGTACTGCTACTTTTACCTCTACATGTTTATTACTCAACTGGTGATAATTACTCTGCATTACACTGTCTACAGCCTCCTCCGAATCAAAAGTGATGAAGCCAAAACCTCTTGGACGGTGGGTTGTACTATCATACATGATAACCACATCAGTAATTCTACCAAACTTCTCGAAGTAGCTCCTGAAGTCACGTTCATTGATGGTAGAAGGCAGGCCACCTACGAAAATCTTCTTCGACTTGGTGGGATTTCCACTGTTAAAATGACTGTTAGCAGCATTGTTGCTTACCGCTGTATTTTCGTGTTGGTTATAAAATGGATATTGGTGTTGGGGAGATTGATAGCTCCGCCGTTGCACATCTCTGGGTCTTGCTCTTTTCACTTCTATCTATAAAATTAGAAGAAAAATAACAGAGAGAAAAACAAATGAAACAAGTGGTAGGCATGCTGCTACAAGAAAACAAAAACTGATAATGTACACCATTAATTTTTGACTCATAATAACCATATTGAAACTGAAAGTAGCTGCAGAAGACTACAAGGAAATTGATTATGCCCATTGGTTACCAGATTTTTGCTGAAATTAATATGAAACAGGGGGGAAGCACAGTATCTACATGACCTACATGACCAAGAATATTATTTCTGACTAAATAATTACATAAAATTGTTGTAACAATTAAATTACTGATGAATTTTTTACCAGTGGTAGAAAAATAATCATTATAAAGACATAAGCATGTATATAGAAAAGGAAAAGAGATCACTAAATAACATAATTTGGAACATGAACTCCACAAGAACAAAACAAAGTTGAAACTAACAATTTTTCCCTTTTTTTCTTGTACTGCTTCATAAAATCCTAACAATCAACAGATCCTAGGAAGCTCGGACACTCAAAAAATCTCGGCTGTCCTTGTCATGTCAGACACGTATTGGACACACAATCCAAAATACACTAGGATACACCAAAATAGGTGTTGCATCAGACTTGTTGTGTCCTTAATATGTTGTGTCGTATTCTTGACTGTGCAGCATAGAACATATGTTATATTGATAATAAGTTGTATCAAGACGCATAGAAATCATTATTACAGAAAATTGAACATGAATTATCTTTCACACATCACCAAAAATAATTCACAAAAGAACACTGTGAGATAAATCAAGGAATAAGACACACATAGAGTTGTGATCCTTATCACAGATAATCAAACAGCCTATATAGACGGATGAAAAAACTTCACTCCCGTTAACTAGATACGCATGCCATTTTTTATTATAACTAGCCATGTCCATCCATGCCCTAGAATACCCAATTGATAATCAGAGTTTACCACTATGATGGATATAATGTGGTCACCTTTATTAGTTACAAAACATGCACAAGATGATGTGTTATGTGACACTATTTTTAAGAAAAAATATGAAAAAAAATATTAATTCATCATCAATTTACTTATCGTGTTTTCAATACACAACAAACATGTACTCTCATTTTTAAGGGTCTTTGTTAGTGTGTATTTGTGGTGTAAATCAAATCTATGTATATTTTTTTTAAATGCACATGTATAGTCGTGTTTTCTGTAGGAATTTTAAAGACTTCATGTCTACCGCGCAGGTAATTTCGCACAACAGTAAGACTTGGCACTTGCAGCATGAAGGATGCAGGCTCATTTATTAGAAACTACCTCTCCATAAAGTGTAAGATTGTGTACATCATGCAGTAACGAGAGCCTCATGGCCTAATACCTATTTACATGTTAGAGTACCATACTCATGCCCAACCCATAAAGAACAGGGTATTCTCCAGAAAAATGATAATGATAGGAGCAAATTTTCTTATCGATAGTGGATTCAACTAGCATCAATCTTTAACATCTGTGACATTTTATATCAATAATCAAAAGAAGGTCATAAATCTTCATCTTTCCCAAAGGAGGAAAAAAAAACATTAAAAGTCGAAGATGGACATAACGTTCTAACCAATTTTTCTAGGGATTCTTTTGTACGAACACCACACTTACTCCCCCTTAAATTATGGCTAATTTGACAAAGCCACCTCCCTTCCCCAAACATTGATATTAAAACCCCTTCATATCATATAATACCTTGGTCTTCAAGGACTCCTAGTTAAATCAAGCAAACAATAACATCCTATTTACATGTTAGAGTACCATACTCATGCCCAACCCATAAAGAACAGGGTATTCTCCAGAAAAATGATAATGATAGGAGCAAATTTTCTTATCGATAGTGGATTCAACTAGCATCAATCTTTAACATCTGTGACATTTTATATCAATAATCAAAAGAAGGTCATAAATCTTCATCTTTCCCAAAGGAGGGAAAAAAAACATTAAAAGTCGAAGATGGACATAACGTTCTAACCAATTTTTCTAGGGATTCTTTTGTACGAACACCACTTTACTCCCCCTTAAATTATGGCTAATTTGACAAAGCCACCTCCCTTCCCCAAACATTGGTATTAATACCCCTTCATATCATATAATACCTTGGTCTTCAAGGACTCCTAGTTAAATCAAGCAAACAATAACATTTGGAGAGGACATGCAAATAGGCGGTGGGAGGGTAGCAATCATAAGGTACGAGCAATAAATAAGGTTTAATGGGCTACAGCAAAGCGACGGATACCCAAAAAATCCTTTTTAAGGTATTAATCATATTATATAGAGAACAACATCGACATTTGGGCATAAATAGGCATGTTTGTAACAAATAAGTACTAGCCTACTAGGTAGGAGCTATATTGCCGGACACAAAGACGACACTGACAGCTACAAACATAACATGGAAACGCCGTCTTCTGCATATCCTAGTGCCAATTTGAGTGTATTGTGTCCAATACGTGTCCGACACGACTCCACACTAACATGGCACTGACTATTGGAGTTACCAAACTTCCTAGGGTATGAGAGGCAAGAATTTTGGGCACAAATGTTGCCTGGTAGAAACAGGCACATGTACACTAAAAATACCATGGAGATTTATTTGGTTGTAAGAGATGTAGACTTATTATGGCCCGTGAACTTTTATTGTGTGGTGGGTACAAGTTGGGTTGAACTGGCTTGGACATTTGACATCACTATACGGTAAATAATCTCTTATTATCAAGATGGCCAATCTCTATACATTCCTTAAATGATAAATACAACAAAAAATAATACTTTATACCAAAATCATTATTTCAAGATTTTTGCCACTTTATTCTTTTGAGAAAGAAGTAACATATTCAATATATTATTGCCTTAGATTGTTTATATTTCAGAGTAGGTCCACGCATCTTGGTATTTTAGCTGATGTCTATTAAGATTAAAGAATCGGATATACACCCCCTCCCAGAGGCAATGTGTGAAGACTTTTATGTAAGGGGCTGTTTGGAAGCCCGGGACTGAGCTACAAGTGGGTTGAAATATAAGACTTTTGTTGATAGTGAGATCAAGCGCAGGACTTTTCGTGTTTGGTTGCACCACTGCAGCTGCACAGCAAGTGCCTCATCCCTACATCGAAGAGTGGGTTGTCCCCTCTCCTTACTCCTCACCTACACTATTGAAGAGTCATAACTCTTCGGAGGGTGAGATTTTTTGCTCCACGCTTGCAACGCTGTGACTCTCTTCCGTTGGTAGTCTCTGGTCACCTTCGCCTTCTCCCGCCAAGGTGAGCATGTGCTGCTCTTATCCAATGGTGAAAATTTTGCAGGTTTGTCCTGAAATGACGATAAAATTGGGTTTTCGGTAATATAGTGATTTTTTTATCCAAGTTAGTAGATATGTGATAAATTATGTTAGAAAATGGACATTAATTTGTAGATCTGAGCAATTATTTAGTAGATATGTGATAAACTGCACGAGTTTTAATTTATTTTAGGGTTTTAAACTAGATCTAGAAATTTCATAACTTCTACTGTATTTTTTTTGGATTTCTATATCTATGCTGAATAAAAACCCGAAAATGATATTTATTGTATGATTTATATTTTGTTTTGGATTTTGGATTTGTAGATCTGTACAACATAGGTTTGTGGATGTCGGATTTTAAGATTTGTGAAGTGATAATCGATATTACATTATTTTTGTTTGTGTGCATGTTTGTTCTTGCCAAAAATAATATGCAGTTGTTTTGGAAAAAAAATCTTGCTACCTGAAAGACACCTGACAGTAGGCAAATTACAATGCAAGTGTTTTTTACATCTTTATAATGTATAGATTGCAAGTGTTCTTGCAACCATATTATTTGAATGGAAGATTAATACAACAATTCGTTTCTTTGGTTATGTAGATTGATTTTTCGAATCCTAACGATCCTTAATGCTGCATTCGCTAGTATAATTATTGTCATAGCTATAACTTTATGAAGAAGCAAGTATATTTGTCTTGGCCTATATTCTGTAAATTTTATGAAGTATATTTTGTAAACTGAAATGTGGACAAATATGGTGCCACACAGACCTATTTATGCATGTAATGACAATGCTCTTGTACTGTTTCTTTGCAGGGGTTGGCTTTAAATGAAGATTATAAGGGTGTTACCTATTTTAGAAGCTAAAGCTAATGCTCCCCCACCCCCCCAACCACCAATTTGGTGATGGATGGCGGTAGCCAACTTTTAGCTAAATTTTAGTCTATGATGAGGAAGGTGCAATCTTTGAGTCTAAAACATAGATATGTTCCGACATCACAAATGAATATCCGTTGGTGCCATCGATTAGAAGCTAAAATTGATGGCCTCCCACACCAATTTGGTGATGGATGTAGGTAGCCAACTTTTAGCCTAATTTTAAACTATGATGAGGAAGGTATTACCTTTGAGTCTAAAATCTATAAATTGGCAATGATGACTGTGATGGTGAAAATCCTTTGAGCCAATTTTTTTTGACACACTGCAGATTTTTTTAGTTTGCAGTTTGTTTCAGTTTGTTCATTTTGTTATATGCAATTGGTTTTAGGTTGTTCAATTTTTTTGAGTTTGTTCAGTTTGTTGTGTATACGTTTCAGTTTCTTCAGTTGTTCAGTTTGCAGTTGGTTTCATTTTGTTCAGTTTTGTGGCTATCTTTGATATATGCAAGGTGATAGACTGGGCTATGATGAGTTCACAGATGAGTATCACCTTTTTTTGGAAGATTTCTTATTCCCTTCAATTGTTGTTGTGCTTTTTCTTTCCTGTGCAGATTTGAGTTCACAGATGAGTATCAGTTTAATGACAAGTTTTTTGGCTATGTTGGTTGAGTATTAATTTTTTTGGGGTTTGGAATAGTATCAGTTGTTTGTCTATGTTGGTTGAATTTTTCATTTGGTATCGTGTTTTAAGATACCCAGTTGTTGGGATGTGACGCTGATGCCTTCAAGTGCTTCAAGATACCCAGTTGTTGGGATGTGACGCTGGGTTTCAGTTTTTGGGTATATTATTTTAGTATCAGTTTTGGGTTTTTTTAGTCAGTTTTTATGGCTAATTCTCTGAGCCCAAACATATATGAGTCTGCTGGTATGTTGGTTCAGTTTTTGAATGATACATTCTTCATTTCTTGTGTATTTGTTTGTGAATGTTGGCCCTTACGTATATGAGTCTGTTGCTATGTTGGCTCTTAGAGGAGTCTGTTCATTGAACAATGAAAGTTTGTGAATGATGCACTGGGCATGTTGGTTCAGTTTTGGAACGATACATTCTTCATTTGTTGTGTATCAATTCGTGAATGATATACTGGGCTATGTTGGTTCAGTTTTTCAACGATACATTCTTCATTTGTTGTGTATCCATTTGTGAAAAATACACTGGCTATGTTGGTTCAGGTTTTGAATGATACATTCTTCATTTGTTGTGTATCAGTTTGTAAATGATACACTGGGGTATGGTGGTTCAGTTTTTTAATGATACATTCTTCATATTCATTTGTTGAGTATCAGTTTGTGAATGATATATCGGGCTATGTAGGTTCAATCTTTTGGGCTATATTGGTTCATTTTCTTGAGTATATGTTGCTTGGGTATCATTCTAGACTATGAAGTATTTGTTTATTTGCTGAGTATCAGTTCTATATGTTGGTTGACTATCAGTTCTATATGTTGCTTGAGTATCAGTTTACAAATTGTGTAAGTTTACCAAGATAAATATATCCCCAACCAACTTTCACTTTCATTGTTAATCCAAACATTGAAAGTCAAACCATTTATTTTCCATCTACGCTTTCAAGTGGTATCCAACACAACATATTGAAACTTCCCACTTGCGGGGGACAAAATCCAATGTATCCACACACATTTTAGAAACTCAAATGCATTGCAAGTGTCATGTATTACATGATGTGGAAAGTGCCACTTTCACACTTTCGGGAAGCTACAAAGAACCAAACATGCCCTAATTTGAGTAGGGGTGTGAGTAAAGAGTGAGGTTTGGGATGTGTATATCACATATGTTACGCCTAGGCATCTAGGCGAGTGAGGCAAGACAACTCTTTGCCACTTCTAAGGGTGTGCTTGGGAACAGTTTTGAAAAGAAAACTGGATTTTTGAAGAATTAGGCCTCCATACTATAAATCACCTAACGACAAGTGTGTTTGGGAAAGTTTTTAGAGCTTGGGTGAACTTCAAGCCTAACTCCAAAACTAGCCTCAAAAATGGAGTTAAAACTCGACTCTTTTCAACATTCCGCTAACTCCAGAATACATCCTCTCTCTCTCTCTCTCTCTCTCTCTCTCTCTCTCTCTCTCTCTCATATCCTCTTGTAGATCTTGTTCCTCCTCCGGAGGTATCTTCTCTTCTCTTTGATCATGTGGCAAACAACATTCTCCAGTTCTATAGGTCATCAATCCGTATATATTGAGTTTCGCAACCTCGGCAACAATTATATCTTTCTAGTAGCTACTTTCCCCTTCTGATGGCTAGTTTCCAAAAAATTACAATTACATCTTTTTTTAATAGAATCCTAATGGTTAATTCTTGAATAACATTACTTATGGTCATAACTTCAAGTCATAAAAGTATGAAATAAACTTTGTTTCCATACGTTCAAAAATTAACTTTAAACTCCAGTCAAGTTCATAGCCTGAAATTCAGGTTTCATAACTGTAAGATCCAAATTTGTTACCAAACCCATCACCATTTTACATAACTATGCTCCCAAACTAGGCCTAAGTACATCAAGCGCCTCTTGTCATCAATGTGACACCTAAGACTGGGCCTTACCGCAAAGCTCTTTACCTCATTTAGATTTGCCCTCTACCAACACTTTTACCTATTTATTTAACATCAAAATATGTGTAAGGCTTGGTTCTCAAGGATAAATAGGCAATGGGTGTACAAGATGGCGTAAGTTTTTTCAGTTTGGTGACTATGTAGTAATTGTGTGATTCTGAAAATTACAGAGGTGTTTTCAAGGCTGTGGGATTGCCAATCCATTTCACTCTTTGGTTTGATGTGTCATAGAGATAAATGTTATTTCCTATAGCAAGTTGTATAATCTCACCTCTTTGTATAGATTTTTAGACTAGGGGAACTTGGAGAGTGCTGCTTCGTTGCAGGAGCGAGCTTAAACTGTATATCCAAAAGGTACATCTACTGTGTATCTACTTCGGGTCATAAAAACTGTCCAATCTTTTTTAGAGCTTTATTGTGCTCCATAGACTATCTCATTCTGATGAGAGAATTCTTGGATGAAGGTGATGATGAAGGAATCTAGCAGAGGAAATGTCATTCTCTTACTTTCCAAAATGAAATAATTTTGGGCCAAAACACTTGCTAACTTTTTTATTTGTAATATCGATATCGGAATCGGACCCATCATAAGAGTATCGGCAGTTTCAAATCGGATACTTTTTCGTTTCAAAAAACCAAAAATGATTAGAAGAATTTTAAGAAGCTAGAATTTTTTTGATAGATTTAGACATAATTTTATTTATTATATGTTGTTTCTTGTTAGTTTTGAATGGAATAATATTCTACTTGTAGTAGACATAATTTTAAATGGAATAATATTCCAATTGTTTATTTCCTTGCCTTTAAGACATAGTACAATCACAATAAATAGTACAATCACAATAAATAGTTTTGGATGGAATAATATTAATATGGATGAGTGTTGTGAATTTATAGATATACAATTTCGACAAACTTTTACAATTGGTAACGGCTACAATTCATCGATAAAAATCTTATCAACGCATTGTAACATTGTCGACCTTCAGTACAATTCAAGCATTTTGTTGACACTATTTTTTCATTGTTCTATCTTTTCTTGTTTAATTTTTTACTGCCGAATTGAACGAACATGAAAGAGACCCCAAACATCTCTATTAGTCACTATCGGCAGCGGTCCGTATTGGATCATGATATCCCAAAACCGATATGTGTCGGTCATATCATACCGGTATTGGCCGACACTACAAACTATGATTTTTTTTATCACAAGATTGACTTGTATAATATTGGCATGCCCTTAAAAGTATAACTATCAGTAACCTATTACCTGTCGCCAATCAAGAGAGCCATAGCAACAACAACATAATAACATGTGAAAGGAAAATGCATGAAAGATGAATAATAGTAAACAAAATGCAAAAGAAAATGAACTTTTCCATCCTTTTTATTATCTCCTCCACGAAGAAAGTTGCTTCAAGATGAAAGCCCATATTAATTGATAAAAATGAGTAAACAAAACACAAAGGCAAAAAAGGCAACCACTGTGATCCAAGATAAATAAAAGAGTAAAAATCTAATCACTAATGCAAATCAACAGAAACGATTAACAGCAAGAATGAGCAAAACCATAAATTCTGTAATTACCTCCAATGACAAAGAACCACTTTAAACACATTTTTAAACCCTTAGTCCTTTCCTCCTTTAATAAATTCTTCTATCATAAATCCTTTCATCCTTCTTCACTAAGAAGTAAGAGCTCCACATATAAAAATAACTAATGGTATAATTCAACAGACATATTTCAAGATACCATCGACAAAACATTGAGAAACCTTATTTTCTTCATTCTAATCTTCAAGAGAAGATGACTTCTAGAACATTCCACAACAATGTCTAATTGCATTCAGTTAAGCTCCACTATTTCTGTATTAGAGAAAAAGATTTTCTATACCAAGAGTAGAGTGGTCCTAGTAACAAATCTCATTGAAAAAATCAAATCTACATATAATGAACTATTATTTATCCCTTGTTTTCTCACACGCATGATCAGTTTTATCTACATGCTCTCATTTATGTTCATCGATGAAGGATTCAAAGTATAACAAACAATTCCTAACACCGGATCCATGAAAAGCACCATTTTCCCCAACCTCTTTGAAGTAGTTCAGGTTTGACTAGACAATCTGCATCGTGTTAGTTCCTCGCACATTTGTAAGAGTATTTTTCATCCCAATGGAATTTTTTTTAAAATGGGGTGCTATTTTTCTTCTTTTTTTTCGTGCAGAAAATTGTGCATGGTTGACTAATGTGCGACACTTCAACAGGCACGCAGACAGAGATGAAATTCTACTCCCACTTGATCATGTTTTCACGGTCTATTTAACTCTTTAAATGGAAGTTCTTTTCACCTTTCCCTCACAAATACTACTTCTCCGTCGGCCATGAGGCCATGAGTATTTAGCTTATTCACACGGGGTTCCACATGCCCAGTGCTACTCTGGTCAGAGCTACTGATGCTTTTTGAGCTACTGATAGGTGCCACAAAGTTGTAAACTTTCTCCCAACAAAGTAAAGTCTTCATATTAGACGAAAAATTGCAACTTTCTCTAGCAACAAGTCTACCAACAAAGAAAACGTCACATTTCAAGCAAAATATCCATATCCAACTAAGCAATCCATGACAAAAACTCAAATATGGACAACAAAAATTGCAACTTTCTCTACCAACAAAAAAAAAGAACTCACACTACAAACACTCCAAGCAACATATTCACATGAAACTACAAAATAACTAGATCTACAACAAAAGGGAAAGAAATATATCACCTTCCTGCCACCGACCGAGTGGTCTTCCTCCTTGAGCGCCGCCTCGGCCGCGTCCGGATCCGACAACTGGACGAACCCAAACCCGCGGCAGTTCCCGGTAACCCTGTCCTTCACCAAGACCACCTCCTTCAACTCCCCGAACTTCGCGAAGTGGTCCCTGATCTCCTCTTCCTTCATGCCCTCAACGATCCCTCCGACGAACAACTTCCCCAAATCCGAGGAAGGAGCGGCCGCCACCGCCGCCACCGCCGCCACGGAGCTCGAGGAAGAGGAGACCTCCATATAAAACCCTAGAAAATGGGCGTCTGTAGAAAGATTAAAAAATTAGGGTTTGGGAAAAGAGGAGTGTGTTAGAAGAGGTTCTCCTTGGAAATAAAGGGGGGTTATGAGGGAGGGGAGGTTTGTTTGGGGAATGGACAGTGGATATGGGGTTTGTGGGGGTAGCGGCGGATCGTGGACCGTTCGATTTCGACTAGCGCGTGATTATTGAGGGAAAGGAGTGGGGATGTGTTTGTGTGTAGAGAGAGACTTGGGAGTCGCGGGCCGCGGCAGAGTCTTCACCGGTTGGGTGATAGGTAGTTACCGAGTCTGACCAGATTCTGACTTCTATGTTTGGAATTTTTCTTTTCCAAATGACCTCTCTGTTTGCGTTTTTCATCTTCATGCATATGAATATTTTTAAGGTTAATACCCAAAAAAAAAAAAATTACAATTTGAGGGGGTGTTTTCGTAGACTCTGCCTGTTTTGAAATAATTTCTGTCACTTGAGAGTCACGGGCCGCACACATGGTCCCTCAAAATTTGTAATATCCTCGATCGCCGCAACGACGAGATAAACTCCTCTACATCCTCCGCTTGACACCCTCTCTAGGTCCTACCATCACCTCTCCCTCCCCTCCATTCCCCCACCTGTTGGACTCACCTTCGTGGTCATCTGTGTATAGGCACCTTTGTCGTCGTTTGTGCCATAGGCGACCTCTCTGCTGCCATTGACGGGATCTACACGTTCGACGCCTTTGACTCAATCTCTGGATGATTGAAATTGTTGCTCGTTGTTTTATCCTCCTTAGAGCTAGTTTTGTTCAGCACTTTAATTCAATCTTCTTTAGCTCGGTATGTGTGCATTTTTATCGCACAAATCTTGATTTATATTTTTATACTCTGCCTTAATTTGTTGTGTTGTTGATGTTATTTGTGTTGTTGATGTTATTTTGTTTTTGTTGAGTTTTGTGATTCACCTTTAGCCTCCTTGTAGTACTTGTTGCTTGGAAATTTGACTTCATCGATTTTGTTTGACCAGATTTACCTGAAGACTCAACGGATTTCTCGTATCTTCAGCTAGATGGCTTGTGCCCTTAGATTTGCGGTTTCGGCACGCGAGTGGGTTTCTTTTTTGCCACTCGTTGACCTTATTTTATTTTGTGGTGTTTAGCCAGGTTGAGTGTTAGCCCTTTTTTTGGAGTATGTTCCCACAGACTTCGGTCAGCGTGATTGTATATATTAGACATAGGCTGATATTGATATTATGATCGTGTATTATTCATACTCTGCTAATGTAGCATTTTGCCCTACTAGCTGTTGGAAAATTTTGTTATTCTCTAATAATCTGCAAACAAAATAAACAAAAATTAAAGTTACCGGCCTCCGAGGAAGTCGCGCACGAAGCATTGCCCTAAGAGTTAATCCGGGTCCATGTGCAGACTTTTTCGGATGCTCCTAGTGGTAAAACCTCCGCTCTACCGGTATCCCGTCGTCGCACACAACTCAGAGAGATTGACCCTGACTTAGCTCTGTCCAGAGCGAGGATACGAAGAACAGAAAAAAATTT
Source organism: Iris pallida (assembly GCA_029216955.1). NCBI lineage: Eukaryota > Viridiplantae > Streptophyta > Magnoliopsida > Asparagales > Iridaceae > Iris > Iris pallida. Next base: position 46,399,593 of record JANAVB010005597.1, read on the forward strand.
TGTAAGACAAGAATTTGGGAGAGATTTTTCTTAGAGGTTTTGTGTGTCTTAAGATAGGAGATGAAAGGCTCATCATATAGACACAACCTTTGTAACCGTTGCTTGAATTAATGACGTAATAGATGCTGAATAAAGGCATATAAAAAATGTGACTCAATGTATTTGGACAAAATTAATGGTGTCCAACATTCAAAAATTTAAGTAGAAATTAAAGTGGTCAAATGCCAAAAATAACAAAAGTTTTTAGGATTTTAACCCGAACCCGAAGAAGGAATCAAATCGACATTCGACGCCCGCAGATGTGGGCACGTACTCGCACACGTTACGTGCGTCGAACCAAACCGGGTTGAACGGCAGCGGCGACACGTGCATGTGGCCCACAGGGCTACCCACACAAGTCTTCAAGGAAGCAAACAAGAGTGAAGCATACACTACCAAAATAAGTCAAATCAGCGACGTATTTAGCGACTCCGTGAAATTTCGTCGCTAATTTTTGGGGATTTAGCGACGTTAATATAAGACGTCGCTGTTTGTCGCCAACAACGACTAATAGCGACGTCTAGCGGCTACATTTTGTTAAATGGGGTAGTGCGTCGCAAGTTCGTCGGTACTCGTACAGCGACGTTTAGCGACGCATATTAAGTTGCGTCGCCATTTATTATATATCAGCGACGTTTTGCGACGTCCTATGCGGACGTCGCTAATCGTTTCATATAGCCAGCGAGGGTTTCCTTTTCGATCATTTCACAATTTCCCCTCCCCCCAATTTTGGGCGCGTTCCTCCTCCGCGACGCTCCTCCGGCAATTTTCCTCCTCCTCCGTGGCGCTCCTCCGGCGATCTCCCTCCTCCGGCCTCCTCCTTCTCCTCCTCCTCCTTCCTCAGGTAGCTCCTCCTTCTCCTCCTCCTCCTTCCTCTGGTAGCTCCTCCCCAGTTTCTCCTCGTCTTCTAGCTCTCTCTCTCTCGCTTCTAGTTCGTGTCCACGAGAGCGTAGACTCGCTGCGGGGGACACGAGACTGACAGTGGACTCGCTGCGGGGGACACGAGAGCGTGGACTCGCTTCTAGTTCGTGTGACACCTATTTTGTTGGTTTGGACACGTCGTGTCCCACTGTGTGGACACGAGATTCACAGTGTGACACCTATATACTGAAAAATCTCATTTTTTTGGGCATATCAACTGTCAATTTGATGTTTTGCTTGGATTCGAATTCTAATTTAGGGTTCGAGCCCTATTTACTGATACTGGAAGTTTTTTTGGGCATTTTCAGGATTTTGAAATGATGAATAAATTGACTAATAATTATTATCGAGCCCTATAAAATTTCAGCTATGTCACGAAGGATGGATACTAATCCTGTGAATGAGTTTTCTCCTAAGTATTCTCGACAGTTGAGTATGATTTAGCTCACTGACATTACTGAAATATGGGATAATTAGACTTTCTGTTCAGTACCCTTTGACCGAATTAAGTTGACCTGAATACCATATTTTAAATCCTAAATCTACGGCACGACATCGTGATCAGGACATAGTCCCTACAGCCATTCGACTGGCGAGACAGAAACTATGTAGCCGTAGATAAAGTTGACTGTCCTCCGACCCTCATCCCTCGGCAATGATGATACGACAACCTATCACTATATCTTATATATATAGTAGTAGATGATGTCTTAGTATTACATTATGTAAGTTCATCTTGATTCTATTACATTCTTCAGATACTACATACGATAAGAACATATACTACACCATATGTACAGAACATAGATGATTCACACTAATGTATGCTAGAATGAATTTTAGGGTTGTGTTATGAGCCATCCGTCATCTGCTACTTGGCAAAAAATTGAATTTATTGTACTTTATCTGCTTTCAAAAATGTACTCAAATTACATGATGGTTCCTTTAGTTAGCTTGCTTATGTTACAATTATATTAGCTTGCTTACCAGATGGCACCCATGACCCGAGGAGCGGCACGTCGTTTGAGGGAAACAGTGAATGCTGAGGTGGCTCCTCCTACAGTTAAGGAGGAAGTGGCGCCGGTTGCCAGTGAGACCGAGAGTTCTATTCATCCAGCACCGGTAGCTAGTGAGACCGAGAGGACTCTTCATGCAGTCCTTGCAAGGGACGACAGCTCTCCTCGTGCCAAAAATCTCGCTTTTTCAAGGTGGTTGCGTGAACGTATCACTGAGCGTTTGCGTGAGCAGCGTAGTTCTCATTAGCTATTAGTACTTATTTGTATTGGACTATTTGTATTGGGTTGTTTTTGTATTAGACTATTTGTATTGGACTATATATGAATTAGTACTATGTCAATCTCTGGATTGTATTGGTACTACGACTCTCATCCCTAGGCAGTGATGATACGACAACCAACCAGAGAGGATACTCTGAGAGATCCATCTGAGTAGGACGTATACTCTGAGAGATCACCTTTACAAGTATGATATCAGTAGTGGGATTGAGTGTGTACGTCCTACTCAGATGGGTCTCTCACTATTATTATTTTTTCTGACAGCATGGTGGATGTGCTCCGTCAACAGATTCTTGCTCTGAGCCAAAACTTTGTCCCAGAGCTCAAGTGGACATCCTTGGTGTAGAGCTCGAGTGAGAGGTTCCTGACAGCATGGTGGTCTTCTTTGTCAAAGTATCCGTGCTCGTCCCACAACCAATGTGTGATGAGCACGGATACTTTGACAAAGGAGACCACCATGCTGTCAGGAACCTCTCACTCGAGCTCTACACCAAGGATGTCCACTTGAGCTCTGGGGCAAAGTTTTGGCTCGGAGCAAGAATCTGTTGACGGAGCACATCCACCATGCTATCAGAAAAAATAGTAACGGTGAGAGACCCATCTGAGTAGGACGTACACACTCAATCCCACTACTGATATCATTCTTGTAAAGGTGATCTCTCAGAGTATATGTCCTACTCAGATGGATCTGCAGAGTATCCTCTCCGGTTGGGTTGTGTTCTGAGCTATCCGTTCTCACACTTAAAATACATATTAATTAGAACTGTGTTTTGTATTTTCGGGGAAACCAGGAATTTGATTCTGTATTTTGTATTTTGGTTTCTGTATTTTGGCTCCAGCTCTATTTGCATTAATCTACGGTACGACATGGTCCCTGCAGCCATTCGACTGGTGAGGCAGAAACTATGTAGCCGTAGATAAAGTTGACTGTCCTCCGACCCTCATCCTTCGGCAATGATGATACGACAACCTATCACTATATTTTATATATATAGTAGTAGATGATGTCTTAGTATTACATTATGTGAGTTCATCTTGATTCTGTTACATTCTTCAGATACTACATATGATAAGAACATATACTACACCATATGTACAGAACATAAATGATTCACACTAATGTATGCTAGAATGAATTTTAGGTTGTGTTCTGAGCCATCCTTCATCTGCCCCCTTCCCTGAGCCATCCTTCATCTCTCATTTCCCTCCGGGTCCACTCTACTCCCAATCTCTTCCTCTTTATACACGGATCTACAAAATCAATGCCATCCAAGGAAGGCAAAACTGAATCAGCATTGTCTTCCGGATCGTCCTCATCAAGGCATAACGGGCTGCTCAGCGTGCCCAGCTTCTTCAACTTCTCGCTGGCTGCAGAGTCGAAATGGGAACGGGTCCTCTTTGCCGGCCCGGAGCTCTGACTCGCACTCGTCGCCTCGCTACCGGTTTCCTCTCCTCCTCTGACGTGGGTCATAAGAAAAAAAATTTCGTACCTCTTCTTCACATAAACATTATTGCCGCCTTGTACTCGAGCCTCTTCGTCTGACGCTATCCAACTTCTCGGTGTCTACATTGTCACTCGAATCCTCCCTTCGACTCGTATCGTCCTTTTATTCGCCTGTCTTTTCGCTCCCTGTCTTACAATCATCTACTATCACCATCGTCTCATTCGACTCCTTCTCTGATGACTCCGAAGAGGAGGATGAAGACTCGGAGAATGAGTCGAATGAGTTGGCGGTGATAGCAGATGATTGCAAGACAGGGAGCGAAAAGACAGACGAATAAGAGGACGATACGAGTCGAAGGGGAGATTCGAGTGACAATGTAGACACCGAGAAGTTGGATAGCGTCACAGACGAGGAGGCTCGAGTACAAGGCGGCAATGATGTTTATGTGAAGAAGAGGTACGAAATTTTTTTTCTTATGACCCGCGTCAGAGGAGGAGAGAAAACCGGTAGCGAGGTGACGAGTGCGAGTCAGAGCTTCTGTCGCTACCACATTTCTAGTATGAGGGTATTTTTGTCATTTTTGGGGTATTTTAAATTTATTAGAATTAATTAGAATTTATGGGAATTTTTAGGAATTATTTTGAGATTGTTTGGACTAGTTTGATTTTTGACTAGTATTGACCCTTGTAGACCAACCTAGGAGCTAACCCTAGTTAGTGGGTCATGGTTAGGTCAAGTGACTCTAGTCTAACCTAGCCTAGCACTTGGTTAGTCATTTTAGCAAAGGGATTAGGAAGTCATAAGTCATGACTTATGGTTTTAGAACCTTTAATTAATTAAATCTACCTTAGCCTTTGTAACTTGGCCCAAGGCCCAATGTTTTGATAAAACCCTAACCCTAAGCATGTAGTGGCCGGCCACCTCTCTACCTAGGGATCCCCATCATATAAAACCCCTCCCAAAATCTAGGGTTGCCTCCTTCTTAGGAAGAGCCCTAATTTCAAGGAGGTTAGTTTTATGTCATTTTAATTTCTAGAGCTCCTTTCCTCTTCCTTTTTCTTTCTAAATTGTTCCAATAGGTCCTAATATGACTGTTATTGCTGTTGTTGAGGTCTTATCTCAGTTTGAAGTTGTTTTGGATTGATTGGGTCATCAAGTGGAGAGCATTAAATAGGGGGTTTCCATTGGAAGTTCATCAAGAGGTAACTTACTCAAATCTCTATGGATTTTCGATTAGTCTTCATGTATAGGAAGCCCTAAGGGTCCCCCTAAGGTCTGGATAGTTTTCGTGTCAGGTATCGGAGGTTTTGTGTCCATTCTGGACACGTATCAGAGCTAGGACTAGGTGTTCGACGAAATGCCTCAAAGGGCATTCGATCGTATTTATTCAATGTTTTTAAATAGGAATGTTAGTTTAGATCTTGTCTATGGATTTCTGTTCTTGTTTGTTAGTGTCAGTGTCTTTTGTGTCGGATTCGATGTGGTGGACACGCGCTGCACACAACCGCACGCACCGCTACAGTGCTCCCCTGCCTATCGGGGTCTGTAGCGGACACGACACGCATTGTTTGGACACGAGACTTGACACGTGGCATGGGGCCATGACTGACACCCCGTGTGTCAAGCCCCATGTGTCCCCGTGTCGTGTCTAGGTAGGAATCGACTGTGCACATATTTTTGTACTGTCAGTGCACACAAGTTTTTGGCCACTGATACGGGCCTCGTGTCCGACACTGATACGTTGTGGACACAGGCCAGTGGGCCCATGAGGTAGCCCTATAGGTGGCTACCCCTGTGTATGACCACGAGATCCTCTCGTGTCTTGTGTCGTGCACACGGCACAAGTGCACGTGTGCACGAGACAGTGCACTGATATTTCACTGTGTGTGTTATTTTTGAGTTCTCTGATCTGGACACGTCGTGTCAGGTCTGGGTGACACGAAATGGATACGTGGAGTTGTGCACAAGGGTTTGCTTTCAATTACAACCATTAGATTCATGATTTGTTAGTTTTTCCTATTTGATTTCCTCATTAACCATGTTCTGATACTTAGTTCCTGTTAATTTCCAGTTCTAAATCAATGTTGATTAATGATTTTAACCCTGATTAATGTAGGTTTTATAACTCTAATCTACACTCCTGAATGTTGTTCACTGTTTGGTGTTAAGTTTTGAGGTTCAAATGTGAATTTGAGTTTGGAATGGGATTCGAATTGAGAGGAATCATTGTTTCACTGATACTCATGTTCAGTGAGTTTCCAGTTTTGAAAACCCTTTTTGCTTTCCTATTTGTTTTGTGTATTCATCTAATGTGGTTTTCCACATGTTACACTTTCATGCTAAATTAGCTTCTAGAATCGAATATAGGTTTATATGTTAACTTTGATGTAAAATTGAGTTTTGGTTTTAGTTTTGGTTAAATTTGCAAAACCTGAGATTAGGATTTTATGTTCAGTTTGTGTGAACCTGAGAATACAAGAGGGTGTGAAAAAAACTGAGATTTAAGTTCCAGTTTTATATAAACCTGAGTTTAAGTGTGTGCAATTCCAGTTTTGACTGGATGTTGAATTGCCCATTTTTCCTTCTTTTCATTCACTGTTTTCTTTTATTAAAAATGTATACACTGTTGAACTGTTTGAGTTCAAATCTGAAATCTGAGAATAGGCCATGTCTTCCTGTCTTGTCTTTATGTTATATTCACTGGCTTGAGCATTCACCCTTACATGTTTACACACCACACATGCTTCCCTCTTCTTCACTGTTGTGTTCCTGCACTATTACTAGTCACTGTTACACACACACACACACAAACCTTCTCCTTATTCACTGATTTTACTGCCTGCGAACACAGTACACACACACACTATTTTGGTTTTCTTTCACTGTTATGTAATTCCTGCACTTGTTACCTGTCCACACATAGCTACACCTATACACACACAATTCATGTTTCACACACACACAAGCACTCTCTCTCTCTCTCTCTCATTCTCTATATTTCTAAGTCCTTACATGTATAAGGCTATGGTTGTTTGTAGGCATATACAATAATATATGTGTAAATTGTATGAGTATATATCTATACTTCTATGTTAGCTAATGTTGTAGGAATTATATCTAGCCTAGATATATGTGATATAAATTATATGGTGTTTAAATCAATGGGTGTAATGGTAAGGTTGTAGACTTGCTAAGTTATTCTAGAATTTTGCTACTAGCTATATTGTGATATAGCTAGTATAGGCTTGCCTAGCCTTGTTAGGATTGTGTTAGCTAGTGTAGATTAAAATAGCCTAGTTTAGACTTAATTAGACTTGGTTGACCTAGTTTGACTTCTAGGGTTGACCAGAGTTGACCAAGAGTTGACTTTGGCCTAGATTGACCTAGAATCATGTAAAATGCATAGTAGGACTCTATTTTACTATTCTGGACTTGTTGTGACTTGTGCTGTTCTGATTAGGAGCCAGACACCACTCCTTGGATATTACGTATCATATTGGACATTCAGATACAGGCGAGTACATTCTCTGATCATTTCATATCTTGCTTAGAATTATTTCCTGCAGTAGATTACTTTACTTGTACTGTCACGACGGTCACACGGATTGGTACTATATGGATCCTTTCTTGAAATGTTATCCTTAGGGAGCATCGGGTACTACGTGTTCTGTGCATTTCACTTACATGGCGTATCACTATGCTTCTTGGTTCACTTGATTACTTGTGACATATACCCTCATGATCACAGAGTCTCTTGAATCTTACACAGTTGGGTAACCCCCAGACTCCCCATTTATGGGACATCCATGTATCACCCTTCGGGGGCTGTGCATGGAATCATATAACATAACCTGGCTGGATCCTTGTGTATTGATTGGGGGTACGGGGGAGTAGAAGTGGACATGTGAATAATACACCAGTAGTATCTTCATTGAATCATTCCGTAGTGTCTTCATTGAATCATCCCAGGCCATTTACATGTTCATGTTGTACTCTGACTCACTAGTCACTGCTAGTTCTCTATGTATAGTAGATATTTCTATTACAGTTCTCTCTCTGTTTTTATACCGCACTTCTTTCAGTACTTGTATCTTACCTTACTGCATGTTCATATTTTCTAACCTGTTATGATCTATTGAGATGTACTGTACTCGCTCCTGTCCTGACTGGACCTGTTGAAAATATTACAGAGGACGAGGAGGAGGCCTGCCTGGATACCTACTACGGGGCAGCCTTAGATGACACCTTTGAGCTGGACTCCCAGGAGGACCCAGCTGTAGCTGAGGATATTCCCCCGACTGCCTAGTTTAGACTAGTTAGGCTTATCTTACTTTTGCAGTCTTGAGACATGTCTTAGTTAGACTTTATTTGAAGTTATGAGTTGTATATATTCTTTCATCTGAGACTTTATACTGTTGGATATTGCTGGGATCATCTTAGACTGTTTTTATCTATTTTATTCCTTGATGTTCTATTTCATATCGTGCCATCTCTTCCTTAGTTGTGATTGAGTTTACTATTGTTATGTCACCCCCATTCGGGGAGTATAAACTGTTTAGAGATATATTGTTAGATGTTGTGACCTAGGACAGCGTTCTACCGTCGACACTGCGGCGTAGGCTGGACGTACCCACGTCTCGTGCCCTTACTCTAGGGTGCTGGTCGTGACACGTTTTTAGTGGTGGCCCATGCAGGTCTAGACTAGAAGTGTGGTGGTACTCAAACTAGAGTATTACTACAGCCTGCTATAGGATATAGGATAAAAAAAAATTAGATACTCAATCACATTAGGAAAAATTTCTTTATTGCCATCTAAATTCTTATTGTCAGCTGATCCTTTGAATTATAATTGTCCGCCTTTGTTATATCGCTTCTTTCTCAGAAATTGATACTCTTATTTGTCTATCTTCAGGATGGTAGAGACTAGATCGCAGCGTACCATCCATGTGGATGCTATGGAGGGGACTGCTACCTCCCAGCCAGCACGGCGAGGCCAGGGGACTGCAGCTCCTGCCACCTCAGCTCGTGTTGAGACCACGGCAGCCGCAGCAGGGGACATGCATCCACCGGCTCGGAGGCAGGACCCGATTTTCCCAGAGGATCCTTATCAGCAGCCACCTGCAGGGACAGTTGACGCCGTTCAGCTGTTGGCCTTCTTCAGGCAGTACATGGAGGGTCAGCAGACTCAGCGGCAGAGGCAGACGACAGAGCTCACTCGAGGCATTGAGCTGGCAGTGACAGCAGTGGAGAGAGTCGTGGCTCAGCCAGCAGCAGTCCAGCAGCCGCACCAGCCACGGAAAAAAGGCATCCAGGACTTCCAGAAGATGCACCCGAGAGACTTTCGAGGGACAGAGGGGATCCTGTATGCCGATGAGTGGATCGAGCATATGGAGGAGATCTTCAGGCTGGCAGAGATTCCGACGAGGCTCCAGATAGAGGCAACGGCCAGTATGATGCAGGATCTGGCTCGTACATGGTACCAGACCGACCCGAGGGTCGGCACAGCAGGACAGACTTGGGCAGCATTCAAGAAGCTGTTCAAGGAGAAGTTCTTCCCGGAGGCAGCGCTGGGAGCCCTCGAGACTCAGTTCGAGGCCCTAGTCCAGGGGAGTCAGTCTGTGGAGGAGTATGCAGGAGAGTTCTGCCGCCTGGGCAAATTTGTAGAGGACTTGTCAGAGACGACGAAGGCCCGGAGGTTCCGGAAGGGCTTGGTAAAGGAGGTCAAGTCCTACACTAAGAACGCCCGCAGTACTACATTTGAGGAGATACTGGTGGACGCACTAGCTGCAGATGATCTTGAGCTTAGGCTCAAGAGGGGGCGAGACTCCCAGGAAGGCAGCAGCAGCGGAGGGCCGGCCAAGAGGCCACACTTTCAGCATCAGCAGCTGTCACGCCCCAGAACCAGAATACTGGAAAGTAGGGGCGAAACAAGGCCAGCTACGTGTATTAGAGTACGCCAGTACCCCAATATACGATCAAAGCTGTCTAGAAGACAAGTGGGAAGACTCTAGCATGCCACTGACGACTCCTATGGTCGAACAAATCCTATCTCAATCCAACAACAACAAGTATCAAGAGTATATCAAATATGAAAGTAAAGAGGCGTCCCAAAATACTATATCATACATGATCATGAAGCTAGTGAATACAAAATGCTACACTAGCAAGGTACCAATATACATGATCACTATATCAGTCTAGATCTAATATAATACATCATGTTGACCGAAGTCTGAGAAAGTCTCAAAATAATAGGGCTAACACATGCCCTAGCTAACACCACCAAAATGAAATGAAACACGAGCGGTACAAAAAGAGAATCCACTCGTGAGGAGGAACAACCGCAGATCTAAGCAGGCGGCGGGTCATCCAGAGAAAGGTAGGGAGAATCCTCGGGCTCCAGCGGTAAATCTGGCCAAACAAAACCAGTGGGGTCAGGCCCCAAATAGCAAGTACCACAAGGAAGCTCGAGGTGCACGACAAAATCCAACAACAACACAATAGCATAATGACAGAAGTAAATAAATGCGGATCGAGACTAGTGCGGTACCAATACACGTATCTCAAAAAAATAAATGACTGGAAATACTGAATAATATAGCTATGGAACAGAATAATCCGATGAGCAACAAGGGGTTTAGGAACTACTAGGAATCGGAGCTACAACCCTTAAACCAAACAAGGACCGGGGTTACAGATCTTTTCCCTAGCAGAACTTAGCCTCTGGCCACTCGTCGACACAAGAGCATATAAGGTAACACACAATCAAAAGTGCACGGCCAATCATTGTCTACGGCTTGCTATCATTAACTAGCTAGGGTTATCACAATCCTAATTACTAGTATGCAAGTTGAGGATCTTCGCAACTACCTGACTGCAGATACCCGGATGTCCAGGGGTACGAGTAGTACATCTATTGCCCAACAAGACTGCTGGCAGATGAAATGTGTCTAGACTTGTAACATGAACAACCATATCATATACTTGTAAAAGAAAACATATAACTGACTGTGCCGCAACCCGGCACGACATGTGACTCGATCGTATATCAATACACGCAAACTTGGTAGGTCATGGAGCCCTTGCCTAGCAGGGTTGAGCCATGCCTCATGGGGCCCTTGGAGCTCGGGGTTGGTAGTGCGAATTTCCTTCTACAATGATCTACTTGAATTTACTAGTCATTTACCTTATCATATTCATGTCAAATTCTCAAGTCGTGAACACTCAAGAATTTCCTAAGATGACGTGTGCTATGTACGAGTAAATCGTAAGTTATCACTTACGAACATTCCCGTACTAACATCACGTGATACACGGAACAATACTCACACTCGATTGTCCAGGGCCAAGATACAATAGATTAACATTCAACAAGCTATATCCATGGTGTCAAGAAAGAACATGTACTCATATATCGGGTCTAGAAATCAATAAGAAAATCAAGTCATGAGTGCGCTACTACGAGCCACTGAATCGAGCTAGGCATATACAATAATCTGGAGTGCACCATGACAGGCCACTATCTATAATCTGGACATAGAACAATACGTGAACATAAGCATGTACCATGTATATAGAGTGTACAATCATTCTTTAACTAACCAAGGTCATATAATCATGTTAAGAGTTCATTACAATCGAGAAATTATCAAAAACGGACAAAAACGGGCAAAAACGGACAAGAACAGCCTAAAACAGCATAAAACGGCATACCGGCGGTATACTGCGGCATACCGACGGTATACCGGACTAAAAACAGTAAGTTTCTGGTGCCAAAAACGGTATACCGGCGGTATACTGCGGCATACCGGCGGTATACCATTTTTCCAAACAGCAACAAAATCCGGATTTTTGGTAAAACTCGTTTCGGCCATAAAAACTTCATTTTAAATCGAAATTCGGACTTTCAAAAGTTAAAATTGAATAGAATTGAATTTCCTACAACATGGAAGTATTAGTTTTCATAAATTAAAACATTTGATAGATCAAAACCTCAAAATACTCAAAAATCATATTTAGAAACTCAGATCTATGCCATATTATCGATCAAAACCAAAAGTGATATACATTAAACTTGTTAACAATTTAGAGGAGCATATTATAGAACAATAAAACTTTAATTTCTATGGAAAATAAAATTATAGCATGGTCATGTCACTTTTGAGCAAGATGTACTTGCCTAGGTTTTAGCAACCGAGCCTAATCTTCTACTCCACCACCAAGAGGGGTTCCGAAACCACACTCTAGGCCTCAAGGCCAAGCTTTCCTAGGCTTGAGGAAGAAGGAAGAGGAAATAGAGAAAGAAAAGAAAAGAGAGGAGAGAGAAACTCATAGGATATATATAGAGAGGGTGAATTAATCATGACCGTCGGATCGTGATCCGAGTCAAAATCTAGATCAATCCTAGCCATTGAAAGAAAACCAATTGTCCATTGGATAAAAGAATGCATCTACACTATTCACGAAAATATCTATATACTATTCATCAAAATATCCAAAACATTATTCATGAAAATATCGGAAACACTATTCACGAAAATATCTAAAATCGAAAATATCTAAAATGTGGAAAATCTATCCGAGCGGCATGCCGTCGGTGTACTCCGGTACACCATCGGTATACCGGCCAAGAAGAAAATCTATAATTTGGGAAAATTTTAAAGCATTCCGAAAATCAAAAAAATACGAAATACAATACAAAATATGTATCCGTATATAAATACCGATACTGTGAGACGAGTCTCACAACTCTCCACAACTTAGAAAAATTCCGTCCTCTGAATTTTCTAAAGCCAGTCGAGCAAAAATACACATGCTAAAATAATGTAAAATCATAACACATCGAAAGAAAACATCTCGTGTACAAGTGATATTTGAGATACAGAATTTAAATAAATGCGGAAAATAATAAATACATACATATATAATACAAGAAAAGGAGGCATATGGAATAATATACCCCTGAGTCAGTTGAGTAGGGATTCGTCCTCGCTTGCCTACGCTGACTCACAAAGTGGACAAGGGTCAAGTCTCGAAGTAAGTCGGTACCAATGACTTAGTCGAAGACATGACTCTAATCCAGGACGCACCTACGTAGTCGGGATACATGAAAGATATCGTGTATCACGAGATACGGAGGCAGATGAGTGGTACGAGAAACTCGTGTTCACTCGCCGAATATGTCAAGTCGACCATCGCATTCCGGGTATGATTGGAATACAAGGCCGTCAACGGAACCCAAGAATAAGAATGACTGAAGGAACACCTCAGAAGCTTACCAACAATCTGACTACCCTCAGCCAACATCTTCTCTATGATAACAAACTCTCTCTGCCTATGCATCGGGACTGCTGCTCTTACCTGCTGCTGAATTTTTACCTGACTTACTGAACCTGGGCAAACTGCGTCGGATGCTAACATTGAAACTGCTGAGACCACGTCGGAAGGAGGTGCTGAACATGGGATCGGGCTGACTTTGCTGACTGAACTGACTGGAGTGTAGTGAACTAAGCTGCCACCAGATGCTGAGATGGTACTGGTACCTGACTCTGTGGAGGCGGGATCTGATGCCGACATACTGCCTGAACCATAGAAGAAAATGGAGCAATAAAATCCTCGAAAGAAATAGATAAGAAGGTTGGGTGTCCCTGAATGATAAGGACACGTGATATCAATAATGGACATGAATAGAACAAGGATATGTCAATCATGTTTACAGTTCAAGGAAAACGAGAATGTGATTAGCAAAGGGAGATCAAATGAAGACAAATATAGGATTGAGATTCTAACAAGATGAATCCCCCACAAGTCTGAAGATAGACCTGCATGGGCCACCAAAAAAACCCTGTCACGCCCCAAAACCAGAATACTGGAAAGTAGGGACGAAATAAGGCCAGCTACGTGTATTAGAGTACGCCAGTACCCCAATATACGATCAAAGCTGTCTAGAAGACAAGTGGGAAGACTCTAGCATGCCACTGACGACTCCTATGGTCGAACAAATTCTATCTCAATCCAACAACAACAAGTATCAAGAGTATATCAAATATGAAAGTAAAGAGGCGTCCCAAAATACTATATCATACATGATCATGAAGCTAGTGAATACAAAATGCTACACTAGCAAGGTACCAATATACATGATCACTATATCAGTCTAGATCTAATATAATACATCATGTTGACCGAAGTCTGAGAAAGTCTCAAAATAATAGGGCTAACACATGCCCTAGCTAACACCACCAAAATGAAATAAAACACGAGCGGTACAAAAAGAGAACCCACTCGCGAGGAGGAACAACCGCAGATCTAAGCAGGCGGCGGGTCATCCAGAGAAAGGTAGGAAGAATCCTCGGGCTCCAGCGGTAAATCTGGCCAAACAAAACCAGTGGGGTCAAGCCCCAAATAGCAAGTACCACAAGGAAGCTTGAGGTGCACGACAAAATCCAACAACAACACAATAGCATAATGACAGAAGTAAATAAATGCGGATTGAGACTAGTGCGGTACCAATGCACGTATCTCAAAAAAATAAATGACTGGAAATACTGAATAATATAGCTATGGAACAGAATAATCCGATGAGCAACAAGGGGTTTAGGAACTACTAGGAATCGGAGTTACAACCCTTAAACCAAACAAGGACCGGGGTTACAGATCTTTTCCCTAGCAGAACTTAGCCTCTGGCCACTCGCCGACACAAGAGCATATAAGGTAACACACAATCAAAAGTGCACGGCCAATCATTGTCTACGGCTTGCTATCATTAACTAGCTAGGGTTATCACAATCCTAATTACTAGTATGCAAGTTGAGGATCTTCGCAACTACCTGACTGCAGATACCCGGATGTCCAGGGGTACGAGTAGTACATCTATTGCCCAACAAGACTGCTGGCAGATGAAACGTGTCTAGACTTGAAACATGAACAACCATATCATATACTTGTAAAAAAAAATATATAATTGACTGTGCCGCAACCCGGCACGACATGTGACTCGATCGTATATCAATACACGCAAACTTGGTAGGTCATGGAGCCCTTGCCTAGCAGGGTTGAGCCATGCCTCATGGGGCCCTTGGAGCTCGGGGTTGGTAGTGCGAATTTCCTTCTACAATGATCTACTTGAATTTACTAGTCATTTACCTTATCATATTCATGTCAAATTCTCAAGTCGTGGACACTCAAGAATTTCCTAAGATGACGTGTGCTATGTACGAGTAAATCGTAAGTTATCACTTACGAACATTTCCGTACTAACATCACGTGATACACGGAACAATACTCACACTCGATTGTCCAGGGCCAAGATACAATAGATTAACATTCAACAAGCTATATCCACGGTGTCAAGAAAGAACATGTACTCATATATCGGGTCTAGAAATTAATAAGAAAATTAAGTCATGAGTGCGCTACTACGAGCCACTGAATCGAGCTAGGCATATACAGCAATCTGGAGTGCACCATGACAGGCCACTATCTATAATCTGGACATAGAACAATACGTGAACATAAGTATGTACCATGTATATAGAGTGTACAATCATTCTTTAACTAACCAAGGTCATCTAATCATGTTAAGAGTTCATTACAATCGAGAAATTATCAAAAACGGACAAAAACGGGCAAAAACGGACAAGAACAGCCTAAAACAGCATAAAACGGCATACCGGCGGTATACTGCGGCATACCGACGGTATACCGGACTAAAAATAGTAAGTTTCTGGTGCCAAAAATGGCATACCGGCGGTATACTGCGGCATACCGGCGGTATACCATTTTTCCAAACAGCAACAAAATCCGGATTTTTGGTAAAACTCGTTTCGGCCATAAAAACTTCATTTTAAATCGAAATTCGGACTTTCAAAAGTCAAAATTGAATAGAATTGAATTTTCTACAACATAGAAATATTAGTTTTCACAAATTAAAATATTTGATAGATCAAAACCTCAAAATACTCAAAAATCATATCTAGAAACTCAGATCTATGCCATATTATCGATCAAAACCAAAAGTGATATACATTAAACTTGTTAACAATTTAGAGGAGCATATTATAGAACAATAAAACTTCAATTTCTATGGAAAATAAAATTATAGCATGGTCATGTCACTTTTGAGCAAGATGTACTTGCCTAGGTTTTAGCAACCGAGCCTAATCTTCTACTCCACCACCAAGAGGAGTTCCGAAACCACACTCTAGGCCTCAAGGCCAAGCTTTCCTAGGCTTGAGGAAGAAGGAAGAGGAAATGGAGAAAGAAAAGAAAAGAGAGGAGAGAGAAACTCATAGGATATATATAGAGAGGGTGAATTAATCATGACCGTCGGATCGTGATCCGAGTCAAAATCTAGATCAATCCTAGCCATTGAAAGAAAACCAATTGTCAATTGGATAAAAGAATGCATTTACACAATTCACGAAAATATCTATACACTATTCATCAAAATATCCAAAACACTATTCATGAAAATATCGAAAATACTATTCACGAAAATATCTAAAATCGAAAATATCTAAAATGTGAAAAATCTATCCGAGCGGTATGCCGTCGGTGTACTCCGGTACACCATCGGTATACCGGCCAAGAAGAAAATCTATAATTTAGGAAAATTTTAAAGCATTCCGAAAATCAAAAAAATACGAAATACAATA
Organism: Iris pallida; assembly: GCA_029216955.1. Taxonomy (NCBI): domain Eukaryota; kingdom Viridiplantae; phylum Streptophyta; class Magnoliopsida; order Asparagales; family Iridaceae; genus Iris; species Iris pallida. The sequence goes on from JANAVB010005597.1 coordinate 46,415,949, forward strand.
CAAAATATGTATCCGTATATAAATACCGATACTGTGAGACGAGTCTCACAGCAGCTGAGGCAGTTTCAGCCACAGCCGATTCAGCAGAGGCCAGCCCCTCAGCAGCAGCAGCCGAGGCAGCATCAGCAGGGATAGAGGCAGAGTGTTACTTATGCCTATTGCAAGAAGCCCGGGCATGTCGCCAATGAGTGTCGGAGGAGGCTGGGCCAGTGCCTGAAGTGTGGTTCAGCAGACCACCAGATGAGGGAGTATCGCGTAGTACGAGCAGGCCCGGGAGGAGGAGCCAGGGCTCCAGCAGGTCAGCAGCGGGGACCAGCCCTGCCGATGCAGCAGCAGAGATTTTTTCAGCACCAGCAACATGCCAGGGGAGGCCAACAGGGGCGAGGATTCGCCATAGCAGCAGAGGATGCAGAGGTCATCGGGGAGCTGATTGCAGGTTCGATTCTTCTTGACTCCAGTCCAGCATTTGCCTTATTCGATTTCGGTGCTTCGCATAGCTTCATATCAGTATCTTTTGCGATTAGACACGGTATCGTAGCTGAATCATTGCCTAGGACTTACAAGATCACGACCGGGGGTGGTATTATCCTCGTGAGTGATATTTGTAAGGGTCGAAGAGTAGTTTTGGGAGGCCGTGAGTTGGAGGTGAGCCTGCTCGTAATGCCATTGCCGAACTACGATATAGTACTAGGCATGGATTGGTTGAGCAGGCACCACGCCAGCATTGATTGTAGAGGGGGTAGAGTTCTCTTCAGAGTGCCAGGGGAGCCAGAGTTCGAGTACTCCAGACGTCAGGCAGAGCAGAGCAGCGGAGTCTTCTGTGGAGTCTCGGTGGAGGAGCAGACGATTCCACACCCCTTGATAGCAGATTTTATGGATGTTTTCCCAGAGGAGTTGCCGGGACTGCCACCAGACAGAGACATAGAGTTCTCGATAGACTTGGTTCCAGGGGCGGAACCCATCTCTCAGCATGTCTATCGGGTGAACAACAGCGAGCTAGTGGAGCTGAAGAAGCAGGTGGATGAGCTTCAGGACAGGGGCTTCATCCGCTCGAGTTTGTCGCCATGGGGTGCACTAGTGTTGTTTTGTGCCGAAGAAGGATGGGTCAGTACGCATGTGTATTGACTATAGGGCACTCAACAACCTCACGATCAAGAACAAATACCCACTGTCGCGGATCGACGATCTATTTGACCAGTTGAGCGGAGCTCGGGTATTTTCCAAGATTGATCTGAGGTCGGGATATCACCAGGTGAAGGTGAAGGGGGAGGATATTCCCAAGACCGCTTTTAGGATGCGGTACGGGCAGTTCGAGTTTTTGGTTATGCCGTTTGGGCTAACCAATGCACCAGCTGTGTTTATGAACCTTATGAACAAGGTGTTCCATCAGTATCTGGATCAGTTTATAGTGGTGTTTATTGATGATATCTTGATATATTCTAAGACTAAGGAGGAGCACGAGGAGCATCTGCGGATAGTGCTGGAGATTCTCAGGAAGGAGCAGCTTTATGGAAAACTCTCCAAGTGTGAGTTTTTCTTGGATCGGATGGACTTCTTGGGGCATGTGGTGACTGAAGATGGTATCTCAGTTGACCCCAAGAAGATTGTAGCAGTTGAGGCATGGGCAGCGCCGACTTCAGTTGCAGAGATTAGGAGCTTCCTGGGGCTGGCAGGGTATTACCGAAGATTTGTGCAGGATTTCTCCCGGGTTGCAGAGCCGTTGACACGGTTGACCCGGAAGGATGCTGAGTATGTATGGTCAGAGGAGTGTCAGGCAGCTTTTGATGAGTTAAAAAAGCGGCTGATGACACCTCCGATTCTGACGTTGCCTTCAGGATCAGGTGGATTCACTATTTATAGTGATGCTTCAGGGAAGGGGCTGGACTGTGTGTTGCAGCAGCACGGGAAGGTGATTGCCTAAGCTTCCAGGCAGTTATGTCCCCATGAGAAGAACTACCCTATCCACGACCTGGAGCTGGCAGCAGTGATTTTTGTTTTGAAGCTGTGGAAGCATTATCTGTATGGTGAGAGGGTGGAGATCTTCACAGATCACAAGAGCTTAAAGTATGTGTTCACTCAGAAGGAGTTGAACATGAGACAGCGCAGATGGCTAGAGTTGATGAAAGATTTTGACATCCTACTTCAGTACCACCCAGGGAAGGCCAATGTGGTTGCAGATGCCTTGAGTAGGTATCCGACAGCCATGTGTTTGATCATGGATCGGCATCTGCTTGCCGATCTAGAGAGCCTTGGGATTGAGGTGATCGTGCCGGGAGTGCAGATGCAGCTATGGGGGATGCAGATTCAGTCAGACTTGGTGGACAGGATCAAGGCGGCCCAGTTCGAAGATGTGGCCTTGCAGAGTATCAGAGAGCAGATCAGTATAGGAGTGGGGGATACTGAGTTTTCACTTGCAGAGGATGGTGCCCTGAGGCACGGTGCCAGGTTATGTGTGCCTAGCGGGGAGCTCAGAGAGTAGGTTATGCAGGAGGCCCACATATCTCAGTACTCTATACACCCGGGTGTCAAGTACCGAGATCTGCGGGAGCATGTTTGGTGGTCAGGAATGAAGCGGGAAGTGTTCCACTTCGTAGCTAGGTGCTTGGTCTGTCAGCAGGTCAAGGCAGAGAGACAGAGGCCCGGTGGATTGTTGCAGCCGCTGCCCATTCTCGAGTGGAAATGGGAGCATATCACGATGGATTTCATTTCAGGATTGTCGCGTACTCCAGGAGGGAAAGACGCGATTTGGGTCATCGTTGACAGGTGGACCAAATTAGCCCACTTCTTGCCATTCAAGGTGGGTACGTCTACAGAGAGGCTGGCGGAGATGTATATGCGGCAGATAGTCAGGATCCACGGAGTTCCGGTCAGCATCGTCTCAGATCGGGATAGCCGTTTTACTTTCCATTTCTGGAGGAGTCTGCAGACCAGCATGGGCACTCAGCTCAAGTTTAGTACTGCATACCACCCCCAGACGGACGGACAGTCAGAGCGGACTATTCAGACTCTTTAGGATATGCTGCGGACGTGCGTCCTGGACTTTGGAGGTTCCTGGGAGGATCATCTTCATTTGGTGGAGTTTGCCTGTAATAATAGTTTTTAGGCCAGCATTGAGATGTCACCTTTCGAGGCTCTATACGGGCGTAGGTGCCGTACACCCTTATCCTGGGATGATGTTGGTGAGCGAGCTTTACTGGGGCCAGAGATGGTTGTTGATGCGGCCGAGAAGGTGAAGCTCATCAGGGACAGACTTCGCGTGGCGCAGGACAGACATCGGCACTGGACCGATAGCCACCGGAGGCCCTTGGAGTTTGAGGTACAGATTAGAGTAGGATTAGATTTAGGTTGTTTGTTTTTGATTTTTTTGATCATGTTTGTTTATTATAATTAATTAAGACCTTGCTTGTGATTAGGTCGGAGACCAGGTTTTCTTGAGGATATCTCCGACTCGTGGTACGATACGTTTTGGTGGAGGCGGGAAGTGTTGGTCCAATGATTACATTGTGTTTTTGAATATGGCTAATCAGTTAAGTTTAACATAATGATGTCACTAATATTCATATACTCACTATCATGTTGCTACTTAAACTTAGCATTGTCCTAATTGTCCTATATTATATTGCTTTGCTTGTATCGTACTGCAACATATTTTGCTGGCCTAACTGCTTTGCTTGTATCATACTGCAACATATTTTGCTGGCCTAACTGCTTTACTTGTATCGTACTACAACATATTTTGCTCGCCTAACATGTATTTGTAGACATGCAGTAAGCATGATCAAATATGATCAAACTAGGACATAGGCAATGAAGAATTAATGATGGACCAAAGACGGCATCATACAAAGAGATTTCTCCGAACCGCCTAGCGACCTATCCGGGGCCTCGCATCGGGGGTTCCGCTGCCCGGTCAGCGGACAGGGGTCGAGGGGACAGCGCCCCCCGTCGGGGGTTCGGAGGCGAAGCCCCCGAAAGGTATTCAGATTTCCAGATCTGTTTATCTTCGGACGACTGCTGTCAAGGAAAAAGACGTCTTCAGGATTGCTCAAATATCAGAAGAAAGACGTCATCAAAAAGGCTCTTGGTTTTCCTAATTATTCTAAGTCTGTAATCTTCAATTTATTGAGTCTAGGAGAATGTGTACGTTGAGTCGCACTGAGTCATCTCAACCCCTAGACATATCTCTCCAAAGCTCTACCATTCAAACAGACCAATTCTTGAACCAAGCCCAAGCTCCACAAAGCCCAAAAGCCCAATGGACCAATTCTGTCTTCTGGAGACAGAGTTCGGGCCGAACTCTTCCTCCACACAGAGTTTGGGCCGAACTCTGTCCCCTGATTTCTAGCACCCTGATTTTTAGGGCCTGCTTGCTACAAGCTATCCAACGTTCGAAAATTTGAATTCTTGGGGCAGAATTCTGGCCGAATTCTGCCTCTCCAGAGTAGTATAAATAGAGCTTGAATTCTTTCATTTCAAATCATCTCTTACCTTCAAATATTCAAGCTTTCTAAGCTCTACTACTCCAAGTCTCATTCTTTCATATCTCCTAAGCCACAACTCTCCTTAGCCCAAGGTGCTCAGTGCGATATCAGCTAGAAGTTGTGTGCAAGAGGAAAAGAAAAGTCACTTGGACAATTCCAAGTTTCGCCACTGCGAATCTGTAAGAAGTTGACGTGCTCTTCTGAAGAAAAGGCACGGGGTGTAACTACTATTTCACAAATAGTAGATTTAATCCTGAGCTAGAGTTCTCAGGCCTGGACTAGTCCTCCACGAGGGAAACCAGGTTAAAATTGCTGTGTTTGCGTATGCTCTTCTGATCTTTATTTACTTCCGCAATTTTCTCTGATTTATTTTACTATCTTGATAGTTGTTTTGTGGAGGTGATATAGAGTTAATTTTTTATTTGGTGATTATCGACACAAACTCTATTCACCTCCTCTAGAGTTGCCTACACGTTATTTCAGGAAGCTTAGCCCGTGCTTCATCGGCCCTTTCGTTATCAGCGGAAGAGTCGGTGACGTAGCTTACAGGCTAGACTTACCGCCTGTACTTGTGGGGGTCCACAACGTATTCTATGTATCACAGTTGAGACGGTACGTGGCTGACCCTAGCCATGTGCTCGATCATTCAGAGATAGAGGTTGGGCCTTCTCTCAGCTATCCAGAGCAGCCCGTGGAGATTCTGGATCGACGGGAGAAGGTTCTGAGGAACCAGGTGATACCCTTGGTACGCGTCGCATGGAGGCATCATTCTCTAGGAGAGTCTACCTGGGAGCGGGAGGATGAGATGCGCGAGCGGTACCCCTATTTTTTTGGACCTTGAGGTATACTTTCTATCCTTCTCATCAGTTGCATTTCGCCTTTCAATTTCGAGGACGAAATTCTTTTAAGGAGGGTAGATTTGTCACTACCACATTTCTAGTGTGAGGGTATTTTTGTCATTTGTGGGGTATTTTAAATTTATTAGAATTAATTAGAATTTATGGGAATTTTTAGGAATTATTTTGAGATTGTTTGGACTAGTTTGATTTTGACTAGTATTGACCCTTGCAGACCAACCTAGGAGCTAACCCTAGTTAGTGGGTCATGGTTAGGTCAAGTGACTCTAGTCTAACCTAGCCTAGCACTTGGTTTAGTCATTTTAGCAAAGGGATTAGGAAGTCATAAGTCATGACTTATGGTTTTAGGACCTTTAATTAATTAAATCTACCTTAGCCTTTGTAACTTGGCCCAAGGCCCAATGTTTTGATAAAACCCTAACCCTAACCATGTAGTGGCCGGCCACCTCTCTACCTAGGGATCCCCATTATATAAAACCCCTCCCAAAATCTAGGGTTGCCTCCTTCTTAGGAAGAGCCCTAATTTCAAGGAGGTTAGTTTTATGTCATTTTAATTTCTAGAGCTCCTTTCCTCTTCCTTTTTCTTTCTAAATTATTCCAATAGGTCCTAATATGATTGTTATTGTTGTTGTTGAGGTCTTATCTCAGTTTGAAGTTGTTTTGGATTGATTGTGTCATCAAGTGGAGAGCATTGAATAGGGGGTTTCCATTGGAAGTTCATCAAGAGGTAACTTACTCAAATCTCTATGGATTTTCGATTAGTCTTCATGTATAGGAAGCCCTAAGGGTCCCCCTAAGGTCTGGATAGTTTTCGTGTCGGGTATCGGAGGTTTCGTGTCCATTCTGGACACGTATCAGAGCTAGGACTAGGTGTTCGACGAAATGCCTCAAAGGGCATTTCGATCGTATTTATTCAATGTTTTTAAATAGGAATGTTAGTTTAGATCTTGTCTAGGGATTTCTGTTCTTGTTTGTTAGTGTCAGTGTCTTTTGTGTCGGATTCGATGTGGTGGACACGCGCTGCACACGACCGCGCGCACCGCTACAGTGCTCTCCTGCCTATCGGGGTCTGTAGCGGACACGACACGCATTGTTTGGACACGAGATTTGACACGTGGCATGGGGCCATGACTGACACCCCGTGTGTCAAGCCCCATGTGTCCCCGTGTCGTGTCTAGGTAGGAATCGACTGTGCACGTATTTTTGCACTGTCAGTGCACACGAGTTTTTGGCCACTGATACGGGCCTCGTGTCCGACACTAACACGTTGTGGACACAGGCCAGTGGGCCCATGAGGTATCCCTATAGGTGGCTACCCCTGTGTATGACCACGAGATCCTCTCGTGTCTTGTGTCGTGCACACGACACAAGTGCACGTGTGCACGAGACAGTGCACTGACATTTCACTGTGTGTGTTATTTTTGAGTTCTCTGATCTGGACACGCCGTGTCAGGCCTGGGTGACACAAAATGGATACGTGGGGTTGTGCACAAGGGTTTGCTTTCAATTACAACCATTAGATTCATGATTTGTTATTTTTTCCTATTTGATTTCCTCATTAACCATGTTCTGATACTTAGTTCCTGTTAATTTCCAGTTCTAAATCAATGTTGATTAATAATTTTAACCATGATTAATGTAGGTTTTATAACTCTAATCTACACTCATGAATGTTGTTCACTGTTTGGTGTTAAGTTTTGAGGTTCAAATGTGAATTTGAGTTTGGAATGGGATTCGAATTGAGAGGAATCACTGTTTCACTGATACTCATGTTCAGTGAGTTCCCAGTTTTGAAAACCCTTTTTGCTTTCCTATTTGTTCTGTGTATTCATCTAATGTGGTTTTCCACATGTTACATTTTCATGCTAAATTAGCTTCTAGAATCGAATATAGGTTTATATGTTAACTTTGATGTAAAATTGAGTTTTGGTTTTAGTTTTGGTTAAATTTGCAAAACCTGAGATTAGGATTTTATGTTCAGTTTGTGTGAACATGAGAATACAAGAGGGTGTGAAAAAAACTGAGATTTAAGTTCCAGCTTTATATAAACCTGAGTTTAAGTGTGTGCAATTCCAGTTTTGACTGGATGTTGAATTGCCCATTTTTCCTTCTTTTCATTCACAGTTTTCTTTCATTAAAAATGTATACACTGTTGAACTGTTTGAGTTCAAATCTGAAATCTGAGAATAGGCCATGTCTTCCTGTCTTGTCTTTATGTTATATTCACTGTCTTGAGCATTCACCCTTACATGTTTACACACCACACATGCTTCCCTCTTCTCCACTGTTGTGTTCCTGCACTATTACTAGTCACTGTTACACACACACACACACAAACCTTCTCCTTATTCACTGATTTTACTGCCTGCGAACACAGTACACACACACACTATTTTGGTTTTCTTTCACTGTTATGTAATTCCTGCACTTGTTACCTGTCCACACATAGCTACACCTATACACACACAATTCATGTTTCACACACACACAAGCACTCTCTCTCTCTCTCTCATTCTCTATATTTCTAAGTCCTTACATGTATAAGGCTATGGTTGTTTGTAGGCATATACAATAATATATGTGTAAATTGTATGAGTATATATCTATACTTCTATGTTAGCTAATGTTGTAGGAATTATATCTAGCCTAGATATATGTGATATAAATTATATGGTGTTTAAATCAATGGGTGTAATGGTAAGGTTATAGACTTGCTAAGATATTCTAGAATTTTGCTACTAGCTATATTGTGATATAGCTAGTATAGGCTTGCCTAGCCTTGTTAGGATTGTGTTAGTTAGTGTAGATTAAAATAGCCTAGTTTAGACTTAATTAGACTTGGTTGACCTAGTTTGACTTCTAGGGTTGACCAGAGTTGACCAAGAGTTGACTTTGGCCTAGATTGACCTAGAATCATGTAGAATGCATAGTAGGACTCCATTTTACTATTCTGGACTTGTTGTGACTTGTGCTGTTCTGATTAGGAGCCATACACCACTCCTTGGACAGTACGTATCATATTGGACACTCAGATACAGGCGAGTATATTCTCTGATCATTTCATATATTGCTTAGAATTATTTCCTGCAGTAGATTACTTTACTTGTACTGTCATGTCGGTCACACGGATTGGTACTATATGGATCCTTTCTTGAGATGTTATCCTTAGGGAGCATCGGGTACTACGTGTTCTGTGCGTTTCACTTACATGGCGTATCACTATGCTTCTTGGTTCACTTGATTACTTGTGACATGTACCCTCATGATCACAGAGTCTCTTGAATCTTACACAGTTGGGTAACCCCCAGACTCCCCATTTATGGGACATCCATGTATCAACCTTCGGGGGCCGTGCATGGAATCATATAACATAACCTGGCTGGATCCTTGTGTATTGATTGGGGGTACGGGGGAGTAGAAGTGGACATGTGAATAATACACCAGTAGTATCTTCAATGAATCATTTCGTAGTGTCTTCATTGAATCATCCCAGGCCATTTACATGTTCATGTTGTACTCTGACTCACTAGTCACTGCTAGTTCTCTATGTATAGTAGATATTTCTATTACAGTTCTCTCTCTGTTTTTATACCGCACTTCTTTCAGTACTTGTATCTTACCTTACTGCATGTTCATATTTTCTAACCTGTTATGATCTATTGAGATGTACTGTACTCGCTCCTGTCCTGACTGGACCTGTTGAAAATATTACAGAGGACGAGGAGGAGGCCTGCCTGGATACCTACTACGGGGCAGCCTTAGATGACACCTTTGAGCTGGACTCCCAGGAGGACCCAGCTGTAGCTGAGGATATTCCCCCGACTGCCTAGTTTAGACTAGTTAGGCTTATCTTACTTTTGCAGTCTTGAGACATGTCTTAGTTAGACTTTATTTGAAGTTATGAGTTGTATATATTCTTTCATCTGAGACTTTGTACTGTTGGATATTGCTGGGATCATCTTAGACTGTTTTTATCTATTTTATTCCTTGATGTTCTATTTCATATCGTGCCATCTCTTCCTTAGTTGTGATTGAGTTTACTATTGTTATGTCACCCCCATTCGGGGAGTATAAACTGTTTAGAGATATATTGTTAGATGTTGTGACCTAGGACAGCGTTCTACCGCCGACACTGCGGCGTAGGCTGGACGTACCTACGTCTCGTGCCCTTACTCTAGGGTGCGGGTCGTGACAGCTCCGGGCCGGCAAAGAGGACCCGTTCCCATTTCGAATCTGCAGCCAGCGAGAAGTTGAAGAAGCTGGGCACGCTGAGCAACCCGTTATGCCTTGATGAGGACGATCCGGAAGACAATGCTGATTCAGTTTTGCCTTCCTTGGATGGTATTGATTCTGTAGAGCCGGGGGAAGTGGCTCCTCCTCGACAATGATGATACGACAACCTATCACTATATCTTATATAGTAGTAGATGACGTTTTAGTATTACATTATGTGAGTTCATCTTGATTCTATTACATTCTTCAGATACTACATTCGATAAGAACATATACTACACCATATGTACATAAGATAGATGATTCACACTAATGTATGCTAGAATGAATTTTGGGTTGTGTTCTGAGCCATCCGTTCTGATCAAGCATCTTCCTTCTCCTCTCCTCCACCATGGCTCTGAACCCATCTGCTCCTCCCTACTTCCATTCTTCTTATTTGACTCTCTCAGCCGCATATGATATCCAGCTCAAGTGTAGAGTCGGGGGAGAAGAAGTGGACAGGAAGAAGAGGGGGAAGCAGCACAGCCTGCGGCATGACCCGGAGGAAGTACATATGTTTTTTTCAAATCCGTAGGAGAACTATATATATCTTTTAACAATATGTCATCTTGTCAAAGACCCTTAATGTGACAACCATGTTACCGCGGTGTCGGAAGACTAACATGTCATAATTTTCTAAGCCGTGTGTTTTGACATAATCCTCCCAACTCTTTCCTCTTATGTAGTAATCTTGCATTATTACATAGAACTGAAATCCGGTTGGAGAATTATGTCAAAACATACGGCTTAGAAAATTATGACATGTTAGTCTTTCGACACCGCGGTAACATGGATGTCACATTAAGGGTCTTTGACAAGGTGATATGTTGTGAAAAGATATATCCTTATAGTTCTCCTACGTATGTTGAAGAAAACCTCTGTACTTCCTTCGGGTCATGCCGCCGGCTGTGCTGCTTCCCCCTCCTCTTCATGTCCACTTCTTCTCCCCCGACTCTACACTTGAGCTAGATATCATATGTGGCTGAGAGAGTCAAATAAGAAGGGAAGTAGGGAGGAGCAGATGGGTTCAGAGCCATGGTGGAGGAGAGGAGAAGGAAGATGCTTGATCAGAACTTGAGGTGGAAAAGCTGTGATGTTGATAGCGTGAGAGAGGGAGAGGGTGGAAAAGTTCTTCTCCCCCGACTCTACACTTCAGGTGGATATCATATTTTGGTTTCTGTATTTTGGCTCCAGCTCCATTTGCATTAATCTATGGTACGACATCGTGATCAGGACATAGTCCCTGCAGCCATTCGACTGGCGAGGCAGAAACTATGTAGCCGTAGATAAAGTTGATTGTCCTCCGACCCTCATCCCTCGGCAATGATGATACGACAACCTATCACTATATCTTATATATATAGTAGTAGATGATGTCTTAGTATTACATTATGCGAGTTCATCTTGATTCTGTTACATTCTTCAGATACTACATACGATAAGAACATATACTACACCATATGTACAGAACATAGATGATTCACACTAATGTATATGCTAGAATGAATTTTAGGTTGTGTTCTGAGCCATTCGTTCCCATACTTGGCAATTAAGTTGTGGACCATTATGTTTGACATTGTTGTTACAAATTTTCATATATCTGTGTTGATTGATGAGATTGTGTTTCAAACATGTTCGTGATTGTGTGTATCTGTGTTGTTTGATACTGTGTTCGTGATACACACCGTTGTTGCTGTAACAAATGGTGTGGGGGATGCTGCAAATGCTGCAGGGGATGCTGCAAATGCTGCAGGGAATACTGCAAATGCTGTATTTTTTTATTTTTTTAATATTAGCGACGTTCAGCGACGATTACCGACGTTCAGCAACAAAAAAAACGTCGCTATCAACGTCGCTAACTGTGAGGAATATCGTCGCTGATCGTCACTAAACGTCGGTACTGTAGCGACGTAGAAAAAGTCGCAGAACGTCGCCATATGGCTCTCAAGCCAGGTCAGTATCGATGCATGTCAAGTCGCTTAACGTCACTAGTACACGTCGGTAAATGATGACGCTTTACGTCGCCAGCAGTCGCTGAATTAGCGACATAGCAGCGTCGCTAAAGCTCGTCGCAATAGCGACGTATTGCGACGTTATCTTGTTTAGCGACTAGGTTAATCGCGACTACGTGCATACGTCGCTAAATACGTCGCTAATAGGAATTAGCGACATATTTTCCCTATTTAACGACGCATTGAGACGTCGCTGATTTGACAGATTTTAGTAGTGATAATATGCTCTATCAAAGTCTGTGTCACAGCCGATGTGGGACTAAACATTTGTGAGAAGCTTAGTTTATGAATGAAACAAGAGAAACAACACCAACAATCCCCCGCCAAAAACCAAGTTTCGAATAAGGAAAGAATATGAGTAGAAAGATCTGGGCAGATTTATACTATGCATAAATGAGATGGACTACAGCCTTGAATCTCACCTAGTGACTATTATCCTTATCTGAAGAAGAGCTTGATGGACTACGCCTTGAATCGGTCTTCTTGAAACAGACTCAAAAAATAGTACACATAGTACACTAGAGGTACGTGGGTCTATCGGACGGCGCGTTTGATTGGCCATGTGCACTTTTTCATATTCATGGGAGTGGTCTAGGATCATCCTGTCATATAGTCGCGGCCTTCACGACCTCTTATATAGGTAAGTACTCAAGGGTTGATGATAGAAATCAACAATGCATATCATGCTTGGACTTATTAAGAGTTTAAACTCATCCTAACCATATCACATCGGAACACTGTCACCATAGGGATGGGTATCCATGTACACATGTACAGCCTCTTGGGCATTTACTTTAAGAGAATTTAATCTCAGGATTATTGTTCCATAATAGTCACCAAGTCCAGCTTGTTCCTACCCATTGAACCGGCTTCTTGGGATCTCCAGTCAGACTCGGTTGGGTTGTCACTGCTGGTGACTAACTTATGGGCTTAACCCCATCCCCCTCGATGATTCTAGGATTAATTTCCTAGACAAACTCTTCGTCAAGAGTAAACAAACTCTTCGTCAAGAGATCTGTCAGGTTCTTTTATGACTTTTATAGTCGAGAACCATATTTTTGTCTTAGGTTTTTTAATGTCTTGAAATGCAGCTGCATGTACATGTTCATCTTATAATTCATAAGATCATGCTTTAGCAGTTTTTTAGCATAATTTATAAAAATGACATGTACAGAAATATGTAGATCATGATATGCATAATAAGATGCTTGATCTATTCAATTTCAATACTTCATGAAGTCATAACAAGAGTAAAATTTGGGCATGGATTTATTTGATGTATACATAGTAAGATATCTGAGCTATTCAGCTTCAGCACAATGTAATGGCCCAAATGTTGCACCCCGTCCGAGGCCCAGTTGCATAACCTGTTTGCGGACCAAGGTTATGCGGGAAGCTTCCAGAACATTCTAGAAGATGGTGGAAGGCTCTAAAAGATTGTGGATCTCTCCGGAAGGCCCAAGATCATTCTAGGAGGCCCAAGAAGCTTCTGGAAGGCCCTTGAAGTTTTCCTTTATGTCGCTAGGGAATAAACTTGGAATATGCCATTCCAGTTATGGTAGATTGTAATAATCCTTGGAATATTCCTTCCAGGACTTTCCTTGTATTGCTCTCTGAGCACTTATAAAAGGGGGAGGCTCTCATTTATTCCTCACCACCTAAAATTGTAAGCATTCTCCAAGTCAATAAAGATATTCTTACAAGTCCCATCTTTGCTCCACAATTCTAATTCTCTTAGCGATCTAGCTAAGTCGGGACGGAAAGGCTTGCACGAGTCTTTGAGGAGAAAGACAGTGCACCGCACGGGACAAAGTGCTAGCAAAAACACTAAGTCCGTGACAACAAGCTATGTTTTAAAAATACCATTTCAAATTCTTTCATACTCCTAGCTATGATTGTTTATCACATGGATCTATCAATTTATGAGTATCTAAGTAGTTCCATAGGTGAAACCTTACACTGGACTTTAGTGATCTTTAGTGTTTTATTTTCGAAGAAAATAATGACTCGAAAAAACACTTAAAATTCTATGAAAACAACTGTAGTCCATTTCTTTGGAAATTTTTGGTTTGACTAAGCCAGATATTTGGGTGACTCATAAATCATACTTTGTGTCATTAGAATCAAAACGTACGATTCCATTAATTGTTGATATAAGCCCCCAGGATAGTGAGCCAAAATACATCTGAGTCTATCAACTCTTAAAGTAAGACACAGTAACTTTCAATCTTAGCTCTAAAGATTTATCTTTACTAGCCATGTTTACAAAATGACAGTCTAAAGTACTAGAATAATAGTTTAAGTGATTTTGCTAATCAACCTTAAAAATCTTTAGTTTATCAAGTATTAATTAATTTGGGTTAGTTGTAGGAGCCGGTTCCCAGCTAACAGGGGTCCATAGGGGGGCGATTAAGTACCGTGTCGCTTAGGGCTATTTACGTCCGGTTGACAGAAGGACCCTTTCGACTTGTACCCAAAATAATCACAAATTTTAAAACTTTGATTTAAAGAAATTTACAATTTCACTAACTATATTCTTGTGAATAAATTGTTTAAATGAATCAAAAGAATTATAGCGTTACAAAATATAAGCAAAAACAAAGTTTGTTTAAATATTATGATAGAATAATATTGTGATTTCTTTCTGACTAGAAATTCTAATATTGTGACAATATGGTCAGCTAAGGTTCATGCAAACCGACCTAGAAAAAATATCATATAACATCACTTTAATACAGTAATGTACAATACCATAGTCATTTCAAATGATCAGGACTTATTAATAACAAAACAAAAGATATATTATTTTTATACATTATTTACAGATAGTATCATTATTCTCGCTCTAAACATCCATTAATATCATAAAGATAGAGAAAAGAACTTTGTTTTACGTACCTTCACCGTTAGTATGTTTGAGCCTTTCTTAACATGTCACAATCTCTAATGCTTCTAGCTTAGAAAGATAACATTACAAAAATTATGTTAAGAATAATGAGTAATTATTATTATTATTATTATTATTATTATTATTATTATTATTATTATTATTATTATTATTATTATTATTATCGTCACCGTTAAAAAGTGTTGCTCATTTTCAAAAATTAAAAAAAATATCCCTAAGGATTCTACCATCAAGAGAATAGAGGTTAGTTTGCATATTAACATGAAATATATACCTAAAAGTATGCACAACTTGTTCATTCTGACACAACAATATAATTTTGCACAACAATACAATTTTGCTAAGAATTTTAATAGTAAAATAATTCAACAAAATTTTCTTAGATCTAAAGCTCTCTTTATCAACCTTGATCCATGTCAAAAATTTACCATCACGTTGGAAAATTAAAATGGTTCAATCATACAAGATTTTGAAGACTATATATATATATATATATATATATATATATATATATATATATATATATATTATGAATGACACCTAATTTGACATGGAACACTATGGTGTAACTTATGAATTTATATTAATACTAATTGCACCATTCATTTATTGTGAATTTATAACCATAATAATTTCATGCACTTGATGCATATGTAAGATATCTCAAAATATATTTTACAAAAGTTAAAAGCAAATTTAATTTAGAACAAGAGAAATTAGCATTACGTACATAATGCTAGGTGGAGAAACCTGAATGGGAACAAATTTTCTACATAAGAGAGAGATTAATATTTGACATTACATAACTATTTCATGTCCCTTTTTTGTTAAAGGCTTTTGAGATGGGGTGTACTACTATGTTTCTACAATTTTTAGAATGAAACATACGACCGAGGCAGAGCATTCGGCTTCCCTCTAGTTCCGAGGAGCCTGAATGGGCTTCCAAAGAAGGGTCTGTTTGGATCGCCGCAGGTGAAAGGAAACTGGAATGAAACTATCACTTTTGGTGAAAGTGGTAGCAGTTTTGTTGTTTGGTTTGCATTGCAACTGCAATGCAAGTGAAAGTTTTCTGACAGAATTGAGTTACTGTCCCCTTCTTTTTTTCCACGATCTTTTGCATCCCAAAAGTGCCGCAACTCCGTTGCAAGTGAGAAGAGAGAGAAATGGAAATGGGGGTTCTGTGAACCTCGATCGCGACCCATCGCCGCCACCGTCGGCCTCCGTGCCTGAGATCGAGGTCAGCGGGATGAAGCCGACGTTGGAGGACGCCGACCGCCATGAAGGTCCGTCGACGATGCCGACCGCCGTGAAGCTCCATCGACGATGAAGCCGCCGCCGAGCACCGCCGCCACGAAGGTCCGTCGACGACGCCGACCGCAATGAAGCTCCGTCGACGACGACACGTCGAACCCCTCATCCGACCGGATCTGAAATGGAGACAGAGGATGTGATCGTGGAAGCCGTGGAGGAGCTCCTCCGGGTCCCCTGCGGTGGAGGGAGCGATTGGCGAGAGATTGGTGGTGGTGGTGGTGGTGGAGTGAAGAAAAGAATGAGATGTGAAGAAGAGAATGAAGGAAGAATGATCTGGAGAGTAAATACTGGATAGAAGTCTCTGGAGAGAAATGCTCTCTCTAGAAAATGATAAATATTTTATTATGATATATAATTTATCATAAGTTATTTAATTATATTATGGAGAGTAGTTAAATTATAGTAATTAATTTTATTAATAATAATAATAATAATAATAATAATAATAATAATAATAATAATAATAATAAATTAAAAATGGCGTTGCAAGTCCACTGTCAATATGGCGTTAAAAATGGCGTTGAAAATGATAAATATTTTATTATGATAAATATTTTATTATCATTAATTTTATCTCCAAAAATTTATTATCATTAATAATTAATGTTTAGTAATTTTTATCACTTTCAATATCCACTCTCAACAGCCATCCAAACAACGAACTCATTTTTCTTCCACTTTCACCAGACAAAAAGTACTCCATCCAAACACATTTTGGAAAGTGTCACTTGTTGCAAGTCCACGGAAACTCAACTTGCTGCAAGTGTCACTTTCACACTTTTAAAGAGTTACATCTATCCAAACAGCCCCTTATTGTAGCACCATGAAAGATGGTGATAGATCAGTCTTGTCTCAATTTGAAGTTCATGCTATTTATTCCAATATATAAGGCTGGACAAAATTGTTTCTCAAATAAATCAATTTCTAGAATTTGCTTTTCAATAAGATAAATTCACTTTCTTATTGAATAGTTTATATTCTATTTACAAAGGTTGCAAAATATTGATATCCTTAGAACCGTGAAAGAAATAACATATACGCTACTTTTAACTTAAACTTGGATCGACTGCACACTCGTGTGTGTCGAACAATGGAATACGACAATTCATGAATCTCCCTCCATTACCCAACTATATTTGATGGCACACACATAATTTCAAGGATGGCAAGATAACAACTATTAATAATCCAGAACCCGTCACCCAACGCATGCCTATTGCTCCGAAGATGGTAATAATTTAAAAATGTCAAGAGCATATATGCAAGTAGGAGCATTGGGCTCAAGATGATACACCTTCATGGATAATTTTGTACTCGATAAGATTCGATTATAAATTG
This sequence comes from Iris pallida, assembly GCA_029216955.1. Taxonomy (NCBI): domain Eukaryota; kingdom Viridiplantae; phylum Streptophyta; class Magnoliopsida; order Asparagales; family Iridaceae; genus Iris; species Iris pallida. Next base: position 46,433,128 of record JANAVB010005597.1, read on the forward strand.
TTCTACAAAGGTCTTACTTGTAGAAATTTGGATTTATTTATATGACTAATCACACAAAGAAATGTGTATATGTCAAATATTGATGACAAAGAAATTAATAAAGTCACTCAACATCCTTCATCCATAAATACAAAAATATAACGGTCGAAACTAAATTAATCGTCTTTCTAAAACTAACCTCTACTACTGTAAAATGCTAATATGTCAACGAATACATGAAAAGGAAAAAAAACGAATGGATATTAGATTTTATGCATGAATGCGAGGGATGGATATATAAGACATGCTTGTTCCCCTATTCCAGTAGCTTCAACAAGCTCATATGCTTGTTAGAAGTTACAAAAGATAAGGCTAGGAGAAGAGTTTCTACCATATATATGTCCTATTTACAGGATAATGTGCTTATGTAGAACCTTCCTTTTAGAGAAGATACGTTACTTTATAATAGTTAGGCTCGTATGTGTTAACTCAAAGAATATGCGAAACCTTTTTCTCTATAAGGGAAATGAGAGATTGATGCGTCATTTGACGATTCTAAAGTTTCATTCATCATTCGATATTTGTTCTATGGTTGAAACCAACCACATATTTTACTCCTAACTTTTACCATGAATTCTAAAACAAAATATAGAGATTTACATCTAGAGAATAAAACCAAGACTCTAATAGTAGGAAAAGGACGAAATTGCTTCTCAAATCCATAGTCATACACAGGTTCAAAATGAAATGAAAAGGAAAAAAAAAAACGACGAATTATGCAATTTCTATAAGAGATAAATGAGATCTAGTACATTTGACTGAAATGTTCATGTAAGAGCTTAGTACATAGAGTTGAAAAACTAGACTCTACGCAAAGTTATAGAATAACTCCATCTGTCATGCGTTATATATACCAATTAAGGAAATCTTGTGCTAATCTCTAATGCCAACCTACAAGCATATCAACAGTGGATGTTCTGTAATAGCGAAAATCTCAAACAAGAAATTCCAGATTACCAGAATATGGCTTTTAAGCAAGATATTTGATTGACAATGAAGAATAACATAAAATTTTAATATCTAAGAACGGCAATGAAAATGTACAAATAGTAATATGATAAATCTCATATGGTACTTTGTTCATTTCGTGTAGTACCTATCCTTAACAGCTCCTTAACCTCATAGTAATAGCAAAATCTCTGCTAGATGTGTGCTGCCATTGTGAATAAAAATAGTTTATGATCTAGTGGAGAGAAAAAATGTGGAAGTAATGTGATTCCTATACATATCACTAGTTATGGATCCATACACAATTTAATAATGAGATGTGATCCCCATCGGATGAACTACTGACAGTGGGACAACCATTTCGGACATGCACGGTGAACAAATTCCTTAATGTGTTCAAGTGTCACACAAAAGGAAACAGCTACTACAAATTGCGAAATAACCTGCACATACGATATAAAGTATGCAATGCATACATTTGTGTTGCTGAATTATGGACTGAACAAATTACAATAATGTATGGCCGGATTTCTGTAATAGATAGACATTAGGAAACTATAAAAATGATAGATTAACTCTTAGATTGTTGGAAAATTTTGTTCTTTTCTAATAATCTGCAAACAAAATAAACAAAAATTAAAATCACCGGTCTCCGGGGAAGTCGCGCACGAAGCACTGCCCTAAGAGTTAATCTGGGTCTATGTACAGACTTTTTCGGATGCTCCTAGTGGTAAAATCTCCGCTCTACCGTTATCCCGTCGTCGCACACAACTCGGAAAGATTGACCCTGACTTAGCTCTGCACAGAGCGAGGATACGAAGAACGAAATTTTTTTTTGTAAGATAATAAATTGGGAGAGATTTTTCTTAGAGATTTTGTGTGTCTTAAGAGAGGAGATGAAAGGCTCATCATATAGACACAACCTTTATAACCGTTGCTTGAATCAAGGACGTAATAGATGATGAATAAAAGCATATAAAAAATGTGGTTTAATGTATTTGGACAAAACCAATGGTGTCCAACATTCAAAAATTTAAGTAGGAATTAAAGTGGTCAAATGCCAATGAATAGCAAAAGTTTTTAGGATTTTAACCCGAACCCGAAGAAGGAATCAAATCGACATTTGACGTCTGCAGATGTGGGCGCGTACTCGCACACGTTGCGTCGAACCAAACCAGGTTGAGCGGCAATGGCGACACGTGCATGTGGCCCACAGGGCTACCCATACAAGTCTTCAAGAAAGCAAACAAGAGTGAAGCATTATATGCTCTATCAAAGTCTATGTCACAGCAGATGTGGGACTAAACATTTGTGAGGAGCTTGGTTTTTGAATGAAACAAGAGCAACAACACAAACACTAGATGCATTTCGTATATGATATGTATTTTTACTTTTATGTATGATATATTCTTGCTGTTGTTGTTGTTGGTTTGAAAGCTAGGATTGTTGGTTTAGTATCGACGTCATTTGTATGCTAGAAGCCACACTTGTCTTCTTGACATCCATGATCATCGTAAGACGTCTAGGAGTACCTCATACGGTGTAGTTGGCTTAGTCTGTTCCCATATTCCCAAGTATTTTTGGATACTTGGGAATATATATATATATTTTATATATATATATATATATATATATATATATATATATATATAAACGGATCAAAAAGTTTCCCTTAGAAAATTCCCTAAAACCCCCCTCACTCTCAGCATTAATTTAATGTTAATATTAATATTAATGTTAATATTAAAATTAAATACTAAAATTAACATTAAACTTAACATTAAAATTAATATTAACATTAACATTATTATTAATATAAAAATAAAAATAAAAATAAATATTAACATTAACATTAATATTAACATTAAATTACAGATGAGAGTGAGAGATTTTTTAGGAGGTTTTCTAAGGGGAGCTTTTGATCTGCTCCATATATATATATATATATATATATATATATATATATATATATATATATATATATATATATTCACCCCCTACTTTGTCCACCACATTATCATCCCTATCTAGTCCGTAGGATTAGATTCAAAAAATGGTTGAGATCAAATCTCTACATAATAATATTAAGAAACCAAAAATAGTATATCTCTATAGAATCAGATTGAGAAACTAAAAATAGAAAGAAAAAAATTCTTCCTACACAAATTAAAGAGGAGAGAGAGAGAGAAAAATCACCGCTCACCTAGGTTCCGGTGCTCCGCATAGAACTGTAAAATTGTTGGTGTCGATCAAATTTCTTAATTTTGATATTTTTTTCCTCTCTCTTTATTAGATTTAATCTTATGATCAAATATATCAAATTAACCAACCACATGAATGACCATCCGGAGAGTTCCAACCCTAGTGCAAGCTCCTCGAATCGTTGGTTGTTCGTGATGGCGATTTTACCAAAGGCTACATAATGACCGAGGCCACAATTACTTGTCGAGCCATGTCAAACATGTTTCATCCTCGGGAAAGAGATGCCCGACAGGCCTCCTCATGCGGTAGCCGGTGACCTGTGAAACCCGTAGGTAGTATCTTCTATTCGTCATTATGCTCGCATCATCGAAACGAGAACAACAGGACCACATCCCCCCTGAGCTCTCTCCTAGGACACCTCTAACGACACCATGAGCACTCTGTTGGTATAAACAAAGGGTATTTATCTGGCTCTAATTTTTATTTTCTTGTCACCTATAAATGTTGTTGATATGTCTACTGCAACATGTTTGAGACATTCCTATTAAATAGAAGATATGCAAAGTATAAAAACAATTGGTAAACTCTTTATTATCTGTGTTGAGATTTGCAGCGCCAATGTTTTAGTTATCGACTGGTGTGAGCTAGCTTGAAAATGTATATCCAAAAATAAGGATGCGCTTATCTAGCGTGACAATGTGAGCTTGCTTGAAAATGTACATCCAGAAATGAGGATGCGCTTATCTAGCATGACAAAGATTCTAATAGAGAAAGAAGAGAACGCCAGGAGCTAGTATTAGACCCTTAAGATCAATTGCACTTGCATGATTCGTTTCATTTTGTCTTTTTTGTTGGGAAGTTCTAGCCATCATTAGTTGGGTTATTTATAACTTAACTTCCAGCTCACCACCACTTTGGACAATGCTCTTGATACTATAAATAATGATATTTGGGCTGTTTTGCTGGAGGTTTGAAGGGTGAAAAAATAGTGTGTTGCCTTTTTGCTAATGGAAGATAGCTATTTCTAGCTCCCATTCCATTTTAGATTGTTTCTTCGGTTATGCTAAAATGTTCTAATGGTGCATTGTTCAATGTATTTACTTCGGTTACATATGGCTTGTGTTAGTGTTGGGGCACAATTTTTCGATGGAAAACTGAGAATATGAAACAATTGTAAAAATAATTTTCCAACGCAACACTTATAGAAAGGTTGCGCAAGTATAACGAAGATCTAAAAAGATATCGTTAATGTTCCAACGCAACACTTATAGAAAGGTTGTGCAAGTATAACGAAGATCTAAAAAGATATCGTTATGATATTACGAGAATCTAAAAAGATTTCGTAATCACAGCAGCGAAGAAGATGACAGGCGAAATGTGGAAGATGGCCTGCTGGGGTGAATGATCACCGTTGCTCAAAACTTTATTCGTCCTACACGAACAGCTTCCAGGAACCAGCAAGTTTGTCGGAGAACTTGGAACACTCCTGCTCTTCTGACTCCTCGGATGGACACGAACTCCCGTACAAGAGCAACACTGGTGCGACGCCTTTCCTCTCTCTCTCGAAGGCTGCAAATCAGAACTGTGTTAAAGAACACGTCTGAAATCTCTGTTTACTTGTGCTAAAGAACACTTCGTAAACTTTCTGGTGGATTCTCTTTCTATTCTGTAATGAGCCTTGAGAGAGAGGATGCCATATATAGGCCATGCAGCAACTGGACGGTTGCCACAAAGTTAGGGACGTGGTAATAACCACCCCGAACATGTAGCAACCGTCCAGAACATGCTAACGCACGTTCTGCTACCAACTGCGCACACCCAGCGCTCTCCTTGCACTCTGCGCAACAGAGCGCGCACTGAACTGCGCACACTGCGCGTACTGCGCGCACTGCGCGCACTGCGCATACTGCGCACGCTGCGCATGCAGCGCAACCCGCGCAACTCGCGCAACCCAGCGCAACCCAGCGCACCCAAGCGCAACCTGAGCGCAACCTTGGCGCGCACCTGGGCTTGCGCAACTGGGCTTGCGCAACTGGAAATACGCAACTGGGCACGCGCAACTGGGCTTGCGCAACGTGGCTGCGCAAGTGGCTCGCGCAACGAGCGCAACTAAAGCGCACTATGCGCCTAGCGACGATGCTGACGTGCTAAGTACAAAGTGCGCCAACAAAACGCCACATTATGTCTCATGAGCCCATGAGCCCGAGTCCGAGTTTGTGTCCGAGTCCGAGTCGCTAAGCCCCTACGGGGCTTAGCTCCCATGGAAATGAATTTCCCAAGAGCAAAAAGCATGAATGCTTTTATTGTTGATTTAGCCATTTTTCCATTAGAAAAATAACCCCACATGGCACACCCATGTGCACCTCCACACCACAAGTGCATCTCTAAAATAGGAAACCTATTATATAGAGATACAACTCCTTTGGTCTAGCCGATGTGGGACTAAAATTCACATAGAAAATGACCAAACTCCAACAATCCCCTACATATCTCTATATATATTGGTATAAGTGTTCCCCACAGTAACTGACCATCATGCATTAGGAGAGATGTCGCTTACGACTTGAATCTTCCCGTGTGGGTCAAACAACAGACTATAATACAAGAATGGACTAAGCCTTGAATTCTGCATCATAGCTGAAATTATTTCCACTCGTATAATGTAGTTACGTGTGCTTCTGGCTACACATTAAAGGTCCTGTGCCAGCCTGGTTTCAGTGTATAATTTTGGGCGTCTATAAGTTTACCCTCAAGAGACGGTCTGATATCTCTTTGTCCATACACTATAGGTGAGTTCATTATAAAGAGACATGGCATGAAGCGCTTTGTGCTCCCCTTGCGGTGCTACGCCGCTATGACATGGCTTAAAGCCGAGGCCTTACCCCGTACCGGAAACCTCATCGTAGTGTCATACTACTGTAGCATGAGGCAACCTCCTCTTTGTAGTGTCAAACTACCCAGCATGAAGCCTTAGGCTCCCTTGCGGTGTTACGCCACAACGACATGGCTTGCAAGGCCGAGGCTTTATCCCTAACAGGGTACCTCATCGTGGTGTCGTGCCACTGTAACATGAGGAACTCCTCTTCTTTGTAGTGCTGACTACACCCCTCTTTATTTTTATCATACGACATTAGGCTAACTGCCTATTTGCGGTGCTACGTCGCTGTGACTTGGCCTGCAAAGCCGAGGCTTTATCCTATTACTTGGCAGCACCCCATATATAGGAACCTCAATGTGGAGTCACCCTACTGTAGCATGGAGTTTCACTCCTTGTAGTACTGCTCTACCGTGCCTCCTGTAAAGCACACCAGGCATTCACTCTGCCTGAGAACTCATTAAGGCAATTAAGCCAACCTTCCCACAGGAACCGTTTTCCGCAAAAAACAATAGTAGACAACATGTCACGACCCGCACCCACTGTGAGGGTACAAGTACGTAACAGCGTCCAGCCTACGCCGTAGTGTCGGTGGTAGAACGCTGTTCTAAGTCTCTAACCACTACCAAAATAAGTCAAATCAGTGACGTATTTAGCGACTCCGTGAAATTTCGTCGCTAATGTTTGGGGTTTTAGCGACGTCAACAAAAGACGTCGCTGTTTGTCGCCAACAATGACTAATAGCGACGTCTAGTATCTTCATTTTGTTCAATGGGGTAGTGCGTCGCAAGTTCGTCGGTACGCGTCGCTGATATAGCGACGTTTCACGACGCATTTTAAGTTGCATCGCTATTTATTATATATCAGCGACGTTTAGCGACGTCCTAGGCGGACGTTGCTAAACGTTTTATATAGCCAGCGAGGGTTTCCATTTCGATCATTTTACAAATTTTTCCTCCCAAATTTGGGCGCGCTCCTCCTCCGCGACGCTCCTCCGGCGATTTCCCTCCTCCTCCGCGGCGCTCCTCCGGCGATCTCCCTCCTCCTTCCTCAGGTAGCTCCTCCTTCTCCTCCTTCTCCTCCTCCTCCTCCTTCCTCTGGTAGCTCCTCCCCACTTTCTCCTCGTCTTCAAGCTCTCTCTCTCTCGCTTCTAGTTCGTGTCCACGAGAGCGTGGACTCGCTGCGGGGGACACGAGACTGACAGTGGGCTCGTTGCGGGGGACACGAGAGCGTGGACACCTATTTTGTTGGTTTGGACACGTCGTGTCCCACTGTGTGGATACGAGATTCACAGTGTAACACCTATATACTGAAAAATCTCATTTTTTTGGGCATATCAACTGTCAATTTGATGTCCACGAGAGCGTGGACTCGCTGCGGGGGACACGAGACTGACAGTGGACTCGTTGCGAGGGACACGAGAGCGTGGACTCGCTTCTAGTTCGTGTGACACCTATTTTGTTGGTTTGGACACGTCGTGTCCCACTGTGTGGACACGAGATTCACAGTGTGACACCTATATACTGAAAAAACTTATTTTTTTGGGCATATCAACTGTCAATTTGATGTTTTGGGTGGATTCGAATTCTAATTTAGGGTTCGAGCCCTATTTACTGATACTGGAAGTTTTTTTTGGGCATTTTCAGGGTTTTGAAATGATGAATAAATTGACTAATAATTATTATCGAGCCCTATAAAATTTCAGCTATGTCACGAAGGATGGATATACTAATCCTGTGAATGAGTTTTCTCCTAAGTATTCTCGACAGTTGAGTATGATTTAGCTCACAGACATTACTGAAATATGTGATAATTAGACTTTCTGTTCAATACCATATTTTAAATCCTAAATCTACGGTATGACATCGTGATCAGGACATAGTCCCTGCAGCCATTCGACTGGCGAGGCAGAAAACTATGTAGCCGTAGATAAAGTTGACTGTCCTCCGACCCTCATCCCTCGACAATGATGATACGACAACCTATCACTATATCTTATATATATAGTAGTAGATGACGTCTTAGTATTACATTATGTGAGTTCATCTTGATTCTGTTACATTCTTCAGATACTACATACGATAAGAACATATACTACACCATATCTACAGAACATAGATGATTCACACTAATGTATGCTAGAATGAATTTTAGGGTTGTGTTCTGAGCCATCCGTTTTGCTACTTGGCAAAAAAAACGAATTTATTGTACTTTATCTGCTTTCGAAAATGTACTCAAATTACATGATGGTTCCTTTAGTTAGCTTGCTTATGTTACAATTATATTAGCTTGCTTACCAGATGGCACCCATGATCCGAGGAGCGGCACGTCGTTTGAGGGAAACAGTGAATGCTGAGGTGGCTCCTCCTACAGTTAAGGAGGAAGTGGCACCGGTTGCTAGTGAGACCGGGAGTTCTATTCATCCAGCACCGGTAGCTAGTGAGACCGAGAGTTCTCTTCATGCAGTCCTTGCAAGGGACGACATCTCTCCTCGCGCCAAAAATCTAGCTTTTTCGAGGTGGATGCGTGAACGTATCACTGAGCGTTTGCGTGAGCAGCGTGGTTCTCATTAGCTATTAGTACTTATTTGTATTGGACTATTGGTATTGGGTTATTTTTGTATTAGACTATTTGTATTGGACTACATATATGAATTAGAACTGTGTCAATCTCTAGATTATATTGGACTACGACATGGTGATCAGGACATAGTCCCTGCAGCCATTCGACTGGCGAGGCAGAAACTATGTATCCGTAGATAAAGTCGACTGTCCTTCGACCCTCATCTCTCGGCAATGATGATACGACAACCCAACCGGAGAGGATACTCTGAGAGATCCATCTGAGAGGGACGTATACTCTGAGAGATCACCTTTACAAGAATTATATCAGTAGTGGGATCGAGTGTTGGAGGAGATATTATCAAAGTATACGTCCTACTCAGATTGGTCTCTCACCGTTACTATTTTTTCCTGACGCATGGTGGATGTGCTCCGTCCACAGATTCTTGGTCCGAGCTAAAACTTTGTCCCGGAGATCAAGTGGACATCTTTGGTGTAGAGCTCGAGTAAGAGGTTCCTGACAGCATGGTGGCCTCCTTTGTTAAAGTATCCGTGCTCATCCCACATTGGTTGTGGGACGAGCACAGAAACTTTAACAAAGGAGACCACCATACTGTCAGGAACATCTCACTCGAGCTCTACACAAAGGATGTCCACTTGAGCTCCGGGACAAAGTTTTGGCTCGGAGCAAGAATCTGTGGACGGAGCACATCCATGCTGTCAGGAAAAAATAGTAACGGTGAGAGACCCATCTGAGTAGGACGTATACTTTAATAATATCTCCTCCAACACTCGATCCTACTACTGATATAATTCTTGTAAAGGTGATCTCTCAGAGTATACGTCCCTCTCAGATAGATCTCTCAGAATATCCTCTCCGGTTGGGTTGTGTTCTGAGCCATCCGTTCTCACAGAGGGTCCTATTTTGGATTCTATATTTTGTATTTTGGTTTCTGTATTTTGTATTTTGGTTTCTGTATTTTATATTTTGGTTTCTGTATTTTGTATTTTGGTTTCTGTATTTTATATTTTGGTTTCTATATTTTGGCTCCAGCTCCATTTGCATTAATCTACGGTACGACATGGTGATCAGGACATAGTCCCTGCAGCCATTCGACTGGCGAGGCAGAAACTATGTAGTCGTAGATAAAGTTGACTGTCCTTTGACCCTCATCCCTCGGCAATGATGATACGACAACCTATCAGAATCCTCGACTCTCTTTCACTTCTTGGATATTGACCCAGCTTCCAATCTCTCATTTCCCTCCGGGTCCACTCTACTCCCAATCTCTTCCTCTTTTATACACGGATCTACAGAATCAATACCATCCAAGGAAAGCAAAACTGAATCAGCATTGTCTTCCGGATCGTCCTCATCAAGGCATAACGGGCTGCTCAGCATGCCCAGCTTCTTCAACTTCTCGCTGGCTGCAGAGTCAAAATGGGAACGGGTCCTCTTTGTCGGCCCGGAGCTCTGACTCGCACTCGTCGCCGCGCTACTGGTTTCCTCTCCTCCTCTGACGCGGGTCATAAGAAAAGAAATTTCGCACCTCTTCTTCACATAAATATCATTGCCGCCTTGTACTCGAGCCTCCTCATCTGTAACGCTATCCAAGGCACCGAGAAGTCGGATAGCGTCACAGATGAGGAGGCTTGAGTACAAGGCGACAATGATGTTAATGTGAATAAGAGGTACGAAATTTCTTTTCTTATGACCCGCGTCAGAGGAGGAGAGGAAACCAGTGCGCGGCGACGAGTGCGAGTCAGAGCTCCGGGCCGGCAAAGAGGACCCGTTCCCATTTCGACTCTGCAGCCAGTGAGAAGTTGAAGAAGCTGGACACGCTGAGCAGCCCGTTATACCTTGATGAGGACGATCCGGAAGACAATGTTGATTCAGTTTTGTCTTCTCCTCTCCTCCACCATGGCTATGGACCCATCTGCTCCTCCCTACTTCCCTTCTTCTTATTTGACTCTCTCAGCCACATATGATATCCAGCTCAAGTGTAGAGTCGGGGGAGAAGAAGTGGACATGAAGAGGAGGGGAAGCAGCACAGCCGGTGGCATGACCCGGAGGAAGTACAGAGGTTTTCTTCAACATACGTATGAGAACTATAAGGATATATCTTTTCACAATATGTCATCTTGTCAAAGACCCTTAATGTGACAACCATGTTACCGCGATGTCGGAAGACTAACATGTCATAATTTTCTAAGCCGTGTATTTTTACATAATCCTTCCAACTCTTTCCTCCTATGTCGTAATCTTGCATTATTACATAGAACTGAAATCCGGTTGGAGGATTATGTCAAAACACACGGCTTATAAAATTATGACATGTTAGTTTTCCGACACCGTGGTAACATGGTTGTCACATTAAGGGTCTTTGACAAGGTGATATGTTGTGAAAAGATATATCCTTATAGTTCTCCTACGTATGTTGAAGAAAACCTCTGTACTTCCTCTGGGTCATGCCGCCAGCTGTACTGCTTCCCCCTCTTCTTCATGTCCACTTCTTCTCCTCTGACTCTACACTTGAGCTGGATATCATATGTGGCTGAGAGAGTCAAATAAGAAGAAGGGAAGTAGGGAGGAGCAGATGGGTCCATAGCCATGGTGGAGGAGAGGAGAAGGCAAAATTGAATCAGCATTGTCTTCCGGATCGTCCTCATCAAGGTATAACGGGCTGCTCAGCGTTCCCGGCTTCTTCAACTTCTCGCTGGCTGCAGAGTCGAAATGGGAACGGGTCCTCTTTGTCGGCCCGGAGCTCTGACTCGCACTCGTCGCCGCGCTACTGGTTTCCTCTCATCCTCTGACGCGGGTCATACTCGAGCCTCCTCATCTGTGACGCTATCCGACTTCTCGGTGCCTACATTGTCACTCGAATCCCCCATTCGACTCGTATCGTCCTCTTCTTCGCCTGTCTTTTCGCTCCCTGTCTTGCAATCATCTGCTATCACCGCCGACTCATTCGACTTCTTCTCCGATGACTCCGAGAAGTTGGATATCATAAGAAGAAGGGAAGTAGGAAGGAGCAGATAAGTTCAGAGCCATGGTGGAGGAGAGGAGAAGGAAAATACTTGATCAGAACTTGAGGTGGAAAAGTTGTGACGTTGATAGCGTGAGGGAGGGAGAGGGTGGAAAAGATCTTCTCCTCCGACTCTTCACTTGAGGTGGATATCATATTTTGGTTTCTGTATTTTGGCTCCAGCTCCATTTGCATTAATCTACGGTACGACATGGTGATCAGGACATAGTCCCTGCAGCCATTCGACTGGCGAGGCAGAAACTATGTAGCCGTAGATAAAGTTGACTGTTTTTCGACTTCGGCAATGATGATACGACAACCTATCACTATATCTGATATAGTAGTAGATGACGTCTTAGTATTACATTATATGAGTTCATCTTGATTCTGTTACATTCTTCAGATACTACATACGATAAGAACATATACTACACCATATGTACATAACATAGATGATTCACACTAATGTATGCTAGAATGAATTTTGGGTTGTGTTCTGAGCCATTCCTTCCCATACTTGGCAGTTAAGTTGTGGACCATTATGTTAGACATTGTTGTTACAAATTTTTATATATCTGTGTTGATTGATGAGATTGTGTTTCAAACGTGTTCGTGATTGTGTGTATCTGTGTTGTTTGATAATGTGTTCGTGATACACACCGTTGTTGCAGTAACAAATGGTGTGGGGGATGCTGCAAATGCTGCAGGAAATGCTGCAGGGAATACTGCAAATGCTGTAATTTTTTTATTATTTTTTTAATATTAGCGACGTTCAGCGACGATTACCGACGGTCAGCGACGAAAGAAACGTCGCTAATTACGTCGCTAAATGTAAGTAAAATCGTCGCTGATCGTCGGTAAACGTCGGTAACGTAGCGATGTAGGAAAGTCGCAGAACGTCGCCATATCGCTTTCATGCCAGGTCAGCATCGATGCGAGAGAGAGTCGCTCAACGTCGCTAGTTTACGTCGGTATATTATGACGTTTTATGTCGCTGGCAGTCGCTATATTAGCGACGTTGACACGTCGCTAAAGCTCATCGCAATAGCGACGTTTGGCGACGTTTCCTTGTTTAGCGACTAGGTTAATCCCGACTACTTGAAAACGTCGCTAATGACGTCGCTAATAGTAATTAGCGACGTAATTTTCCTTTTTAGCGACGTCTTTACGCGTCGCTGAATTGACAGATTTTAGTAGTGAACTAACCATCAACTCAAGCAGTATATAGTGTATTCATCATGATCAACTCCGAACGGAGGACAAGTATAAGATATGGTGTGACTCAATCACAGTCTAAGCACGATAAGATAATACCGAATATAACTAAGAAATTGAAGACAACGAAACTACTAATAAAAATAACAACAAACTCAAACAATCTCAAATACATCTCATGTTTCAAATCTCTATATACAAATCCAGATCTTAAAATAAGACAGACTAACTGAACTCCCGATCACTCCTGAGTGTCGGGGCCATAGGTAGCTAGCCATCTCCTCAGTAAAATGTAGGGCATGTGTCCTCAGGGCAATCATCTGTAAAATTTTCAACAGGTCCAGTCAGGACAGGAACGAGCACATCTCATCTAGAAAACCCAAGTAAATGACAGAGAACTATACAGCAGTTATATACAATTGTATTGATGAAAATGGCAGTTTATATTCTGGTGATGGTAAGAAAGACAGATAAAGTGTAAGGAAAGTAAATACTAAACAAGAGAAGAATCATAGCAATGAAGACTGTAAAAACAGAACTAGCTGAACCAGGGTAATATGATATAAAGTTCAGACAGAAAATGTAAACCAGTGTAACTCCAATGTAAGTCCAGTACAGGATGAATCTCATACAAGATGAATCCAGTAAGGGACGATTCCAGTTATAGTGATCAAGGATTCCAGGGTGAGTCCAGCCTATACTCTAACAGTGTATTTTAAAATATCGGGATCGATATGTGAATGGCTGTAGGTAATACGGTACATCACACACCTGGCCGGGTGTGAGATGGCTATCATTCCAGTATAATTCCAAGGGAGTGGTTCCAGTATTTGGGTATGTTCACATGCCTATTCCAATATTTCCCCGTCCAGCAAGTACAAGTGAATCCAAAAAACGATATGAGAAATCGGGATGAGTCCAGCCAAACATAATAATACCAGCAAAAGATTCCAGGGTGATTCCAGTAGGTGATGCCAGTAGTGGTTCCAGAAGATGATGCCAGTAGTGATTCTAGAAATAGAGGCCAGACTAATGGTATGTGTGTCGCATACATGAATCCAAAAATATCTATACGTATTGTAAGAATCACATAAAACTATCTAGAACTGAAGTACAGTAATTGACAAGTAAATGAGAGAACTATCAGAGAATATACACGTCTGCTACTCTGAGAAGAGTAGTGAAATATCAGATGTCTGTACCGGAGTCACAATGTCCTAAATAGAGCAGTACAGGTTATAACATGTTTAAAACCAGGTAAATAAAATCTACGATGCAATCTACATGATTTCTAGGTCAATCTAGGTCAAAGTCAACTCTAGGTCAACTTGGTCAACTGTCTAGGTCAAACTAGGTCCAAGTCAAACTTGGTCAACTTTGGATCGACCCAAGTCAACTACAATAGTCAAACTAGGTCAATACTAATCTAGTCAAGTCTCACTAGGCCTACCCAGCCTATTCTAGCAAGCACACTCAATTTCTAGGCTATACAAGCCAACCACACTCCTGCACTGGCATTCAAGCCAGAAACACAGGTTTATGAGCCATAGGCTATATGCCTAGGCTAATCACATAGGGATACACCCAAGTGCAATGTGCCATGCATATAGGCTATAGGCCATATTCACACATATTGTATATTATACTAAGTTAATATAGTTATCATACACACATATATATATATAGGCTACATTATTATATCAACATTTAGATAATATATTTATATATACATATAGTGAGATAGAGAGGGGGTACATGTGTTTATGTGTATGTGTGATACCACAATGGGTGATTTGTGACCAAGTGTGAGAGCCATGTGTGTGTAATAGGTTTTAGGCATTTTAGGGAAACAAAATGAATCATTACATTACATGTGTGTGTGTCTACATGTGAGGGTGTGTTTGGTTAGGGTCATGTGTTTGTCATGTGTGGGTGAATGGACATGTGACAGGAAAAACCATGTGTGTGAGGGTTTGTAACAGGGTGTCAAGAGTGTCCAACCTCAGGATTGCAATGTGTGTAAATGGTACATATGAGGGTTTAGGTAGTGCAAAGTGTGTGTGAGTTAACATGGTGGCATGGCAACCTAGGACAGAACATTAAGGTAGAGGATTGGTTGAAAGGGGGGGAGTCTGAACATATAGAATAAGGACTCTAAAATTTGTGAAGGATATAAAGTATCCATAACCTGTGCATTCTCTTGAACAGGGACTGAACTATGCACTTGAAGAGGGCAATATGGATAGTACAAAGAGATATTCAAGTGTCAAGGACTGCTACCAAACATTTGATACCAATAGTCCATACTTGAGACTACAAGGAGGTGTGGGCTGAACCAAAACACATGAAGGAGCTGTGCTCTGGACTCAAGTCTGGACAGGAGGAAAATAGGACTGAGCAGTGCAATTTACTGAGAGGGCATATGCATGGGTTAAAATCAGTGAAGGAATCATGGCAATGGCATTGTTCCCAGTTTTGCATCTCAGTCCATTTGGTGTAGTGAAGGGTGTGGGAAAAATCAGTATGATATCCAAGCAATTAACACATAA
Source organism: Iris pallida (assembly GCA_029216955.1). Lineage (NCBI taxonomy): Eukaryota > Viridiplantae > Streptophyta > Magnoliopsida > Asparagales > Iridaceae > Iris > Iris pallida. Next base: position 46,448,543 of record JANAVB010005597.1, read on the forward strand.
TCTAAACTAAATTCAAAACCAAATATGAAACCAAAGAAGTACAAATTTTGAATCAACAGCTATACTCCCAACTCTCTCTAAGCTGAACTTCAATTTCAGTTTAGATATATCATCTAACATTCAACCTATATCAATTCCCACCCATAGGACCCAACGTCTCAGCCTGGTAAAATTCTCAGGAAATAATGTGTTAACAAGGGAGGTGTTGTAGTGTCAAAGATGTGTATCCAGCAAGTGTCCGAGTGTGGCATGACAGGGAATAGTATCCCAGGAATTTTTATTGACAGTGAACTACAAAATAGTGGACACATGGTCAGTACATCAATGCCCAAAACCAAAACAAAACCCAATTTCTCAAACATAAACTATAATCCTATAATTCAGTAACTAATACATATGTTGGAAAACAATTTGGCAATTTAAACATTTCAAATCAGTTAAAAGTACACCCTAATTTCAGAAATATGAAACAATGGACTGTGTATCAGTCCTCTCTTCATTTCGAAAATCCAACCAAATCAATCGAAACCCAAACTCATATGCAAACACCCTAGCAGCAACTAATACATGTGTGTGACGGATTAACATGAAAATAAAACAGGAAAAAATAGTTTAAACAGGGAGTTATACTTCTCAAAATTCTCAAAACTGCACCACGTATCAGTCCAATGGGGAAAAATGCGATTCGAAAGCCAAATCTTCACAATAATCCAAAATATTGGTTGTTAATGAATGTGCCTCATGTGTACGTGTCATACGAGGTGTTCGTGTCCCTGCAAGTGGACACGAACGTGTCCAAAATATTAAATGCAATTTCAGAACAATACGCACAGCCAGGCCTCGTGTACGCGTTCAAACACGTACAGTACGCGACACGAGTGTCCTAGAGTCTCGTGGTCACGTGTACTGGTTCACCTAGGGTAGTGCTAGGTGTCTAGGGTCCTGTATTAAGTCGGGGTCGTGTCGTGTCTGACTTATAGGGCCGTGTCAGTGGCCAATACCTACGCGTGCACAGCGCGCACGCGCGGCCAGTGCGGCCAGTGCGAGGAGGATTTCTCCTCGCACACTGAACCATAGGGCCCCATCTTTTGGGAGGATGATGTCAGTCTATGCTCCATCATCCTCGCCAAAACTGGCGTGTCCACGTGTCCTACACAGGGAGTTATTGTGCCCGAGTAGCAGGACACAGTGTACGTGTGTGCACAGCGTATCCAATACGAAAAACAGACACGAAATGACACAAAAATACCTAAAACCCTTCACAAAATTTAATGTACATACCAAGATCTATCAATCCATGTAATTACATTTTCAAAAATCGAAAATAAATTCCTAAGGGGCATTCTATCAAATACCTAGCCTATCAAATGGATACGTGTCCGATACGGATACGAAACCGACACGAATTGTGCCCAAATTCCAGGGACAGCTAGGGGACTCCTAGATCTAGCCCTAAATGTAAAGAAAACAGCAATTTAAATCAATTTAAGGAGTTTTACCTATAGGTGCAAATTGTATGGAAAAGCTCCAAATAGGGGGTGTTCCTCTTGATGGCCAAATGCTCCAGATGAGCCCAAAGCTGAGATTAACCTCCAGAATTATAAAATATATAGAAATTAGAACCTAATGCAAGAGACTAGGATGAAAATGGAGATCAAATGAATAAATGGAAATTTTTTGGAAGAGGGAGAATACCTCTCTTTTCTCCAAGTGTTGGAATGATAAAAAGAGGCAACCCTAATGAATAAGTGTTTAAATAGGGTGGGGATCCCTCTGTGGCTGGTCATTTAGGGTTTAGTTAGGGTTAGGGCTTCTAGTTATGGGCCATGGGCCAAGTCATAAGTCATTGAGTCATGAAATCATAAGTCATTTCACTAAACCATAAATCATGAAATGATTTCACTCAAACTAATCCTCCTATTCCAAAATTAGTCTCTAATGACTAAAAGTAGGTTAACCTAAGTTAGACTAGGGTTACCATAGCTAGGGTTAGGTTCTAGGCTGGTCTACTAGGTCTCAACAAGTCAAAGTCAAACTAGAATTCACCAATTCATTAAATTAATTAAAAAAAATCAAATAAGCCAAAATGATCAAATTCTCCTAGGCTAAAAATGATAATTAAAATATACTAATAACATGGTTAGGCTCTAGGCCATGCAGTCACTAGGGTTTCACCGACAGCACATCAAAATCACAAGTCATGACTCAAAGCAGTTTTTAAATAGTTTAAAAATTATTAAAAATCACCAAAAATCATAATATAAAATAAATATCAATAATAATTATTATAATCACAAAATTTCAAAAATATCCTCATCTAGAAAACTGGGTGTTACAATCCTACCCACCTTAGAAAAATTTCGTCCTCGAAATTAAGATGATCGCACCCTTCCTAGGTCAAACCTCCAGCAAATCAAGGTCGAAGCAACACAATCCTACTGGTCGTGATTTCATAGTCTCGAACAGGGTAGCTACACTATCTAACAATCACAAACAATATCCTGGCAGGTACTAATGGAATCACACAGGAAAGTGGGAAGGAAGAATGAAAAGGACAAACCTGCTAACCCATCACCTACAGCGTCGGTCTCCTCGACCGCCATCGCAAAAGCTCTACCCCTCTGGTGCTGAGCTACAGGTGGCCTAGCTCCCTCATAAGGAGGCGCAGTGGGACAATCTATCATCTTGTGAGCACCAGACCCACAAAATAGATAGACCTTCAGCCTCCTCCTACAAGACTCCCAAACATGCCCTGCCTTCCTGCAATAGGCACAAGTCGGCACCTCGCGGTCCTGTCCTCTATGCTGATGCTGTGCCTGCTGCACTCTCACTGGTGCCTGTGCCTGCTGAGCCTGCACATGGGGCCTCTTGGCCTGACCCCCGCTGCTGCTACCACCCTGGGAGTCTCGCCCCCTCTTGAGCCTAAGCTCAAGATCATCCTCTGCAGCTAGTACGTCCACTAGGATCTCCTCAAATGTAGCGCTGCGGGCGTTCTTGGTGTAGGACTTGACCTCCTTTACCAAGCCCTTCCGGAACCTCCGAGCCTTCGTCGTCTCCGACAAGTCCTCCATAAATCTGCTCAGGCGGCAGAACTCTCCTGCGTACTCCTCCACGGACTGGGTCCCCTGAACTAGGGCCTCGAACTGGGTCTCGAGGGCTTCCAGTGCTGCGTCTGGAAAGAACTTCTCCTTGAACAGCTTCTTGAATGCTGCCCAAGTCTGTCCTGCTGTGCCAACCCTCGGGTCGGTCTGGTACCATGTACGGGCCAGATCCTGCATCATACTGGCCGCTGCCTCTATCTGGAGCCTCGTCGGGATCTCAGCCAGCCTGAAGATCTCCTTCATATGCTCGATCCATTCATCGGCATACAGGATCCCCTCTGTCCCTCTGAAGTCTCTCGGGTGCATCTTCTGGAAGTCCTGGATGCCCTTCTCCCGTGGCTGGTACGGCTGCGGGGCTGCCACTGGCTGAGCTACGACTCTCTCCACTGCCGTCACTGCCAGATCAATGCCTCTGCTGAGCTCTGCCGTGTGCCTCTGCTGCTTCTGACCCTCCATGTACTGCCTGAAGAAAGACAACAGCTGAACGGCGTTAATTTTCCCTGCAGGTGGCTGCTGATATGCTGCTAAAACATCTCAGGAATGACTGGGGTCGTCCTCTGAACAAGTGGAGGCATACCCCTAATGTCTACAGCAGCTCCTGTCTGATCAGGAACAGAAGGTGCTACAGTCTCAACAGGCTGCTGCAATGGACGAGAGGTGGCAGACCCCTCTCCAGCGGCTACTGTACCAGAGCGATGTGATTGTGTCTCCACCATCCTGAAGACAGATCGAAAAGGAAGTCAATACTGAGCAGGAATCGATAAATCAAAGGAGGACAGTTTATTGCAAAGAAGACAAGTCAGCAAGATATGTAGATGGCATAAATTGAAGCAGAATTATCCTAATTGTGATTGAGTACCTCTCCGTTAAAGCTTATCTCTCAATCCTATCGCAGGCTCGCAGCAATACAACTAAGTCGTCGTCCTACCACGATATCGCTCTAATGCGACTCTCGACCTGCATGGGCCACCACTAAAAAAGTGTCACGACCCGCACCCACTGTGAGGGTACAAGTACGTAACAGCGCCCAGCCTACGCCGCAGTGTCGGCGGTAGAACGCTGTTCTAAGTCTCTAACTAACCATCAACTCAAGCAGTATATAGTGTATTCATCATGATCAACTCCGAACGGAAGACAAGTATAAGATATGGTGTGACTCAATCATAGTCTAAGCACGATAAGATATCACCGAATATAACTAAGAAATTGAAGACAACGAAACTACTAACAAAAATAACAACAAACTCAAACAATCTCAAATACATCTCAAGTCTCAAATCTCTATATACAAATCCAGATCTAAACAGGAAACTAAAATAAGACAGACTAACTGAACTCCCGATCACTCCTGAGTGTCGGGGCCATAGGTAGCTAGCCATCTCCTCAGTAAAATGTAGGGCATGTGTCCTCAGGACAATCATCTGTAAAATTTTCAACAGGTCCAGTCAGGACAGGAACGAGCACATCTCATCTAGAAAACCCAAGTAAATGATAGAGAACTATACAGCAGTTATAGACAATTGTATTGATGAAAATGGCAGTTTATATTCAGGTAATGGTAAGAAAGACAGATAAAGTGCAGGGAAAGTAAATACTAAACAAGAGAATAATCATAGCAATAAAGACTGTAAAAACAGAACTAGCTGAACCAGGATAATATGATATAAAGTTCAGACAGAAAATGTAAACCAGTGTAACTCCAATGTAAGTCCAGTACATGATGAATCTCATACAAGATGAATCCAGTAAGGGACGATTCCAGTTATAGTGATCAAGGATTCCAGGGTGAGTCCAGCCATACTCTAACAGTGTGTTTTAAAATATCGGGATCGACATGTGAACGGCTGTAGGTAATACGGCACATCACACACCTGGCCGGGTGTGAGATGGCTATCATTCCAGTATAATTCCAAGGGAGTGGTTCCAGTATTTGGGTATGTTCACATGCCTATTCCAATATTTTCCCGCCCAACAAGTACAAGTGAATCCAGAAAACGACACAAAAAATCGGGATGAGTCCAGCCAAACATAATGATACCAGCAAAAGATTCCAGGGTGATTCCAGTAGGTGATGCCAGTAGTGGTTCCAGAAGATGATGCCAGTAGTGATTCCAGAAATAGAGGCCAGACTAATGGTATGTGTGTCGCATACATGAATCCAGAAATATCCATACGTGTTGTAAGAATCACATAAAACTATCTAGAACTGAAGTATAGTAATTGACAAGTAAATGAGAGAACTATCAGAGAATGTACTCGCCTGCTACTCTGAGAAGAGTAGTGAAATATCAGATGTCTGTATCGGTGTCATAATATCCTAAATAGAGCAGTACAGGTTATAACATGTTTAAAACCAGGTAAATAAAATCTACGATGCAATCTACATGATTTCTAGGCCAATCTAGGTCAAAGTCAACTCTAAGTCAACCTGGTCAACTGTCTAGGTCAAACTAGGTCCAAGTCAAACTTGGTCAACTCTGGATCAACCAAGTCAACTACAATAGTCAAACTAGGTCAATACTAGTCTAGTCAAGTCTTACTAGGCCTACCCAGCCTATTCTAGCAAGTACACTCAATTTCTAGGCTATACAAGCCAACCACACTCCTACACTGGCATTCAAGCCAGAAATACAGGTTTATGAGCCATAGGCTATATGCCTAGGCTAATCACATAGGGATACACCCAAGTGCAATGTGCCATGCATATAGGCTATAGGCCATATTCACACATATTGTATATTATACTAAGTTAATATAGTTATCATACACATATATATATATATATATATGCTACATTATTATATCAACATTTAGATATTATTATTATTTTTATATACATATAGTGAGATAGAGAGGGGGTACATGTGTTTGTGTGTATGTGTGATACCACAATGGGTGATTTGTGACCAAGTGTGAGAGCCATGTGTGTGTAATAGGTTTTAGGCATTTTAGGGAAACAAAATGAATCATTACATTGCATGTGTGTGTGTGTCTACATGTGAGGGTGTGTATGGTTAGGGTCATATGTTTGTCATGTGTGGGTGTATGGACATGTGACAGGGAAAACCATGTGTGTGAGGGTTTGTAACAGGGTGTCAAGAGTGTCCAACCTCAGGATTGCAATGTGTGTAAATGGTACATGTGAGGGTTTAGGTAGTGCAAAGTATGTGTGAGTTAACATGGTGGCATGGCAACCTAGGACAAAACATTAAGGTAGAGGATTGGTTGAAAGGGGGGGTCTGAACATGTAGAATAAGGACTCTAAAATTTGTGAAGGATATAAAGTATCCATAACCTGTGCATTCTCTTGAACAGGGACTGAACTATGCACTTGGAGAGGGCAATATGGATAGTACAAAGAGATATTCAAGTGTCAAGGACTGCTACCAAACATTTGATACCAATAGTCCTTACTTGAGACTACAAGGAGGTGTGGATTGAACCAAAACACATGAAGGAGCTGTGCTCTGGACTCAAGTCTGGACAGGAGGAAAATAGGACTAAGCAGTACAATTTACTGAGAGGGCATTTGCATGGGTTAAAGTCAGTGAAGGAATCAAGGCAATGGCATTGTTCCCAGTTTTGCATCTCAGTCCATTTGGTGTAGTGAAGGGTGTGGGAAAAATCAGTGTGATATCCAAGCAATTAACACATAATCTAAACTAAATTCAAAACCAAATATGAAACCAAAGAAATACAAATTTTGAATCAACAGCTATACTCCCAACTCTAAGCTGAACTTCAATTTCAGTTTAGATATATCATCTAACATTCAACCTATACCAATTCCCACCCATAGGACCCAACGTCTCAGCCTGGTAAAATTCTCAGGAAATAATGTGTTAACAAGGGAGGTGTTGTAGTGTCAAAGATGTGTGTCCAGCAAGTGTCAGAGTGTGGCATGATAGGGAAGAGTATCCCAGGAATTTGCATTAACAGTGAACTACAAAACAGTGGACACATGGTCAGTACATCAATGCCCAAAACCAAAACAAAACCCAATTTCTCAAACACAAACTATAATCCTATAATTCAGTAACTAATACATATGTTGGAAAACTATTTGGCAATTTAAACATTTCAAATCAGTTAAAAGTATACCCTAATTTCAGAAATCTGAAACAATGGACTGTGTATCAGTCCTCTCTTCATTTCGAAAATCCAACCAAATCAATCGAAACCCAAACTCATATGCAAACACCCTAGCAGCAACTAATACATGTGTGTGAGGGATTAACATGAAAATAAAACAGGAAAAAATAGTTTAAACAGGGAGTTATACTTCTCAAAATTCTCAAAACTGAACCACGTATCAGTCCAATAGGGAAAAATGCGATTCGAAAGCCAAATCATCACAATAATCCAAAATATTGGTTGGTAATGAATGTGCCTCATGTGTACGTGTCATACGAGGTGTTCGTGTCCCTACAAGTGGACACAAATGTGTCCAAAACATTAAATGCAATTTTAGAACAATACGCACAGCCAGGCCTCGTGCACGCGTTCAAACACGTACAGGACACGACACGAGTGTCCTAGAGTCTCGTGGTCACGTGTACTGGTTCGCCTAGGGTAGTGCTAGGTGTCTAGGGTCCTGTATTGAGTCGGGGTCGTGTCGTGTCTGACTTATAGGGCCGTGTCAGTGGCCAATACCCACGCGTGCACAGCGCGCGCGCGCGGCCAGTGCGGCCAGTGCGAGGAGGATTTCTCCTCGCACACTGAACCATAGGGCCCCATCTTTTGGGAGGATGATTTCAGTCTATGCTCCATCATCCTTGCCAAAAATGACGTGTCCACGTGTCCTACACAGGGAGTTATTGTGCCCGAGTAGCAGGACACAGTGTACGTGTGTGCACAGCGTGTCCAATACGAAAAACAGACACGAAACGACACAAAAATACCTAACACCCTTCACAAAATTTAATGTACATACCAAGATCTATCAATCTATGTAATTACATTTTCAAAAATCAAAAATAAATTCCAAAGGGGCATTCTATCAAACACCTAGCCTATCAAATGGATACGTGTTCGATACGGACACGAAACCGACACGAATTGTGCCCAAATTCCAGGGACAGCTAGGGGACTCCTAGATCTAGCCCTAAATACAAAGAAAATAGTAATTTAAATCAATTTGAGGAGTTTTACCTATAGGTGCAAATTGTATGGAAAAGCTCCAAATATGGGGTGTTCCTCTTGATGGCCAAATGCTCCAAATGAGCCCAAAGCTGAGATTAACCTCCAGAATTATAAAATATATAGAAATTAGAACCTAATGCAAGAGACTAGGATGAAAAAGGAGATCAAATGAATAAATGAGAATTTTTTGGAAGGGGGAGAATACCTCTCTTTTCTCCAAGTGTTGGAATGATAAAAAGAGGCAACCCTAATGAATAAGTGTTTAAATAGGGTGGGGATCCCTATGTGGCTGGTCATTTAGGGTTTAGTTAGGGTTAGGGCTTCTAGTTATGGGCCATGGGCCAAGTCATAAGTCATTGAGTCATGAAATCATAAGTCATTTCACTAAACCATAAATCATGAAACGATTTCACTCAAACTAATCCTCCTATTCCAAAATTAGTCTCTAATGACTAAAAGTAGGTTAACCTAAGTTAGACTAGGGTTACCATAGCTAGGGTTAGGTTCTAGGCTAGTCCACTAGGTCTCAACAAGTCAAAGTCAAACTAGAATTCACCAATTCATTAAATTAATTTAAAAAAATCAAATAAGCCAAAATGATCAAATTCTCCTAGGCTAAAAATGATAATTAAAACATACTAATGACATGGTTAGGCTCTAGGCCATGCAGTCACTAGGGTTTCACCGACAGCACATCAAAATCACAAGTCATGACTCAAAGCAGTTTTTAAATAGTTTAAAAATTATTAAAAATCACCAAAAATTACAATATAAAATAAATATCAATAATAATTATTATAATCACAAAATTTTAAAAATACCCTCATCTGAAAAACTGGGTGTTACACAACAGTGGTTATAGGCCCGTAACCTCTCCATGCCCATTAGAACATGTACCCACTGTTCCTGGTATTCTTCCGATTAGTGGTCCTCCCTTGAACCAAAAGTTAGATGCCTAGTAGATAAATCTTTGAACTAATAGCATAAAACTTTATGGTAGGAATACAATAATACAATATCAGAATGCCGTCAAGCCCATTTTATAAGCTGTGTCATCGACCAGCTGGCGCTTGAGGTCCTTGGTGAACGGATCCGCCAGGTTCTTCTGACTCCGAACATCAATAACTGCAATAACACCTCTCTTGATAAGTTCGTGTACCGCCCTGTGCTTCAACCGCACAGTCCTCTTCTTCCCGTTGAAGAGGTCATTTGATGCCACCGCCGCAGTCGCCTGGTTGTCGCAGTATATCGGTATCGCCGATATTTGCGCCCCAACCACTGAAAGATCATACATGAGCTCCCGAAGCCATTCTGCTTCCTCGGCTACGGTATCAAGTGCAAAGAACTCAGATTCTATGGATGACCGCGAGAGCATAGTCTGCTTCTTCGACTTCCACGATATAGAAGCTCCACCTATTGTGAAAATGAATCCACCTGTGGACCTCTCGCTTTCTACCTCTGAGCACCAGCTGGCATCACTGAAGCCTTCCACTACCTGCGAATCTTCACTGTAGTACAGTGCATATGTCTGAGTCTTCTTGAGATATCTCATAACCCGTTTCACAGCTTTCCAGTGTTCAGCACCTGGGTTGCTCGTGAAACGACTCAGCATTCCTACGGCAAAAGCTATGTCAGGCCTTGTGGCAGTAGTAGCATACATCAAACTTCCCATTACGCTTGCATACTCCAGCTGTCTGACGCTCTCCCCTAAATAAGGCTTCAGCTTCAGATCACACCTGTACGGCGTATCGATCCCTGGAAGAGCCCGATACCCATAACGAGTGATCATTTTCTCAATATAATGAGACTGTGACAGCGCTATTCCAGTGTCTGTCCGGATGATCTTGATCCCTAAGATCACATCAGCTTCCCCTAAGTCCTTCATACTGAACTTGCTTGAGATGAATTGCTTTGTCTCCGTGACACAGCTAATATCCGTACCTAGGATAAGCATGTCGTCCACGTACAAACAAACGATCACACCTCTTCCATCAGCGAACTTCGTATAAACACACTTGTCCGTATCGCTGACCATGTAGCCATTTGACCTTATAACTTTGTCAAATTTCTCATGCCACATCTTGGAAGCCTGTTTAAGACCGTACAAGGTTTTCACCAACTTACAGACTTTATCTTCAAGACCCCTGATGACAAATCCCTCTGGCTGTTGTATGTAAATCTCTTCACTCAGCTCGCCATTTAGGAAAGCCGTATTCACATCCATCTGATGTATCACCATCTTATGTATTGCTGCGAGAGCAATCAACATTCTGATGGTGGTTATCTGGGCTACTGGAGCATACGTGTCAAAATAGTCAATCCCCTGCTTCTGAGAAAATCCCTTGGCTACCAACCTAGCCTTGAACTTGTCAATAGTTCCGTCTGCTTTCATCTTCTTCTTGAAGATCCATTTGCATCCTATGGGTTTCGCTCCTTCAGGAAGATCAACCAACACCCAAGTGTTATTTGAGGTGATGGAATCAATCTCATTGTCAATCGCCTCCTTCCAGAAAACCGCATCTCTGGTCTTCATCGCCTCATCATAGGTAAGCGGATCTGCTTCCACATGATAGGTGACAAAGTCACTTCCGAAGTCCTTCGACCTCCTCACACGCTTAACTGACGGCTCAGCTTGTTCTGGTTCAACCGTTGTTTCAACAACAACATCTTCTTGGACCACATCTTCATTGAAGACTTCAGTTTCTTGTGCACCCTCATTATTCTCCGGAACATCCGGAAGAACAATAGTCTTATGCCATGCAAACTTGTCTTCAAAATATTCTGCATCGCGAGATTCAATGATATGATTTGACTCAATATCAAGAAATCTCCGAGCATCACTCTTCTCGGCATACCCCAAGAAGATCGTCTTTGTAGTCCTTGTCCCAAGCTTCTGAATCTTTAGATCTGGAAGCTTGACATACGCCAGACACCCCCACACTCGAATGACATTCAAGTTAGGTCTGACCTTGAACCAGATTTCATGAGGAGTAACGTCTGAAGTTGCATGAGGCACTTTATTTAGAATAAAAGTGGCCGTCAATGCAGCTTCTCCCCAGTAGCACTTATGAAGGCCAGCAGTCAACAACATTGAATTTATCATTTCTGTCAACGTCCTGTTCTTCCTCTCAGCTACTCCATTTGATTGAGGAGAGTACGGAGCCGTAGTCTTATTGACAATTCCATGTTCCTTACAGAACGATGCAAATTCATGAGACCTGTACTCTCCACCTCGATCACTTTTTATCCTTTTGAGTTGTTGTCCAGTCTGCCGCTCAGCTTCGACTCTGAACTCCTTGAACTTCTCGAATGCTTCGTCTTTAGCCTTCAGCAAGTAGACGAATGCATACTTTGAGAAGTCATCGATGAAGGTTATGAAATACTTCATCCCGGCCTTTGTAGAGAACTGTTTGAAGTCACAGATATCGGAGTGTACCAACTCCAGAAGATCTATACTTCGATTAACCCGAGGAAAGGGTTTCCTTGTGATCATTGTTTGAGCACAAACTTCACATTTCTCTACCTTACCCCCACACTTGGAGATAAGTCCTAGACTAGACATTCTGTTTATTTGTTTACAATAAACATGTCCTAGCCTATTATGCCACAACTCAAGAGTATAAGCAGAATGAGTGACTTCATTAATCACATTAATTATATTGGACTGATTTACAAGCTAAATTTTGAACATTCCTTCGGTATAAAAAGCTTTTCCGAAATATGTTCCTTTGATAGACATCACCATCTGGCCAGCATTGATGTCCATCCTGAGGCCTGCTTTGCAGAGTAGGCCTCCTGAGATCAGGTTCTTGGCGATAGCAGGTACGTGCTTCACGCCTTGAAGCGTCAGAGACTTCCCCGAAGTAAGCTTCAATACCACCGTCCCGATCCCGAGCACTTCAACTTGTGCCTGGTTCGCCATCATAACCACTTCAGAAGTAGGTGTATAGGTGGTGAACCCCTCCTTACTGGAGCAGACATGGCAGGAGGCTCCAGTGTCTACCCACCAGTTAGAATCAGTTCTTACCGCATCAACCTGTGCAATCATAGCAACAATGTCAGTGATCATGGATACCTTACTAGGCTCTCCTTGCTCTGATTGCTTGGTCTTTGATTTGCACTCATTCTTAAAGTGGCCCTTCTTGCCACACTTAAAGCAAGGCATTTGAGACTTTGGCTTCTTTTTCTTGATAGTAGTTCCCTTGACCTTTAGATTGTCTAGGGTCCTTCTTCTTGCTGTGGAAAGCCGCCGGCTTTCCCCTTGGTTCCTTGGTCTGAACCAGATTGGCGTTAGCCAATTGCTTGGACAGTGTGTCCACCTTCAGTTGAGCCCGCATCTGGTCCTCAACATATATTTTCTGCAAGAGATCTTCAAGGCTGATCTCAAGCTTCTTCCTATGCATGTTTGCATAGAACTTGCTCCATCCAGCGGGAAGCTTTAAGCCAATCCCTCCAACAATAAACTTGTCGGGGAGGGGCATCGCCTCGTCTTCTAACTTCTGTCGCAGTTTCAGGAACTCCTTCACCTGCGGCAGCATAGACTTTTCGTCCTCAAAGAACCACTTGTGATATTTTTCAACCACAAATATTTTACTGCGGTTCTTGTCTTCTTCGTAGAGTTTTTCTAGAGACTCCCATATGTCTCTAGCGATATTCTTCTTAGAATAGGATTCTGCTAGGGAATCCTCCATAGCATTCAGGATAAGCAACCTGCAAATGCTATTCTTCCTTCTCCACTTGGCCTGAAGTTTAATAGCCGCAGAGATTGCGGCAGCAGACCCAGTATCTGGAATGGTAGGTTCCTCTTCAAGAAGCACGTGATCCACGTCTCTGAGTTGAAGAGTGAGAAAAACCTTCCTCTTCCAGACTTGATAATGCTCTCCATCAAACTTCTCTAACTTACAGAAGTCAGTGTTTAGGAGTGAAGCATTAATGTTTTTTATCTTAGCAATAAAGCTTTGAGATTGTTAGTGCCGGGACACAATTTTTCGATAAAAAACTGAGAATATGAAACAATTGTAGAGACAATTTTCCAACGCAACACTTATAGGAAGGTTGCGCAAGTATAACGAAGATCTAAAAATATATCGTTAATGTTCCAACGCAACACTTATTGGAAGGTTGCGCAAGTATAACGAAGATCTAAAAAGATATCGTTATGATATTACGAGAATCTAAAAAGATTTCGTAATCACAGCAGCGAAGAAGATGACAGGCAAAATATGGAAGATGGCCTGCTGGGGTGAATGATCACCGTTGCTCAAAGCTTTATTCGTCCTACACGAACAGCTTCCAGGAACCAGTAAGTTCATCGGAGAACTTGGAACACTCCTGCTCTTCTGACTCCTCGGATGGACACGAACTCCCATGCAAGAGCAACGCTGGTGCGGCGCCTTTCCTCTCTCTCTCGAAGGTTGCAGATCAGAACTGTGTTAAAGAACACGTCTGAAATCTCTGTTTACTTGTGCTAAAGAACACTTCGTAAACTTTCTGGTGGCTTCTCTTTCTATTCTGTAATGAGCCTTGAGAGAGAGGATGCCTTATATAGGCCATGCAGCAACTGGACGGTTGCCACAAAGTTAGGAACGTGATAATAACCACCCCGAACATGTAGCAACCGCCCTGTGCTAAGTGCAAAGTGCGCCAACAAAACGCCTCATGAGCCCATGAGTCCGAGTCCGAGTCCGAGTCGCTAAGCCCCTACGGGGCTTAGCTCCCATGGAAATGAATTTTCTAAGGGCAAAAAGCATGAATGCTTTTATTGTTGATTTAGCCATTTTCCCATTAGAAAAATAACCCCACATGGCATACCCATGTGCACCTCAACACCACATGTGCATCTCTAAAATAGGAAACCTATTATATAGAGATACAACTCCTTTGGTCTAGCCGATGTGGGACTAAAATTCACATAGAAAATGACCAAACTCCAACAGCTTGGACTGACATGGTGCATCCTCGTTTGGACATGGCTTCTTTTGCGATGAGTTGTTCGAAATTTCATCTCCTTCCTTCTCAAGAAATCTGACTGCATCTTAGTATCAAGTACTCCACTCGATATCCTGACTGCTCGACTATTATATTCCTCGAATTAGAAATGTAGTAAACAATCTCCCTTTTTTCCTTGTGTAGTTGTTCAACTACAAAGACAATTATGCTTATAAATACTATACTAAAACTCTATAATGCCAAATTGGTACAATATCAAGGATATAATGAGACTTTTTCTCCTTGTAAAATGTTATTGATAATACTACATTTATTGCACTGATCAATCTTTGATGCTTTCAAATTGTATTAACACATCTTAGAAAAGAATCCATAGATGTTGAACCTTACAAGTTGATAAATGAAACAATTCTGATCAATGGAGTGAATTTGTTAAGCCAGACATGCTGGATTTGGTTGGTACCTGCATATTGTTATTTCTAATAATGTATTTCTTATTGTTAATGTCAAATATCTTGTTGATTGGGATAAAATATCTTATTGGTTGGGAAAAACTGCTCCAGCTAAGTTTGCGCTACAAGTCAGACCTGTCTTTCAAGTTTAGATTTGCCTCGAGTAGTTTTGTGATGCTCACTTTCTCAAAGAATCTTGCATGTTTAAATTTAAGATCTTAGTTACAAGTCTCTTATAATCTCATGGTCTTGCAAAGATTCCTTTCATTCACGTTTATTGGGGTTAAACCACAACATATTTCCTGTGTTATGTAGTAAAATCAAATGAAGCAAAGTAAGAAATCCACTTCAACATAAAAGCGTCAAAGTGTATGATAATAATCCAGTTACAAGCTGGCATAGCCCTAAATCCTAAGTAGTATCTCTAGCTCTCTCAAATAAAGCAAAGTAAGAAATCTACCTCAACACAAAAGCATCAATAACTCAAATAGAGTGTACTTATGTGTGTATCTCTTCCAGCTCCCAAATAGAAAGACTAAAGAGTATATAAAAAATTCACCTCAAATTGGGGGGTGTATAACTCTTCCAAGACTCAAATAGAAAGAGTACATATATAAGAAGCACATTGATACTCAAACAAAAACCATATCAAATAAACTCAGGTAGCAGCTTTGGGTAGTAGGAAAAACAATCCATGTCACTTCAACTCAAACAAAACCAATAGAAATACTGCTGAATTCGTAACCAACTTGACATTCCACTAATATTGCTAAACATCCTTAACCATTTCTAAGCAAAATGGTCTAGAAGACTAAAATTCTTGTGAAATTCTAGCAAACGAAGAAGAATGATTCCGAAACTAGGGTCATCAACCAGAATTCAACCACCGGAAGAATCTGCCAGCTGCTTTAAGTCCTCAATTGGATGAATACCAACATTCAGGCCAATAATCAAGTGTTCAAATATTTTAGCTCCTGCATCATACTCCCGATATCATCCAAAATTTTAGTTATGTGGTCCTATGAACACAAACCAAAATATCGGAGTGAAGAACTAGCAATAAATTGGGATCAGAAACTATCTAGGAAAGGAAATAAGACCTATAAAATGAGAGGAAGAACTTACGCTGAATGAGCGGAGGCGACAGCAGAGGCGGAGCGCCGACAGAGGCGGAGCGCTGTCGGTGGTGGTGCACTGGCGGAGGCGGAGCGCAAGAGACGCGCTACTGGAGGCAGACCGTTGTCGGAGAAGGTGAAGTGATTTTTTTTGTTTTGTTTCTCTTCTATTTTTTTTTCCAAGATTACTCTCCCCACTTTAATTTGTTTATGGAGGAATTTTTTTTGTTATTATTTTTAGACTCTCAATCATATTGGAGAGATTTACTATTTTTGGTTTCTCGGTATTATTATGTAGAGATTTAATCTGGACCGTTTTTTGAATCTAATCCTACGGACTAGATAGGGATGATAATGGAGCAGACAAAGTAGGGGGGTCAATTTGATCCCACCTCTCATATATATATATATATATATATATATATATATATATATATATATATATATATATATATATAAACTGCGATTCCAACAACATAGCTGTAATAAAACTGTAACTTTTAGATCTTGTAAGCTTCTGCATCCAAATAAATTTTGGTGTAAACTTTACAACTAGTACCATCAAATAATGAAGGCTGCATGTAGAAATATTTTTTGTCGGTTTACCTAGAATTTTTCTATGACAAATTTTACCATTTCGTTCGTTCCATAATTTAGCCAATTTATAGGAGTTGTATCTCAAAATCCATAAATTCTTTTTACATTAAATTATGTGAGAATTTTATTTGATATATGAATTCGTTGTGACCAAATTTTCATCCCTAATGGACTACTTAGATTTTAGGTATCGTTTTTTATTTCTCTGTTTTTACGATTTAACCTAAAATTTTCTAAATAATTCATATAAACTCTATATCCTATAGAACTAGGTGCTAAAAACGTCACACATGTTGTGATGATTAGGAATAAACTAACCTTTTTAGAATTATTGTAGTAATCTTGATAGGTTTTAGAATTTTCCAAAAACTGTAAAATAATCTATAAACCGTGAAAGTAAAAAATAGTTGGGCAAATTACGTTAACTATCCATATGTTTTACACTTATTACAGAAACTACCCCTACTTCGAAACTAATTACGCGGACCACCCCTATAGTTTCTATTTTCTATAAAAATATAACACTAACTACCCCTATGTTTTATAAAATTTCTAAAGGAGAGGGGTAGTGAGTGTATTTAGTTTCAAATAGGGGTAGTCTCTGTAATACTCGTGAAACATAGAGGGGGTTGGTGTATTTATTTCGTAAGGGAAACTACGTAGGACCACCCGTCAATCGTTAATACTAATCAATCTGAAGGCTAGGACAAGTACAATTTTACTTTATTGTTTATACTTGTACTATCTCATTTTGTCATTACATCTTTATTCATCCTTACACGTTACTTGTACACAAGAGATAGAGTTGCAATAATGCTAAGTTTACTACCAAATTCTTACAACTTTCTTATATCCTCACTCACCCACCCCTTACATATGGGTCCCATCGGGTCCCACCACCTCTCACACCCCCTTGCTACATGGGCTCCATCCGACCCCACCACTTACTCCCCTCCTCCAATCGAAGTCCGACACGTGGCAGATTGTAGGAGGGTTGTAAGCATCGGTTGTAGGCATAGCAAAGCTCGATAGAGTTGTCTTGATAATATTTTCTTGCATGTTCACTACTGATCACCACTGCACAATAGTGTTTACACAATATATTGTTTACACAATATATTGTTTACACAATATTTTTTGTTCAACATGTCAGTACTTTCAATTTTTTAGTGATCATGCTTGTTAGTGATATATGCTGGAGGATACCGTGAGTATGCATATATATTCGAAATAATATTCAACCTCTAATGATCACCAATGATTGCTATCAGTCGTGCACCATACGTTACGTCTGACTTAAATATGTTCCTCCGCATGTAGAAAATCCGTATTCTAAAGACATTGAACACGAACTATTATTTCTTGATAGGATCATTGCAAGCTATATTTTCATATTGTACTTTTCTTTATATTTTTATAGAGCTTGCTGTTGGAGTGGGTGGGGTTCCCAACCTATGTGGAGAAGACCCCGGAGTGCGACGAGCGCCGTTCGTGTGTCGAAGAAGCTCGGAAAGTAGGCGACGCGGAGTCGCTACTGCTGCTGCTGCTCCTGAAGGAGTTTCTGGCCTGGGCCTGCCGAGTTCGGCCCGAACTCGGTCCCAGGCCGAGTTTTGGCCGAACTCGGTCTGGCCACTCCAGGGTTTGGCGAGTAGGTGCTGGATGCTCGACACAGAGTTCTGGCCGAACTCTGTGTCGTCGGGGCTGAAGCGGATTTTCGGGTGATTTGTCACCATTGGATCTAATCAAACGGTCCAGGTTTGCTGCGGGATTAGGGAGTTAAGTTGAGTTTTCTCAACCCTAATTCATTACGCATTGTAACACAAGAAAGAGAGAGGAAGGAGGCAAGAGTGCCATTACAACTTCGAAAGAGAAGACGGATGATTGAAGGTCGTTTTCGAAGGAGATCGTGTTTCGGGTAATCTCTACTCGTCGTTCTCGCTCTTCGTAGCCTTGTAATCATTGTTCTTACTTCTGAGTGTTGTGGAGATCCGATTTAGATCGGGAGGAGTTTATAGTGGGTGTAATTCTTCTATTCCATTAGTGGAGGCTTCTCAGGGTTGGACTCCGATCGTCCCGTGGTTTTTCTCGCAAGGGTTTTCCACGTCAAAAATTTTGTGTCTGCGTGGATTGTTTTGTGTGTTTGTTTTTGGGTTCGTGCGTTTGTATTGTTCGGTCCTCTCGCAGGTACTCTCCGGTTTGGGGAAAGGTTTCCGCGTTTCTTTCCCAACAGAGTGGTATCAGAGCCAGGTTCTGGAATTCAGAAGGAGTGTCAGTAGTTGACAGAGAAACCAGAGAGGAGAGATGGACGCGAAGCCGGTGCGCATGGTGAATCTGAACGGCACAAACTATCATTATTGGCGGAGCAAGATGAAGGATTTGCTATTTGTCAAGAAGCTGCATCTACCCGTGTTTGCATCCGAGAGGCCCAGTGATAAATCCGAGGAGGACTGGACATTCGAGCACATAGATGGACGGGTCGAAGAAAGTGAGTTCCCCCCTCGCAGCTCACTTTAAGCTCACTGAGGAACAGTGTCCATCTACCGAGGACGAAAAAGAAGATATGGAGCAGGTTCCATATGCCTCAGCTGTGGGAAGTCTTATGTATGCCATGGTGTGTACGAGGCCAGATATTGCTCATGCAGTTGGTACGGTTAGCAGGTATCTTTCGAATCCTGGAAGGGTATATTGGAGTGCGGTCAAGTGGATTCTACGATATCTTCAGGGCACTGCTGGTTGGAGACTTTCCTTTGGTGGTGACGAGCCGAAGCTGGTTGGGTATACCGACGCTGATATGGCTGGAGATGTAGACACGAGGCGATCGACTTCGGGCTACGTGATGATGTTTGCGGGAGGAGCAGTGTCATGGCAGTCGCGGTTGCAGAAGTGTGTTGCCTTGTCGATGACAGAGGCAGAGTACATTGCGGCGACGGAGGCTTGCAAGGAGCTATTATGGATAAAGAAGCTGTTGCAGGAAATGGGACTGAAGCAAGAGCAGTATATTTTGCTTTGCAACAGTCAGAGTGCTATCCATCTTGTGAAGAATCAGACGTTTCATAGCCGGTCCAAGCACATCGAGACTCGGTATCACTAGATACGGGATGTGGTTGAGAAGAAGGACGCGGAGCTTGAGAAGGTTCATACAGATGACAACGGAGTTGATATGTTCACGAAGATTCTACCAAGGGGGAAGTTTGAGTACTGCAGGCAGATCGTCGGGATGACGACATCCTCCCCAAAGTTGTGAAGGGGGAGATTTGTTGGAGTGGGTGGGGTTCCCAACCTATGTGGAGAAGACCCCGGAGTACGACGAGCGCCGTTCGTGTGTCGAAGAAGCTCGGGAAGTAGGCAACACGGAGTCGCTACTGCTGCTGCTGCTCCTGAAGGAGTTTCTGGCCTGGGCCTGCCGAGTTCGGCCCGAACTCGGTCCCAGGCCGAGTTCTGGCCGAACTCGGTCTGGCCACTCCAGGGTTTGGCGAGTAGGTGCTGGATGCTCGACACAGAGTTCTGGCCGAACTCTGTGTCGTCGGGGCTGAAGCGGATTTTCGGGTGATTTGTCACCATTGGATCTAATCAAACGGTCCAGGTTTGCTGCGGGATTAGGGAGTTAAGTTGAGTTTTCTCAACCCTAATTCATTACGCATTGTAACACAAGAAAGAGAGAGGAAGGAGGCAAGAGTGCCATTACAACTTCGGAAGAGAAGACGGAGGATTGAAGGTCATTTTCGAAGGAGATCGTGTTTCGGGTAATCTCTACTCGTCGTTCTCGTTCTTCGTAGCCTTGTAATCATTGTTCTTACTTCTGAGTGTTGTGGGGATCCGATTTGGATCGGGAGGAGTTTGTAGAGGGTGTAATTCTTCTATTCCATTAGTGGAGGCTTCTCAGGGTTGGACTCCGATCGTCCCGTTGTTTTTCCCGCAAGGGTTTTCCACGTCAAAAATTCTCTGTGTCTGCGTGGATTGTTTTGTGTGTTTGTTTTTGGGTTCGTGCGTTTGTATTGCTCGGTCCTCTCGCAGGTACTCTCCGGTTTGGGGAAAGGTTTCCGCGCTTCTTTTCCAACACTTGCTTCTCATATATTATCGTTCTTATAGCTATAACCATGATATTGTTCATAGTTGTCGTTACTCTTCGTGTTCATGTTATTAGCTATATAATGATGTGTAGATGTATATTTTGCTCCAATTTTGATTAGATAACTATTTTTCATCTTTAGACAATAACTACCCTTCACTATAGCTGAGTTATGGATACTTCTGGAGACTGAGATAAATCCTATGGGTGGTTAAATAGCTTAGTAGATTATTGTAGATATGCTATTATTTAGCGGGCCATGATACTCAGCATTGAGAAAGGGGACCTACCAGTGAAGTACCTTGGCGTCCCGTTGTCTATAAATTATGCCCGGAGTGTGTATTGTACAGATCTGATGGTTACACACAACGCATTATGGAGGGATGGCAAGTTCAGAGTCGGTCATCTGGAGAGCGGATAGAGTTGGTTCGATCGGTCATTACTTCAATTGCTTTCTTCTGATTCCAAGCAATCGGTCTTCTGACTGCTTCCATTAATCGGATCGAAAAGATATGTGCAAACTTTGTGTGGCATGGGGGGCGTACATGCCATCGGTTGGGATATGTTGTGTCGCCCAAAGGAGGAGGGGGCATGGGGCTCAGATCGCTGCGAGATCTCCGGGAGGTTGCAGGGGTGAAGCTAGCATGGAGCTTCTTATCTATGGATTCACTATGGGTTAAATTAATGGCAGGCATATACCTCAAAGGACAAAAATTTTGGGTGCAACAAATGGATAATCATGCTTCGGTGTCTTTCAAAACTATACTCAAGCATCAAAGTAATCTGAAGATTGGCCAAGTCCGGTGCATTAAGAATGGGGAATACATGGATTTGTGGCTTGATCCACGGATAAAACATCAGTCTGTGGTGGATAGAAGTGGATGGCCGGAGTATGGGCGAGTCAGTAGTATACTATATCAAGGTGTCTGGCGGCCAGACGTAAAGGCGTGTACTTGACGGTTTTGCATAGAGATTAAAGAAATTTGGATGAATTTGAGTCTTTAGGAGGACGTGTGGGTATGGGAGGACACCGGGAGTACCAGGTTCAACCAAACGTCGGTGTAAAATCTTCTTTGTACCCGACACCTTGTGATGGAGGAGGTGGATTTTGTATGGGTCGCTGGGCTTGTTAACAAGATGCAACTCATGTGTATGTATCGACTTCTTATGGGAAGACTTCTGATTCTGGATCGTTTGGCTAGGTTTGGGTTGCAAATTCCAACAGACAAGCGTGTATCCTTTTTCACAACAGTCCCGAATTGACTAGTGATATATTCTTCAACTGTATGACGACATGGCGTATCTGGCTTGGGCAAGGGAGGAAGAGGTAATTAGGTGTTGGAGGGAATCAGGAGCTGGTATCGGTCATGGTGGAGATTAGCAACGCTCGACGAAAGAGTCATTTGTGGTTCAGGGAAGCACGAATTCGTTTAGCGTCCACCTTTGGCATATTTGGAAGGAGTACAACCGACGTATATTTGAGGGCATTGCCACCTCAAATATTTTACATAATATTGAACATGATGTAAGGATAGTTCACCTTGCCTACATGATTTGGAGGCTGTAATCTTGGTTTTAATTATATGCAATTACCTTTTTTTTTTAAAGATTCTAATATATTGTGGATTTTGTACCAATTTAAATATTTTGGTTGTCTTGTTCTATTCTATCCATAGTCTGTTATATTATTGTGAATGAGTAAAAGCAAGTATTTTGTGAGTAAAATAATGAATGTCATGGAATAAATATTGTAATTAAGGTATATGCAGTGTACTATCGTCGATGCTGCGGCATAAGTTGGACTTTGCCACGTACTCGTACTCCGAAAATTGGAAGCGGATCATGACATTGTTAGCTAAGGTTATTCACACAAATACTAAAATTATTATAATGTATTTAATATGGAAGTATTACCATGTTATTTTATTTTTAGTATATTTTTAGACAAGCCACTGTATGCAATATCTAATTATCATAAGGAATTCACGTGAAAAGTAATTACATAAACTTAATGATAGCTAATATGGAAACTACTAACATATATGATAGTTATTCAAACTAACATGACAATTAATTAGTTGTCATTCAAAGAATAAGAGTTAATTAAGCATGTAACTACAATCAATGTAATTATTTTAAATATCATGTATAGCCAGCTAGATCATTCAAACAAATACTAAAATTAATCTAACATAGTTAATATAGAAGTATTATCGTGTCACTGTATTGTTTTTTTATGCTTATAGACAACTCACAGTATGCCTTGAATTCAGTATTACCATACCATTGTATTTTTAGTATACTTATAGACAATCCATTTTATTGCATTATCTAATTACAATAAGAAATCTATATAAAAATAATTACATACAATTAGTAATAGCTAATATAGAAACTACTAGCATATACGATCGTAATTCAAAATAATATGATAAATACTTTGTAGACGTTCAAACAACCATAAGAGTTAATTAAATATTTAACTACAATCAATACAATTATTTAAAATATGATGTGTAGCCAGCTAGGCAATTCACACAAATACTAACTATTGCGAAAGAAATGCGGAAAACCTTTCCCCAAACCAGAAAGTACATGCGAGAGAACCGAGCAAACAACGCACAAACCAAAAAACCAAAACAACCACGCAGACACAGAGAATTTTCGACGTGGAAAACCCTTGCAGAAAAAACCACGGGACGATCGGAGTCCAACCCTGAGAAGCCTCCACTAATAAAATAGAAGAATTACACCCTCCACAAACTTCTCCCGATCCAAATCGGATTCCCACAACACTTGGAAGCAAGAAAAATGATTACAAGGCTACGAAGAACAAGAACGACGAGTAGAGATTACCCAAATCCGATTCTCCTTCGAAAAACACCTTCGATCCTCCGTCTTCTCTCCCAAAGTTGTAATGGCACTCTTGCCTCTTTTCTCTCTCCTTTCTTGTGTGTTCTACAATTGTGTTACTCCTGATTAGGGTTTGGAAATCCTAACTTAACTGTAATGTCTGTTGTTCGTATTACGTATTTGGAATACGTATACGTATTTTATCTTGTATTTGCTTATTCCTTGTTTAGCTCTCGGCTTGGTTTAACTCTCGGTTTGGGTTGGCTTGGTTTGGCCGGCCCAATGCTTGGTTCATCATGGGCCAAGGGTGGAACACCTTAGCCTATGCTTTTCCTTCATTTCCACCACAACCCCCCCTACCTACCACCACCTTTGATATTTATTGCCATTTCTTCTTTCTCTCTCTCCATAATTCTCATTTACTTCTCCTTCCCCCACCATTATTCTTCTCCACCAACCAAGAACACCATAGGCAAGTACAACTTGCTTCCACAAGAGAACTCCTTTTGATGGTGTAGTGCCCCGTCCCTACATCGTGCCCCGTTGTCCGTCCACGGGGTGCGCGAGAAAGGAACACTGTCGCTATCGACTCGGTCGGAACCGATAGGTCGGGATCGATCGAATCGATCGAACGGGAACGGTTGAATTAAGATCCATTCCACGTTATGGAATGGCTTCTTCGGAACCAAGTCCCACATTCAGCGGGTAGCGCCTCGAGGATTGACTCTGCGGCTGAGTCGGGAGAGACCTCCCGTTGCTCTGCTTTTCACGCCGCTTGCGTTGGTTTTGGCTTTGGTTTTCTGAATGCGTTTTCGTGAATGTTTTCGATGGTTTTCATGGTTTACATTTCGAGCTCGCATTTTCTATCGAACTCTTGCATAATACAGTGTTCTAATCGGTTGCTTGTGCGATTTCAGGTGATCGCGTAGGCGACGTCTAGCGCAGCCAACAAGTCCCTCGCCTCAAGCAAAACTCAAGGTGAGTGGCTGACCTCCTTCGTCTCGACCCTCTATTTCAAAATGTGAACCCAGGTAATGATATCGTAATTGAATGAATTGCTTAAGGAATACAAGTCCTATGGGTTAGAGGAGAAAAAGATGTGTTGCGTAGAAAAGAGATAGAATTATTACAAGCCTGCAAAACAACAAGTAAATGAATCGATTTCGGTCTTGGACAACTTGTCGACAAAGGCGATGGTTTCTTCGAACGGCAACCCCGGGCCACGGGACCGACTCGGCCTAGGAAGAAACAGGTTATAGCCGAGCTGGGTATGAAGCAACCGGTAAGACGGGGACTTGCATCGGAGCTCGCTACTTGCGTTGCAAGGGTCCCGTATTACCAGGCTATGTCCAAATGGCTAGTTATTGCCAGTGACCTTCACATCAAACACTTGGTATAATTGTTAACAATGAGCATGGAAGGTAACGATAACGTCAAAATGCTTTGTATAAAATGTTTAGGGTGGCTAGAAAGATCATCAAAAAGGAAGTCATATGATTTTTATCTATTCTTGAACCAAATGAGAGCCCGGAAATTAATTAGTCACTCGCCAGTACATGTTGATTGTGCTGATCCTCGCTCTCTCCACAGGTACGCTAAATCAGGAGGAGCGTGCCACGTGAAAGAAGGAAACGCTCGTGTGTTTTGAAGCTTCGTTCGTGCGGTCGAAGCTTGGATCCAATCTCTTTTGAAGACTCCGCTGTTGAAAGCTAGAAGACAGATGGAGCGACTGCCCACTATCCCAGGTGGTTTTGAAATGCTGGTTGTAATCAAGGATGGAATGTATGGAATGGCTATCTCATCGGCCTTCATTTTGTAATGGAGTCAGTTTGTAAAAAGCCTGCGCGGCGTCCTTATGTCGAGTCTGTAACATGATGTTCATTTTCAATAAAGCTTGAGTTTTCCTTCTATAAGAATGTGTTCAATTTCTCTGCGTACTCTTATATGTATATGCTGTTGTATCGGATGACCTTATGAACCGCCTTGTGCAAGCGCAATTTAGGCTTGCACGGCATCACGCCCGGGGGACGACTATCGATTCTACCGAATTGGGGCGTGACATAATGGTATCAGAGCACGGCTTTACGTCCTTGGCCTCCAGTGTCGAGTTTCTAGTCTCAAAACCGTTGGTCTCGTATCGATGAGATATGTCATTCCATACGAGTGAGTCCGTGATAAGTATTATGACTAATGTATTTTTGCCTTCAAATTTCCAGAAAGTGCGGCGGTGAACGAAGGAAGTGCTTCGAGCGGCTCGAGTAGCTCGAGGCCCGGACCCTCTAACGATGCCATGGAGCGGATGTTGCGCATGCTGGAAGCGCAACAACAACAAGCTCAGGAGAATCAACGCCTGAATGAGCAACATCGACGGGAGACTGAGGCACATCGACGGGAGGTAGAGGCACGCCAGACCCAGTTCGAGGCCCGATTCGATGCACAATTCAAGTTGCAGCAGAAGCAGCTTGATACTCTTCAGCAGATTGTACAGACAGTGGTGGCCAACAACAACAACTCCGCGACGACTCCTGCCGTGACCGAGCCTGCGGCCAGACAAAGCGAAATCGAACCGGAGGTACCCGAGCTTATGCCTGCGGCACCGAGAAGTTCCAACTTCGACGTGTCAAAATTCACAAAAAGCTTCCGTACTTCCTTTTGCGGTACTGAAGATCCTTCATTGGCAATCGATTGGCTGGAGGAGTTGGAAGACCGGTTCGAGCTTCTAGGCGTCGATGAGTCCAAGAAAGTTGCTTGCGCTCAACTTCTACTCCGATTGAATGCGCACGACAGGTGGGCCGTACAAAAGCGAGCAATCAGATACGACAACGAGGCAGCGACGATATCTTGGGCTACCTTCCGAGTGGCGTTCGAGATCGAGTACCTTCCCGATGCCATTCGACAAGAGAAGGAGAATGAATTTATGCAGCTAAAGCAAAGAAATATAACGGTGTGGCAGTATGCAGCAGAGTTCAACAAGTTAGCCAAGTTTGCTGGACAATACCTGCCTTCCATGGCGAGTCGTGCACGACGGTTCGAAGTGGGCCTACGACCATCTATCGCCGCCCATGTGTCTGTTCCCAAATACCAAACGATGGGGGAGTCTCTCAACCACGCCCTCCGCCTTGAAAGCCAATACCCTCCAAGTGCTGCCAGCGCTGTGCATACCTATAATCACAAACGCCCTAGGCACGCGGGAGGAAACAATGGGACCAAGCGTCCAAACACTGGGCAACAAGGCGGGTACCAAGGGCGTAACCCATGGCCATATTGCATCCGCTGTCGCCGGAACGGTCACACTATCGTCGATTGTCCGATACCAGTAGATGGATGCTGGAACTGTGGCAAGAAGGGCCACATTCGTGCTGAGTGTCCTAGCAGAAGGCCGAACCCAACGGCGCCCCAACAGCACCGTCCAACGGTGCCTCAGCAACACCGTCCAGGGAATCAAGTTCCAGCGCCTCGAGCCCAGCAACCTGTACCGCAAAATGGCCAAGACCGTCGCCCCAATGCCCAGGACCGCGTCTATGCCATGACTCGAGATGAAGCGCTGGCATCAGACACGGTCGTGACAGGTATACTTAGTTTTAATAATGTGCCTGCTCGCGTACTATTTGATTCAGGTGCTTCGTATAGTTTTATAGCGGCGGACTTTGTCGCCGAGCACAAATTTCCATTAGTATCATTAGACCTCGACCTTAGCGTGAGCACACCTTCGGGCACACCTATACTCACTAATTCAGCCTGCACCGACGGGATTATCTGTATCGACGGTCAAAAGATCGGTCTGGACGTGATGGTCCTAGACATGAATGACTTCGATATCATTCTGGGAATGGATTGGCTCGGGCCGTACAACGCAACCATAGACTGTGCCAGGAAGACGGTCACTTTCCGCATACCAGGAGTGCCTGAATTCTGCTTTTCGTGTGGTGAGGCGTCGTCGACCTGCATGTTGATCTCGGCAATCTCTGCTCGGAGGATGCTGCATTCTGGGTACGAAGGCTACTTGGCGTCCGTCCGAGACATGCGACAGGATGGTGCAAACGTAGGTCAGATCGACGTTGTGGCAGAATTCGCCGATGTGTTTCCGGACGAGCTATCCGGCATGCCCCCCGACCGAGAGATCGAGTTCAGCATCGATACATTTCCCGATACTCGACCGATTTCTAAGGCCCCGTACAGAATGGCACCTGCCGAGCTGAAGGAACTCAAGGTCCAGCTACAAGAGTTACTCGATAAAGGGTTTATTCGGCCTAGTGTTTCACCGTGGGGAGCGCCCGTATTGTTCGTAAAGAAGAAGGATGGGTCCCTGTGTCTGTGCTTCGATTACCGGGAGCTGAACAAAGCCACCATCCGGAACAAGTACCCATTGTCCCGCATAGACGACTTATTCGATCAACTACAAGGCGCCTCGGTATTTTCGAAGATTGATCTCCGCTCAGGTTATCATCAACTCAAGATCAAGTCAGACGACGTGCAAAAGTCCGCCTTTCGTACTCGTTACGGCCACTATGAGTTCCTGGTGATGCCATTCGGCCTGACAAACGCCCCTGTCGCCTTCATGGATCTGATGAATCGGGTATTTCGACCCTTTCTTGATAAATTTGTCGTAGTCTTTATTGACGATATTCTGGTCTACTCGAAAGACAGGGCGCAGCATGCAGAACATCTGCGGACCGTGCTCCAGACACTTCGAGAGAATCAGCTATATGCAAAGCAGAGTAAGTGCGAATTTTGGCTCAGCAGCGTATCATTTCTGGGTCACATCATTTCGTCCGAAGGTATTGCAGTCGATCCGAAGAAGGTGGAAGCCGTTGCTGATTGGAGGCGACCTGCGTCTGCTAGTGAGATTCGAAGATTTCTTAGTTTGGCGGGATACTATCGACGCTTCGTGAAAGACTTCACGAAGATTGCATCGCCATTGACTCGCCTTACTCAAAAGGGAGTCGCGTATGAGTGGTCGGATGACTGTGAAGCTTCATTCCAGGAGCTAAAACGACGATTAATTTCGGCACCTATACTCGTACTTCCGGATGGGCCAGAGGGTTTCCAGATATTCAGCGATGCTTCAGGCCAAGGCTTGGGATGTGTGCTCATGCAGCGGAACAAGATGATATCCTTCGCCTCGAGACAATTGAAGCCGCACGAGAAGAACTATCCTACGTACGACTTGGAGTTAGCGGCAATTGTGTTCGCGTTGAAATTGTGGCGTCACTATCTATATGGTGTGGCGTGCACGATCTATACCGACCACAAGAGCCTCAAGTATCTCTTCACTCAGAAGGAATTGAACTTACGACAGCGGCGCTAGCTCGAACTGATAAAAGACTATGACTTGACGATCGACTACACTCCGGGCAAGGAAAATGTTGTGGCGGACGCTCTGAGTCGAAAATATCTTACCTCGCTCTCCATCGACCGCAGACTACTACAAGATTTAGAAGAAATGGGCATCGATCTCCGGGTTCGATTCAGGAATATACGGTTGGCACAGCTGCAGTTAGAGCCGAGTTTGCTGGAAAAGATCAAGACCGCTCAGAAGGATGATCCGTACCTGAAGAAAATACGCGAGCGAATTTCAACAGGTAGTACGACCGACTTTGCGGAAGACAAGACCGGCGTGCTGAGAATGAATGGCCGACTATGCGTTCCGGATGATAAAGAAATACGAAGGGAGATAATGTCGGAGGCCCATTATACGAAATATACATTGCATCCAGGCAGTACCAAGATGTATAAGGACCTCCACACGACCTTCTGGTGGCACGGGATGAAGAGAGATGTGGCGCTCTTCGTGTCGCAATGCATGGCCTGTCAGCAGGTGAAAGCTGAACATCAACGACCGGGCGGAGAGATGCAGAACCTTGCCATTCCAGAGTGGAAATGGGATCATGTCACGATGGACTTTATTGTTGGCCTGCCGAAGACACCACGGGGGAACGACGCTATCTGGGTCATCGTCGATCGACTAACCAAGTCAGCACACTTCATTGCCATCAAAGTTACTTGGAGCGTTGATCGCCTGGCACAGATTTATCTTGACGAGATAGTACGGCTGCACGGAGTTCCAGTATCCATCGTCTCTGATCGGGATTCACGGTTCAGGTCGCGATTCTGGAGTAGCCTTCAGTCGGCGCTGGGTACCAAGTTGCGATTCAGCTCAGCTTACCATCCTCAGACCGACGGCCAAACGGAGCGCGTTAATCAGATTCTCGAAGACATGCTACGGCTCTGCGCAATTGACTTCAAATCAAGCTGGGACGTCCACCTACCGTTGGCAGAATTTGCATACAACAATAGCTATCAGTCCAGCATCCAAATGGCACCGTATGAAGCTTTGTACGGCCGGAAGTGCAGATCGCCCATTTGCTGGGATGAAGTCGGGGAACGGCAGATACTCGGCCCGGAGCTGGTGGAACAGACTGTGGAGAAGGTCAAGCTCATTCGGGAAAGACTGAAGATTGCACAGAGTCGGCAAAAGAGCTACGCCGATACCCATCGAAGACCGCTTGAGTTCCAGGTGGGCGATCATGTGTTCCTGAAGGTGTCGCCTATGCGAGGAGTTACTCGGTTTGGCGCGAGGGGGAAGCTGAGCCCGAAATTCGTTGGGCCGTTTGAAATACTCGAGCGGGTCGCCCCAGTGGCCTATAAAATTGCCCTACCGCCGGCGCTCGAAGGTGTGCACAACGTCTTCCACGTCTCCCAACTGCGGAAGTACATGCACGACCCTAGCCACGTGGTGGATTTTGGCCAGCTGGAGCTAAAGTCCGACTTATCCTACGTCGAAGTGCCAGTTCAAATCTTAGAACGCAAGGATAAGCTGCTGCGGAATTGGACGATCCCTCTCGTTCGCGTACTTTGGAGAAACCATGCGGCAGAAGAGTCGACATGGGAACTCGAGTCTGAGATGAAGGAAAAGTTCCCTTCATTGTTTTCATAGAGGTAGGTTCTGTTCTTAAGTTTCGAGGACGAAACTTATTTTTAGTTAGTTATGGTGTAGTGCCCCGTCCCTACATCGTGCCCCGTTGTCCGTCCACGGGGTGCGCGAGAAAGGAACACTGTCGCTATCGACTCGGTCGGAACCGATAGGTCGGGATCGATCGAATCGATCGAACGGGAACGGTTGAATTAAGATCCATTCCACGTTATGGAATGGCTTCTTCGGAACCAAGTCCCACATTCAGCGGGTAGAGCCTCGAGGATTGACTCTGCGGCTGAGTCGGGAGAGACCTCCCGTTGCTCTGCTTTTCACGCCGCTTGCGTTGGTTTTGGCTTTGGTTTTCTGAATGCGTTTTCGTGAATGTTTTCGATGGTTTTCATGGTTTACATTTCGAGCTCGCATTTTCTATCGAACTCTTGCATAATACAGTGTTCTAATCGGTTGCTTGTGCGATTTCAGGTGATCGCGTAGGCGACGTCTAGCGCAGCCAACAAGTCCCTCGCCTCAAGCAAAACTCAAGGTGAGTGGCTGACCTCCTTCGTCTCGACCCTCTATTTCAAAATGTGAACCCAGGTAATGATATCGTAATTGAATGAATTGCTTAAGGAATACAACTCCTATGGGTTAGAGGAGAAAAAGATGTGTTGCGTAGAAAAGAGATAGAATTATTACAAGCCTGCAAAACAACAAGTAAATGAATCAATTTCGGTCTTGGACAACTTGTCGACAAGGGCGATGGTTTCTTCGAGCGGCAACCCGGGGCCACGGGACCGACTCGGCCTAGGAAGAAACAGGTTATAGCCGAGCTGGGTATGAAGCAACCGGTAAGACGGGGACTTGCATCGAAGCTTGCTACTTGCGTTGCAAGGGTCCCGTATTACCAGGCTATGTCCAAATGGCTAGTTATTGCCAGTGACCTTCACATCAAACACTTGGTATAATTGTTAACAATGAGCATGGAAGGTAACGATAATGTCAAAATGCTTTGTATAAAATGTTTAGGGTGGCTAGAAAGATCATCAAAAAGGAAGTCATATGATTTTTATCTATTCTTGAACCAAATGATAGCCCGGAAATTAATTAGTCACTCGCCAGTACATGTTGATTGTGCTGATCCTCGCTCTCTCCACAGGTACGCTAAATCAGGAGGAGCGTGCCACGTGAAAGAAGGAAACGCTCGTGTGTTTTGAAGCTTCGTTCGTGCGGTCGAAGCTTGGATCCAATATCTTTTGAAGACTCCGCTATTGAAAGCTAGAAGACAGATGGAGCGACTGCCCACTATCCCAGGTGGTTTTGAAATGCTGGTTGTAATCAAGGATGGAATGTATGGAATGGCTATCTCATCGGCCTTCATTTTGTAATGGAGTCAGTTTGTAAAAAGCCCGCGCGGCGTCCTTATGTCGAGTCTGTAACATGATGTTCATTTTCAATAAAGCTTGAGTTTTCCTTCTATAAGAATGTGTTCAATTTCTCTGCGTACTCTTATATGTATATGCTGTTGTATCGGATGACCTTATGAACCGCCTTGTGCAAGCGCAATTTAGGCTTGCACGGCATCACGCCCGGGGGACGACTATCGATTCTACCGAATTAGGGCGTGACAGATGGTTTCATTAGCTTCTCCTCATGATTCTAAACCATATTAGAACTTGTCATTTTCCAATTTGAGGCTTTATTTCTTGTAGATCTAGAGTTTTGTTACTTTCAGATTTTGGTGGTTTTGATCTATTAAACTCCTTTGTTTTCAAGTTTTGATGGTTCCATGTTGTAGAGCATTTCATTCTACCCAATTTTGACCTTTGGAAAGTTGGATTCGGACTTGTTTTGACCAAGATATGGACAATTGAAGCTTAGATTCAACTTTGGAGCTCTTGCTGTTCTTGCCATTTGGAGAAGACAGTGAACAGTGAGCTAGCTTTTAGCTTATGCCGCTGAGCTGTACGCTGCTCTTTAGCGAGCGTACGCTAGCTTTCGTACGCTGCTCTTTAGCGAGCGTACGCTAGCCTTCGTACGCTGCTCTTTAGTGAGCGTACGCTAGCCTTCGTACGCTGCTCTTTAGCGAGCATACGCTAGCCTTCGTACGCTGCTCTTTTGTGAGCGTACGCTCACCTTGATACGCTGCCTGTTGGCAGCGTGTCTTGAGCGTACGCTAGCTTGAGCGTACGCGTGCCTTGGTACGCTAGCTTAAGCGAGCAAGGCGTACGCTGGCCCCTTTCGTACGCTAGCTCGAGTCGAACGTAGTCTTGAGCGTACGCCAGCTTGAGCGTACGCTGACCTGTAGCTTGAGCGTGCCCTTGCGTACGCTGACCCTTGTGTACGCTTCCCATTGGAAGTATATGGATCCTTTGGTACGCAGACCTGAGCGTACGCTAGCCTGAGCATAGCCTGGCTTGAGCGTAGCCTGATTACCCTTGATCTTCTATAGCCCTGTATATTGATATTTTATTAGATATTTAACGTCCATTTTATATCCTTACGCCTTTTGTCCTGAACTTGATAATCACGAATTTACTTAATATGTTGGGAATTGATAATTGAGCATGACATGATAGTGACCCGTAGTAGTGCACTCCTGACATAATAACCTGACATGACTTGATAGTGGCCCATCGTGGCGCGCTCCTGACAAGAACACTTGACATGATAAACCTGACATGATATATCTGATAGCTGTTGCGACGGCTACCTGACATGACATGACCTGTATAATGGCCGGACACCGTGGGCGATTGTGTTTGTATAAATAAACCAGTCCTGTCTTGCATCATGTCAAGGATGGAACTCCTGAGTACCACGGTCAGGAGTACCTACTAAAATGGACTAAGGTTAACAACTAGATTAATACATTAGTCATGAAGAGATCTCCCAGCTACAGGCAATCCCGTTACCTGGGCGCGCTTGGGACCTGTAGCCTGTCGTCGAGTAGGGCACATTTCCAGCACACTGTCATATGTTGCACCTTTCAAGCTACTTAAGGGTACATGCGTTTCCTGGACGGTGTAACCACCTGAATTCAATCCCTAATTTCGACCTGGATAACCTGGATGGTTTGCAGGGCTTGTGGCTGTGGAATAATCTCACTGCATCTTGTTAGTAACTAGGATTGTGATAACCCTAGTTAGTTAAAGTATCAAGCTGTAGTTCTTGCTTGGCCGTGAAATGATTGGATGGAGTCTAACCAGTCTAGTCTTGTCCTGACCTTGTTCCAGATCACTACCTCACTTGAATGCCTGTATTTATTTTACCGATAAATGGTGAGAAACC
The DNA here is from genome assembly GCA_029216955.1 of Iris pallida. Taxonomy (NCBI): domain Eukaryota; kingdom Viridiplantae; phylum Streptophyta; class Magnoliopsida; order Asparagales; family Iridaceae; genus Iris; species Iris pallida. The sequence goes on from JANAVB010005597.1 coordinate 46,482,022, forward strand.
AAGCTCCGTTCAGACGAAGGGTTACAACCCCGGTCCTTGTTTGGTTTACGGGTTGTAACCTGGCTATCTGAATAGTTCCCTGGTTATCTCGTCGTATATCATCCTGCTATGTTTCCTTTTATTCCAGTCCTTATTTTATTTATATTTATATTCCTGTGCTGATTATTGGTTTTAGTTCTTAAGTGAAGCCTCCTTTGTGGCACTTGCTCTTTCTGGGGTCTAACCCAGCTGGTTTTGTGTGGCCAGATTTTGGAGCAACTCCAGAGAATCTACCGACTTCCCAGCCAGATGGTGGCCACTAGACGGAACCCTGGCAACGAGTGGGTTATTTTTGGCTCTCCCACTCTATTGTAGAAATATTATTTTGAGGCGTTTAGCCGACGAGCACCTGTTTAGCTCGATTGTATTTTTACTTACTGTCTGCCTACGGGCTGTAACATGATTAACAGATCCTAGGGTTGATCATGTATGACTAAACTCTTGCTAGTCCTAACATTTTGTAACGACTAGCTTCATGATCAGCTGAATATGTAATGTTTGGGACGTCTTACTATTGTATATTTAATGATCATACATCTTGTGACTTTTACTTACTTGCTTGTTATTGAGACACTAGGCTTGTTCATGACCTTAAGAGACTGTTGGCTTGTAGATAAACCCTCATGTATCTAGACAGCCGTGACCGTATAGCGAGATGGATTCTATTTCATATACGTAGCTGGCTATGTCTGCCCCCGCTCTCCAGTATTCGGGTTCTGGGGCGTGACATGGTTTAAGTGATGGCCCATGCAGGTCTTGTAAATCAAGATATGTGAGGGTTTACCGAATAGATGTCTCAATCAGTATTCGTCCTTGATTTCTGCTCGTATCTTCTGAATCCCTGGATTCTTGTCCTGATCATATGCTTGTATCGTTGCTCTGTCCTGGTCCTTCCTTATTGTTTCCTATGTCGTCTTCTTCAGCGGCATAGTACCTGACCCGGCCGATCAGCAAGGCGGAGCACCTCCCGCGGACCAGCAGCAACCTGGAGATCAAGCCCAGCATTTCGGAGTAGCCTCCAGAGTCGTGCCTTCTGGCGGAGAGCCACCAGTCCAGCCCGTTCAACCTGTAGAACATGATAACGGTACTTTGGTAGGACTCGTCAGGACCTTGATAGCTTTCCAAGACCGACGTGGAGATGCCTTGCACCAGGCAGTGACGGATGCTTTGACCCGGGGTGGTCATCAGGGTAATAGCGCTGCCAACAGCTTCAAGCGCTTGAACCCTCCATTCTTCGACGGTAGTGAAGATGCTATCGCGGCAGATGCATGGCTTCAGGACACAGAGGTGATTCTAGAAGCAGCCAGGACCCCAGAGAACGAGAAGGTGGCCGTTGTGCGCCTGCAGTTGTTAGATCTTGCCCGCAGCTGGTGGGCAGCGCAGGCCGTTGGATTAGCAGCCCCCATTGCTTGGGCAGTATTCAGAGAGAGATTCCAGACCAAGTATTTCGATGCCGTAGCTCGGTATGATCTGCAGACGAGGTTTACCAATCTGAAGCAAGGAGGCAGGACGGTCGACAGATATGCGGCCGAGTTTTCCTGACTCAGTCGGTTTGCCCCCACTTTGGTGGCAACCGAGTATGATAGAGCCCAGCAGTTCCAGCAGGGACTTCACCTGGAGATCTTATTGGCAGTTGAGCAGTTTGAGCATCAGACTTTTGATGCAGTCTTGAGAGCAGCCCGGAGGCATGAGTATACCTCCTAGAGGATCATGGACAGGACCGGAGATCGGAAGAGATCTCACGGCCAGATGAATCAGTCTTCAGCACCAGCCCCGGCAGCCAGGGCTTTGACTATTGGAGCTCCGAGGCGAGCGGCCTCCGTAACGTCGGTTCAGCATTCCACCCCGACGTACCCTCAGCAGCAGCAGAAGCAGAAGCAGTCTTTCGCAGTGGGATGTTCTCATTGTGGGAAGCCAGGCCATGTGGTGGCAGAGTGTCGCAGGGCACAGGGATTGTGTCTGGCTTGTGGAGCACCAGACCATAGGGTTGGATCCTGCCCGAATAGGGGTGGTTCATCCTCGTCCAACCTTTCTAGTTCTTCGGTGAGAGGACCAGCACCGGTCCAGCAGCAGCAGCAGCAGTATCCATTGCCGAGGCCCTTGCCGCCTCAGTCCCAGGCATTTCAGCAACAGAGCCCCCAGCAGTATGCACAAGCCCAGGCCTTGAGTCAGAGTAGGCAGCGAGGGTTTCAGCAGAGGGGACCAGCACCCCGAGGGCACGGTCAGGCTATGGTGATGACCGTGGAGGAAGAGTTGGCACCAGGTGAGGTAGTGGCAGGTACTATTCTCGTCAACTCCTTTCTAGCTTCAGCTTTATTTGATTCTGGTACATCGCATTCATTTATATCTGCATGATTCGCGACACGGGTAGGATTGGAGCCCGAGTCATTATCAGTAAGGCTTAATATACTTACTGGTAACGGACTTGTGGGAGTAGATAGAGTGTTTTCCTCGTGTCGGGTCGTAGTTAGCGGTAGAGAATTTCTCGCTAGATTGATAGAGTTTCCGATGGCCGATTATGATGTGGTGCTAGGGATGGATTGGTTGAGGAACCAGTATACTAGGATAGACTGCCACATTGGCAGGGTTGTTTGTAGCATTCCAGGCGAGCCGGAGTTTTCTTTCTCCCGAGGCGAAGTTGAGTCATCTCCTCCAGTATCGCGGATGGCAGTAGCAGCAGTTCAGTTGCCCAGGATAGTCGAGGAGTTTCCAGATGTTTTTCCAGAAGAACTTCCAGGTATGCCTCCGGAGTGGGCGATCGAGTTCACTATAGACTTGATTCCTGGGACAGCCCCAGTGTCAGAGAGAGTCTACAGGATGGCGCCATCAGAGTTGGAGATCTTGTACAAGATGATTGAAGAACTCAGAACCAAGGGATTCATTCGTGCTAGTAGATCGCCTTGGGGAGCCCCGATGCTTCTTGTAAAAAAGAAGGATGGTACGTCCAGGTTATGTGTTGATTATCGTACCTTGAACTCAGTGACAATCAAGAACAGACACCCTCTTCCGAGGATAGATGACTTATTTGATCAACTCAAGGGGGCTTCAGTATTCTCGAAGATTGATTTGCGCTCAGGTTATCATCAGATCAGAGTCAGAGAACAGGATATCCCGAAGACAGCTTTTAGATCGAGATATGGACATTGGGAGTTCCTTGTTATGCCTTTTGGAGCAACCAATGCGCCGACAGTATTCATGGACCTCATGAATCGCATCTTCATGCCTTACTTGGATCAGTTTGTGATTGTGTTCTTGGATGACATCCTGGTCTACAGCAAGAGTGAGGCAGAGCATGAGCAGCATCTCCGTGTAGTTCTTCAGATCCTCAGAGAGCACCAGTTATATGCCAAGTTCAGTAAATACGAGTTCTGGCTCGATCGCATTTCGTACTTGGGTCATATCATCACTCGAGGAGGAGTAGAAGTGGATCCCCAGAAGATTGTAGCTATTGAGTCATGGCCAGTACCCAGCACCGTTGCAGAAGTTCGCAGTTTCCTTGGATTGGCTGGCTATTACCGGCGATTTGTTTCAGACTTTGCTCGGATTTCAGCGCCATTGACCCAGTTGACCCGCAAGGATGCGCAGTTTACTTGGACAGCAGAGTGTCAGAGTTCTTTTGAGCAGTTGAAGCGAGGCCTGATAACAGCTCCTATTCTTATACTTCCAGATGGGACCGAAGGATTCTCAGTGTATTACGATGCTTCAGGCAGAGGTTTAGGATGTGTTCTGATGCAGCACGGGAAGGTAATAGCTTATGCGTCATGACAACTTCGTGATCATGAGAGGAATTACCCAACCCATGACTTGGAGCTGGCAGCAGTGGTGTTTGCACTTAGGTTGTGGAGGCACTACTTGTATGGAGATAGGGTGGAGATTTTCACCGACCACAAGAGCCTGAAGTATATTTTCACCCAGAAGGATCTTAACATGCGTCAGAGAAGGTGGCTGGAGCTTCTTGTGGATTATGATGTCAACCTGCAGTATCATCCTGGGAAGGCCAATGTCATAGCAGATGCATTGAGCAGGAGAGCCGGAGCTTATTTCCTAACAGCGCAGCCAAAGTTGTTAGCCGATCTTCAGAAGATGGATATAGAAGTTGTTCTCCCATCCAGTGTGGCCTTGATGGCCAGCATGTAAGTTCAGTCCACTATAGTCGAGAGGATCCGGATGGTGCAGTCGGCAGATTCCAAGCTTCAGCGACTCAGAGCAGAGTGTGAGGCGGGACGAAGACCAGAGTTATGTATTCATGGGGATGGTACACTTAGGCATGGTAAGCGTCTTTGTGTACCCAGTGGAGATATCAGACAGGAGATCATGTCAGAAGCGCACAGTTCGCAGTATTCCATCCATCCCGGCAGTACGAAGATGTACCGTGATATCCGGCAGCATTTCTGGTGGAATGGCATGAAGCGGAAGATAGCTCGGTTTGTCTCTCGGTGTTTGGTTTGTCAACAAGTTAAAGCTGAACATCAGAGACCGGCTGGACTTCTTCAGCCCTTACCGATTCCAGAATAGAAGTGGGAGCATGTAACCATGGATTTCGTGACTGGATTATCTAGATCTCCAGCTAGCAGAGATGCTATCTGGGTTATAGTTGATCGGCTCACGAAGGTAGCTCACTGTTTGCCATTGATTGTAAAAGAACAGAACAATTATCGGAGGACTGAACTTAGACTCACAATACAAACTCGCTCGCACAAAGAAAGCCTAGGGACGAAAACCTAGGTACAGCAGACTAAGTGCGATTGTTTATTTTTGATTCTGGGGGGTGACGATAGAGGCTCGGGAAAGCGACGGCCGCTCTGCCTTACTCCTTGGACGATCAGTATGCAGTCTTGACTCGGGGAAGATTTGCTCGGCGTTGACGAAGAAAGGCTCTTCTTGCTCCTCTCTGGTTGCTCTCTGGACTTCTCTCTCTCTGTGATTGTCACGAAAAAGGGGAACTCTCTCTCTGTGGGTATCTCTCTCTTCTTATTTTTTTTATTATTATTGCCGCCCTCTTTTTTTTTTTTTTGGGAATGCTGCTGGCTATTTATAAGGGTGGGATGTGATTATTAGGGTTTGCTATCTGTTTGGAATGTCGGCGCTCCTTCATTCTATCTGGACCCTTGATCTTGATCATAACGAATCTCGGCCACTAATGCGGATAGCACCAAATCTTATGAGCAGTTAATGCTGATTGCTTTAAATCTTCGTGATTGGTTATGCTAATATCTGATTGCTCGCCACGTGTCTTGCTGATGATGTCAAATATTCTCGTTGGGATTCGGTCGAATCTTCAATGCCACGTCTTTTGATTGAAGATCCTGCCAGGGCCGCATAGAGTGGCCAATACTTGAACCGCAGGGAGATACCCTTCATGAGCCGCATGAGTCAACATCTCGTCGAGCCGCAGGGGACGAACTTTCCGTGAGCCTCATATGCGTGGTCTTTGCGAACCGCAGGAGACGACCTCTCCATGAGCCGTATAGTTTCTGTGGACCGCATGTGGTATTGAGCCGCATAGGCCGGGCTATGAGTGGACCGCATATGGCGGATTTCTGTTAATCATATTAGAATGACGCCTCACGGAGCCGCATGAAGCTGTTCTTTAACCGAGCCGCATGAGACTTTTGCCACGTGGCAACATAGGATTTCTGACAGATCGGGTCAGAGATCTTCTTCTTTTTCCGAAGAATCTGTCATTATGGCAGAGCCATTATGACACTTTATGTCAGAGACGTCGCAGCCGTCGAGTCGTGTCAGAGCATTAAAATGAGGCCATTACTCCAATGGCCAACTGTAGGGGGGGTCACACGTGGCATCGATTTGAGCCGCATGTCCCCGAGCCGCATGAGTCTGGGGGTCTCCTTTTTGGCCGCATAAAGCAACTCCAGTATGAACCGCATAGGCTTGCTGTCCAGAGCCGCATGGGTCATTATGCCTTTATTTCTAATATTTTCCATGCTTCTACAGGACCCCCTTCAAAGTTTTTAATTTGTAAAATTGGAACACTTTGAATAAGAAGCATGGCCCCGTTCATGCCGCATAAGTGTCTCAGCCGCATAGAGTTAGCTGTCCGCATAGACTCTTTTCCACATGTCCTGATTAAATGCTCTTGATTTGTTTTGATTTCATGCCGTCTCTTGGGGGAGGATCCTAAGGGTTTTTTCCTTCTGATTGTCCAGTTTGCCTCGGTAGCCGAAGGGTCGATCATGTCGTTCGAGGCGTCGTTCAGTAATCCTTCTTTTTCTATAAATAGACGGGTTTTAGATTTTTTTTTGACTGAAAACTCCTGTCTTGTTTTCTTCTTCAACTGACAAACAGTAATGGCGCCTAGGGTTTCCAAGATTGTGAAGAAGGCCGCGGCGAGGAGAAAGAAATCGGCTTCGTCGTCGACCGTCGCACCCCCCATCTGCCTTGATGTGCACGTCGCCATCGAAGGTAATAACCTATGTAGAAGATTGGGTATTTTGAAACCCTAACAGGGTCTGCTCTACTGTCTCCTCCGTGCACGCAACCACGTGACCCACATACACGTTCCCTGATTGAGCCGCATGGGGTATACCCCATGTTTGAGCCACAGACGAGTTACGTGATTCGCATGCACGTCCATGAAACCCTAATAGGGTCCGATCTACTGCTTACTTTGTGCACGCAACCACATGACCTGCATACACGTCCTTTGATCGAGCCGCATGGGGTATACCCCATGTCTGAGCCGCATACGAATTACATGGTCTGCCTACACGTCTCATGCATGGGAGCCGCCTGTGAGTTGTCTTTAAACGTGCCACATGACTATTTTCTGAATATCTTTTTATTTTGTCTTTCCGTCTTTGATTCTTTCAGTATCTCCGCTGAGCGCTGAGGTTGCAGTCACAGAGGAACCGCCACCCCCTGTCATCGACCAGGGGTCTCCCTCTGTTAAGGAAGAAACGAAGAAGGAAGACTCGTCGTCTGCACAGGATAGTCTCTCTCCGAGTGTCGAAACAACTGGGGGTGATAGCTCGGGGAATTCTGATACTCCTATTCCAGATGAGGATCTCCTTCAACTGTATCCTTCCTATGTAAGGTGGTTGAGGGAGTGGTATGGGCGTTTCTGTAACTAGGTTTTAGGAATCTCTTGCGGATATCTATTCTCTGTCTGCATGTTTCTATCTGTTTAGCTGTGGTTTGTGTCTTTCCTTTCCATCTGAAGAAGTGGTGAAGAATTTCCTTTAGTTTTGCTTGTTAATTGCGTGAATGTAGCTGAACTTTTTAATGAAAGAAATGTATTTGCTTCCCTCCTTTCTTGTCATAATTTACTTTCAATAGGATATTCTGTGTGAACTTTGTATCCCTGGTGTACCCCACGATAATTTGGATTATGACTGGCATGCTTATCCTGAAAGAATGGGGTTATGTCAAGTCTGGGGACTTTATTTCCCAACGGGATCTTTTGCTCATTTGGGCGACGTCGTTGCCTCCAGAGCCGGTGTATCGAACTAGTCAGTGGTTTGAGCGGTCGACTGCCTCGCTGAAAGACCATTTCTTGACGTTTTGTGGCCTCCGGATCATAGTTGTTCCTCTGTCTTATCCTGCTTATTTTCTCTTTATTTCTATCTTGTAGCAGTGATATAATCCCGGAGGATGTGAAACTTCGACAATGGATATGTTTCATCTTCATCTTGTACTTGCGGTGTTTATGGAATTTGGACTTGCTGGGAGATTTATTTGTGGACCTGTTATCCTAGGCGTACCTTGGTTTTAGGTACGGATAACAGTTTAGATAGGATGTCCGGGACAGTCACAACAAAGTGGTCATGGATGTTTTTGGTACTGGGGGAAGGAATGCCGTAGAGCAGCTGGGCTCCCGGGGTGCGGTAAGATGGTGGATTTATGCTAAGAAGCTTAGTGAATGAATATTTGTGGACCTGTTATCCTTGGCGTACCCTAGTTCAGGATGCGGATAATAGGGTGAGAGGGAACCGAACACATTTGCTCAGAGGTTATGATGACATGGCAAACATGAAGGTTTTATCCTGAAACCTTCCTGCTCAGCGGTAATGAGAACATGGCAGGAGAGACTTTTCGGAAGCTATTTGTGGTCAACAGAGGACATTTGTGGTCAACAGAGGACATTTGTGGTCAACAGAGGACATTTATGGTCAACAGAGGACATTTGTGGTCAACAGAGGACATTTGTGGTCAACAGAGGACATTTGTGGACCTATTATCCTTGTCGTACTCTAGTTGTGAGTACAGATAATAGATTGAGAGGGAACCAACATACTTGCTCAGAGGTAATGTGGACATGGCAAATATGGTGATTTCTTCGACGGAGCCTTCCCACTCAGAGGTAATGAGGACATGGCAGGAGTGGGCTCAATGAAGAAGGGGTGCATAGAGCTACTCAGAGGTAGGAGGACATGGAAGTTCTATGCGAGGGGGCGGTTTGTTTTTTGGTGGTAGTGAAAACGACTCAGAGGTAATGAGGACATGGTCGTTTCGGAGATTGGCGGATCGATTACCCTTTTTTGTGCACTGGGAGTACGGGTAGTGGATCATGAGGGAGGATCTCTTTCAGGAAGAAAGTTCAGAGGCGTAATTATACGTGACTTACTATCTGATAGAGTGACCGGGATGTAAGTTCAGAGGTACCAGCAGGTACATAACTTGGTGATTTAGAATATTGAGGAAGTGAGGGTTTAGCGACGCCAGCAGGTGTATGGCTCGGTAATCTAAATGTTGTGGATGTGGGTTCAGTGGTATCAATGGATACATGACTCGATAATTTAGAAAATGTTGTCTAAACATAGTATTTCTTCAGAAACTTGCCGTTGACGGGCAACATAAGCAAGTTCCCCATTCTGTTTGGCGAGACGGTAGGCGCCGTTGGAAAACACGACCTCAATGATAAATGGGCCTTCCCATTTTGGCTGGAATTTGCCTGCGGTCTTGTGAGTCATGACCATTGGCCTCCGGACTGCCAGAACGAGATCGCCCACTTGGAATGTTCTGATTTTGACCTTCTTGTTGAAGGCCCCTGAGACACGTGCTTGGTATAGCTCGATCCTTTGCTGAGCTAAGAGGCGTTTTTCATCTAGGGCCTCCAACTCTTGTAGTCGGCGTCGGTAGTTATCGTCTGTTGTCAATTGATAAGTGAGGGCGACTCGGAGTGAGGGAATCTGAATTTCCAGTGGGAGGACTGCCTCGCTCCCATATACTAGAGAGAATGGTGTATTCCCAGTAGCTGTTCGAATCGTGGTACGATAGGCCCATAAA